>CM076581.1:1247891253-1248491253 GCA_034641835.2 Pinus albicaulis | reverse complement strand
GTCGCCCCATCGACGTCCTCAGCCGTCATGACGCCATCGATTCATGGCGCATTCCTCCCCATCATGTCTCGCTCGAGATCCTCGACGACATGGGCAATGATCCCTTAAATGTCTCGTTTTATGGCATATGAGACACCTAAATCGTGGAGATATCTTAAAAGAGTCGAGCACGCTAATTATGCCTCCCCATTACACCACATTAGATCAACGTCGCCTCGGTAGACCACCCACGTACTCCGCCCAACTAATAGCCATGCAATTTTCGTATGTTGCCCCGACAATACTTGGACTATATACTTTGTAGTACCAATGGCATCCTAATAGACTTAAGAGTTTTAAGTGTCCAAAACTCCGGGCCGTAAGCCAGGGAGCTTAACCCAAACAATCTTGCATCTCGATGCCTCCGTGACAAAAGATTAAAGCCCAAAAACCATGGAATGAGTTTGCATATAGCACCTACCCCGAACCCAAGTCCGACTAGTAATCTTGGACACATCCTTCGTCCAAGAAGTGGTATGCACCATCCAGATTAGGAGCGAGTCGACCTTGGGGGAGTATCCAATTATAGGGTTCCATTGATCAATCCATGAAATAGTGTCAAAATCCTCCCCGTCCGGAAACATCCACCCTTCCAACAGATAGCCTCTTTCTAAACTCGCCACCCGCAAACAAAGATCATCGTAATCCGCAGCAACCTCTCTCGATATCCATATTATGCTTGTAACACTTTTACCACCACCACCACCTCGACGCTTTTGCCTCCAGGAACGATGTTGGAGATAATCCCGAGATCCAGCCGCAATTTCCGCAAAGCCTCGCTTGATGATACTCGTCGTCAAGCTCAAAATCCTTTTTACCATCACGCCCCTTTGGCGCTGTGAACAAATCCATAGCAATCCCCCGCCTGCCAACCATGGCGTAATGGCAAAGAAATGCCGAGAAAGTAAATACATACAATTCGTACCAGAAGCCGCCACCGTGTAATCTCATGTAAAGATCAATAGGCCATCACCTTGGAAGAAGACACATGTGTCGCAGAACATCGGTCATGTGGACACCCCCATCACGCATCCTTGAGGAGAAAAGGATAACCACTCATCACGTATATTCCTACATCCTAAACCTTCGCATGTCGTGGTCGCACATACCCTTCATAACCCGCCACTTCGACAAACACCGATGTCATGCGACGATAGATATCGATGAAATATTAATGTGACTTCCAGGATAATCATCAAATGAGCAGATCCCCTTCACATCCCACACCAACTCATTAAGGCAATCAAAGAAACCATTGAAAAAATAAATCAACCATAAATGGCAATAGGACCTGGAGAATAGTGACACCAAAATCCACCATAAAAACTATTCTTGGATGTCGCACAACGAATACCTATAACCGCCACTGTCCACCCACCAGCCCCTGTCAGATGAAAGCAGAATATATTAAATGATACCAGCACCTGCGAAGAATTCAAGTTTTCCGTTGATCGGAATGATGTATTCCGGTGTGAACCAGCGGCATCTGCACATCTATACCATATTCATCTTAGATAATCTATAGCTGACAACAACAGCAGCATATGCACCCCGGAAAAGACCACCATCTTTTGCACAATCTGAAGCCCAAACTTTTGCATGGGTGAGAGATAATAATGAACTCCATCAATCTACACCATCGTTGATACCAAATGCTACTGTAATGTAGAATCCGAACTAGAATCTGATGACGAAATTGTTTTATCTCTCATCATATCAAACCAAGCATATAAACTCAGACGTGCTCACGCACTCACATGATAAATCATATCCCCGACAGTCATATAACAAAGAAGACAGAAGAAAAAACGGTAGCCACTCAAGGAGCAACTAAAATGTTCTCCATGGGTACTCAGCAAACGACCAAAGAAACTGCAGCTGCCAGAATTAGCCACCACAAGCGACCTTATTGTTTATTTTGGGTACCAGCTAATATTTAACGCAGACCTCTTTGATACAATATTAGCCACCAAACTACAATAAACGTCCTCACCGGGTACGAACTACCAAAACTGCAGCCTCTCATAAGCCACCATAAGCAACATTATTGGATCTCAACGGGTACCAGCTATGTAAGAAATACGAGCCACAGGTTTATTTTGTCTGGTAATTCTTCTTAACACCCTTCTGTAAAAGAAGAGTCTTTTGAACCAATGAAATTACAAGTTATTTTTTTTTCACATGTGTATGGCAATAGTTGAATGTATATCAGAAAATAGAAGCTAATAAAACCATGTTATTTATTTTTCATTTTCAGTCGTTGTTGGTCTACAATCATCCACTCATCTTCTTTGAATGTTCTACATCGTATTTAAATATCTTGCTAGATATTTGATCCTATATTTTTAGATATATATAGGAAGAGATATAGTTATCTCATACTATTTTACATAGTTTCAAAGTGAATATAACTCAATACGTCAATAAAATTTGAAAATTTGTTGTTTGAGGTGAAAACTAAGAATCTTTCTAGAGTATTTTAATTTCTCATTTTTTTTTAACTACAATAAAGTAAAATATTATGTTTATTAGATCTTTATGTTTGTTTATGAGTAGAATATTATGTTTGTTACGTTTATGTCTAGTTAGTTTCATTAGTTTATTTTTGCATCGAGGAGGTTTTGCTGCATAATTTGAGAAGTTACACTGATTTACTTAGTTATTTAGATTTTTTAACAAATTAAATAAAAAATCTCAGCAGAGTGTATCTAATATATGAGTAAGTTTCAATTTGTAATAAGGATTTCTAACATTAATTTGATAGGTTACACCGATTTACTTAGTTATTTAGATTTTTTAACAAATTAAAACAAAAATCTCAAATAGTATATCTAATATATGAGAAAGTTTCAATTTGTAATCAAGGATTTCTTACATTAAATTGATAATTTATGTAGATAATTATTATTATTGATTTCAAAACATAAATTTGGCTTAACTATTATTATTATTATTAACTTGTATTAGTCTAACTATTTTAACAATGCTAAGTAATTATTATTGTACATTACCAAACTTTAGAGTTCTTCTTTTCATCTGGATGTTTGCAACGAATAAGGGCGATTAATATTTTTCTAAATATATATATATATATATATATATATATAGAAATACTTGATTTTATGTTTTGTATATTTTGTTGATTCTATTTATCATTTTGACTCATTTGGTGACAGCAGGTTCTACATAAAGTTGAAACGAGTGATTTACTAAAATTAAAGACCCAAATTCATACAAAGATGATAATGTCTTAGAGTTGATGGTGCCAAAAAGGAAATTATTGAATGGTGCAACTTAGGTTCAAGAAAACAGTAGTATTGGAAAACAACATATACATGAGGATGTATCAAAGTTCAACGAGGAAAAGGAAAAGGAAATTATTGGCTCAAACAAACTCTTTAACATAGTTTTTGAGAATGGACATTCAGAAGCACAGGGTGGCATACTTAAGCTCAAGGCCCTAGAAAGTAAAATTATAAAATATTGAATAGAACTTTTTTCAGTTCATTTTCAAGAATACTATGGGATTGTGCAACTAGAGGCACATGATGATGGATCAAAATCCAAGATTCAAACTTTCAAACATCTTATGTATCCCACCTTCAACCACACAGTGAGATTGTACCAAATGAAGCACCCAAGATACCAAAATAGAGAAAAAAGAGTTAAAAACTCTATAAGAAGACTTGACAACCTAGAATCTCCTATAAATGGTCTTAGAGAGTGTTCAGAGCTCACTAAATCAATCAATAAGTATCAAACATTGAGGAAGTATCAAACATTGAGGTGTAAGTACTTGAATTTAGAGAAAGAAAAATCTATTCTAGAAGGTGAGCTCTAAAACTCACAGTGAAGTGGAAAATCCTCGAAAAGTAGAAAATTGCACTTTTAGATAAGTTGTTTGTGTTGGAGGGTTTGGTTGATCCTTCCACTTTTGAAGGTAAAACTAAAAATTATTAATAGTGCTACAATCTTAATTTATTTTTTACATGTAAATTCTTGTTGTCTACATATAAAATTGAGAGTTGAACATTATGTTGTTAAATCACTATCTGAAATATTTATACCTCATAGTTTGTTAAGTTTTTTTGGCGGAGTAATTGCAGCACTTTATAAGTTTATTAATTTTGCTGGGAAAGTAATTTCATCGCTTTATGCCTAAGTGATTTTGACTTAGGAATAATGTTATATTAGAGAGTGAGTTGAAAATGAGTGAAGAATATTCAATTCACATAAGACTTAGGAATAATGTTCTATTAGAGAATGAGTTAAAAATGAATAAGAATATTCAATTCACATAAATTGATCATGTCAAGACTTAGTTGTAAATATTTCAATCAAAATATATATGTTGGAAATATTGTTATAGATGTCAAAGGAGCAGAAAGGAGCAGCGCCAGAATTATCATTGAGGACAAAGGAGAAGATCACGATCAGCTGGAGTATAAAGGAGAAATAAGGAAAAGAAGGCAAAAGTACAGTGGAGGAGCAGAAAAGAGGCAAAGGAGAAACATTATGCTAAAGGGAGGCAAGGAGCAACAATGTGCAACAAAGAGGCAAAGGAGCAAGGCAAAGGAGCAGCATTAGAAGTATAAATTTCTATATAGATAGTCCTATTTATGTTGTCATATTTACTTTTCTATATAACTTGATAATTGTAACACTATACATTGTTATATTTACTTTTATTGTTCATGATATAAATTTTGGACATATTTTACATTTTGGATAGTTGAACTACATTTACTTTTATTGAATGATTTTAAATTTTGGATAGTTGTTACATTTGGCATGTGATCACTTGTTATAATACAATGTCAACATATATGATCTTAGATTATGTTTTGTTTTTAAAACTTGTCGTTTTGTCACTTGTTATTTAAATTTAATCTAGATTGAAATTGCAAATTACAAAATACGTGTGGTACATGTTACGCATTTGAACATGTGTGAATGTTATACAATTAGGATGTCTATTAAAGGTGATATTTAGGTACATTTTGCATGATCATTTGTCATTTAAAACAATCATAGATGGTTTTACATATTTAATTTCATGAATATGTAACAATGATTGAAGTACATTTTTCATTTAGTTGTTACATTTTCCATACATGATCACATGTTGTTATAATGAACTAACTTAGATTATCTTAGATTATATGGTTTTTTTTTTTTTTTCAAGTTGTTTTGTCATTTGTTATTTAAAATGAATCTATATTGAAATTTCAAATTACAAAACACATGTGGTACATGTTATGCATTTGAACATGTGCGAATGTTATATAATTAGCATGTCTATTAAAGGTGATATTTAGTAACATTTTACATGATCATTTGTCATTTAAAACAATCATAGATGGTTTTACATATTTAAGTTCATAAATATATAAAAATGATTGAAGTGCATTGGAATTTAGTTATTACATTTTCCATACATGATCACATGTTGTTACAATGAACTAACTTAGATGATATTAGATTATATGTTTTGTTTTTAAAACTCAAGTTGTTTTGTCATTTGTTATTTAAAATGAATCTAGATTGAAATTTCAAATTACAAAACACATGTGGTACATGTTATGAATTTGAACAAGTGTTATTGTTATATAATTATGATGTCTATTAAAGGTGATATTTAGGTACATTTTGCATGATCATGTGTCATTTAAAACAATCATAGATGTTTTTACATATTTAAGTTCATGAATATGTAACAATGATTGAAGTACATTGCATTTATTTGATAAATTTTGCATACATGATCACATGTTGTTAACGAATGCATTTAGTTGTTACATTTTGCATACATGATGACATGTTGTTATAATTTTAACTTAAATTCAATCTTGGATTAAATGTTTTGTTTTTAAAGCTCAAGTTGTTTTGTCATTTGTTATTTAAAATGAATCTAGATTGAAATTGAAAATTACAAAACACATGTGGTACATGTTAAATGAATTTTAACATGTATGAATGTTATATAATTAGGACATACATCTATTAAAAGTGATATTTAGGTGTACATTTTGCACATGATCACGTGTCATTTAAAACAATTATAGATGGTTAAATACATATTTAAGTTCATGAATATGTAATAATGATTGAAGTACATAAATGCATTTAGTTACATTACATTTCGAATACATGATGACTTGTTATAATGTTAATTAATATTCAATCTTAGATTAAATGTTTTGTTTTTAAAGCTCAAGTTTTTATGTAATTTGTTATTTAAAATGAATCTAGATTCAAATTGAAAATTACGAAACACATGGGGTACATGTTAAATGCATTTGAACATGTATGGATGTTATATAATTATGACATACATCTATTAAAAGAGATATTTAGGTGTACATTTTGCACATGATCATGTGTCATTTAAAACAATTATAGATGGTTAAATACATATTTAAGCTCATGAATATGTAACAATGATTGAAGTAAATAAATTCTTTTAGTTACATTACATTTTGAATACATGATGACTTGTTATAATGTTAACTTAGATTCAATCTTAGATTAAATGCTTTATTTTTAAAGCTCAAATTGTTTTCCATTTGTTATTTAAAATGAATCTAGATTGAAATTGCAAATTACAAAACACATGTCGTACATGTTAAATGCATTTGAATATAATTAGGACATACATATATTAAAGGTGATATTTACGTGTACATTTTGCACATGATCATGTGTCATTTAAAACAATCATATATGGTTTTACATATTACTTGGATTAAATACATATATATATTTAAGTTCATGAATATGTAGAAATGAAAGAAAATTTGCATTTAATTCATACATTTTGCATTTGAAATGATTCTTATAATTTTTTAATATACAATATGTTAGTGTCAATATTTGCATCCTCCCATCAGTGATCAAAAATCCTCTTTTCATATCATTTTAAAGGGTCCCACTTAGAAAATTTTTATCATTCCAGTAGGTCATGCAAAAATTTAGTCACTAATGGTAGCCCTAGTCCAAAAACATCACTCTTCCTCAAATTTGATTACTTGTTGGCATAGTATCATACCTTGCAAACTGTACACCATCCGTAAAGTTAATATCATCATATCATCACATAAGTCATGTCATAATGAAGTCCAGTCTTTCAAGGTTTCGTTAGGTCTTTTAAGGTCAATCAAGTTTTCCATTAGGTCGTTAGGGTTTCCAAGGTCCAATAAAAATTCATTTCCACTGCATAAGACCATCAAGTAAAGGGTGATCAAATAACATATCTTCACCATATGAGGATGATTTGTAAAGAAAATTCTTGTTTCCGCATGTAATTTTGGTTTTAAGATGTAATTTTTATTCTCATTATGTAATTTTATGTCATTCAAAATGTAAAAAATTCATGGTTCTCAAAGCTACTAACTCGGAGTTTCAACATGCCAAAGCATCAAAAATGTCAAATCAAAGAGTTCTCAAAGTCATGAGGTGATTAGTTGTCAAAGAAAAAAGTAAAATGAAAATGTATAGTTTCAAAGTGAAAAGTCAATGAAAAGAAGAAAAAGTGGGTCCCAAGGCCCAATTCATTCAAATGATGAAGTATAAAGACCACCAAGACATAAAAAAGAATTTCATTTTCCATTTCATCCATCGAGCACACACTCCGTTGGTTCAAAAAATCTAATTTCACGGTCAAAGGCAGAGTTTTCTGTGGCGCTGCGCTTAGAGGAGGGTGGTGTTGTTCTTTCTCAACTGGCATTGTGCTTTCAACAAGCAATGCTACACTTTTCTCTCACTGGCATTGCGCTTCTGCGCAAGGCATCGTGCTGTTGTCCAACAAGCCCAAAAGGCACCAACAATCAACCAAATTATTTCAAACCTTCAAAAAATGACTCTAACACTCTCTAGCAAGTAATTACATCAAATTTATTGACTCCTTGCACTCCTAAACATTGGTTTCATAGTGCTTTTGTTACTAAGTGAAATTGGTGTTTGGTCTAGTGAAGAAACCCTAGTTTCAATTCCTCATTCCTAATTTAATTCCCTAATACCATGCATTTACTTCCCACATATCTAAAACCCCTATCCCTACCCCTACACTACCATTTCCTACTCCCTAAATCCATTTCCCCTAAAACCCTAAGACCTAGGCTTTTAAATTTCCTACGCAACCACTTCCTCACACTTGTAATTTAATTTTCATTTCCAACTCCCTTGAAATTTCAATCTCTTATCACCTCCAAAAGCTCCATAGCCCCTTCCCCCATATTCCCAAATTTTCCTAAGACTTATCCCTATTCCCTAGACCTATCTCTACTCCCCATTCCCATTCATCTCATTCCTAGTGTTTCTTGGCCACCAAACACTATGGAGGGAGATAGAGACTATATGCAAGAGGAGGATATGTAGGAAGAGGAGGATAGATAATAGAAAAGGCCTCACAAAGGAGGAATAATCCTAGGGTTGGAGCCCACCAACACAAATGAATTGAGGGCCTCTCCTATGACTGTAATTTTTTTTGAGTATGTAGGTTGCCTTGATTTTTGTAACATGATTCAGAGGGTTCAACATCATCCTATGTTGAGTAGAGTCTTCATCTCAAACCTCAGAGACAATCAGGTGACCCTTGTAGGTGTGACCATCATTGTAGCTACATCTATCATTGTTACTGCCACAGGGATTCCAAACATGGGTGAGAAGTGGTTTAAATCCAAAGATTTGGAGGATTAGTATTATGAACCATTCATCAAACCAAGGTTCATAAATTAGAGGAAGAGGGTCTTCCCTTTTAGCTACCTTCTTGATAGGAATGCCCCCATGATGAAAATCATCATGAAGTACTTATCTTGTGAAGGAAGGTTTTCTAGGCTTTACATATACCAAATTAGACTGTTGATGCACTTCACAAGAGTAATATTGCACAATATCCCATACTATATATTCAAGAGCATAGCCAAAATGAAATTCATTGTACAAAAGAGAGACTATGACCAGCAGATGAACAACCTCTTCCACCACTCATTGATAAAAATCATCATACTCCATCACCTTGACTAGTTCAATGTCTCATGGGACACCTTCATTGCCACTGACATCTTCACTGCTCCACAAGATCCACATGTTGAAGATGTGCATTCTTCATCTTATCCTGCTACATCTATGCTTCCACCTTAGTCCACTTCACCATCACCATTTCATGATCAGGTTGAGTCACAAATCATAGCTATGTTTAGCAAGCCTAAGAGGGTTAAATTAGGCATATTGGAAAAGACATATCAGAGAGGGTATAGGCAGGTGCTTGCCCCACAATATGTGGAAGGAACCTTGCCTTCTTCATCAGCAAAGCAAGTACAAAAGGGAAAAAAAAATATGGTAGAGGAAGATGTACATGAAGAATCCATTCATGAGGAGGAAGACCTCCATGAGACAGAAGAAGATTTTGACCTTGTTGACTTGGATGAGCAGCATGATTATGAGACCACCAATTTTATTATCAAGGAGAAGGATGCCCAAATCAAAGAGATTCAGACCAACTTAGAGAGATCTAAGTTTGTGATTTCATACTATGAGCAGGAAAATCAACAACTCAAACCAAGCAGGCAATCATGGAGATGCAGCTTCTCAAGGCAAAAAGAGAAGAAAAAAAGGAAAAGGCTTTTCTCGATGAGGCTTATGAGAGGTAGGGAGAAATAAATTAAGAAGAAGAACAAGTGACAAGAAGGATACATAGGACTAGAAGGCTGAAAAGAGATCTAAAACTATGGAGGCAAAAGGAGGTTGAACTTGTGAATGAGCTCACTTTAAATGAGAATTTTTCCATCATGGTCAACGAGAACTAGGAGCATTGGATTGACGGGGCCAATGAGGATCTTGATAAGATCTTTTAGAAGTCAAATAAGGACAATGGCATACTGACGAAGATGGAAAAACACTACTTCAAGAGAAATCAGATTGTAAGGTTAAAGCTCCAAAAGGCCAAATCAAGACTTGAAACCCTAACCAAGAAAAATGAAGAGGAAAAGCTTGATATCCTGGCTAAGGCATCACCCATCTCCTAACATACCTCATCAACCTCCCACAGAAGAAAATTTGAAGAAATTTGAGCAATTTTGGGCGCTGCACTTTTTCTAGGGACCTCCGATGGCCAAAATGAAAGCACCATTGGATTCAAAAGGCCAATTACATATAAGAAAACACCTTTAAAAAACTTTTTTGGGTCAAAGGAGAGTCAAAAAGTCAAAAACACTCAAAAAATCACATTCCTGCCATGTTTTGGAGGTTGGCACTGTGCTTTTGACAAGTTTTGGGATAATAAACTTTTGGAGGGACAAATCAACACCATTTTGCAAACTGAGCATAGATTTGGAAACTAGACTAGACATGCTTTCCAATGAGCTATCTTGAGTTGAATTTGGACACCTGCAACCCCCTCAAAAGTGGATCTAAATTTGGCATTGCGCTTTTGACAAATTTTTTGAGTTTGCTTATATTTCCAAATTTTCTCAGTTTTTCCATTTTCACCTTGTCAAATGGTGTTCTTACAAATTTAATTCATGATTTAGATGTAATTTTGATGTTTTTACACTTACCTAGGGTAAATACATTAGATGAAAACTTTTGATGAGATGTAATAAATCAGTTTCCAAAATGTGAGGGATGAATCAATTTGACCTCCCTACACTCTAGGTATCAGTTCAGTCTTTGGTGGAATTGCTACTCCACTCATGGATTCAACCCATGAGGTTGTAAGGAGTTGTTTTTTGGCCTATATATTGTACTTTTTTACACATTTAAGAGGTTGGATGTTGTTTCACTGATCAGAGACTCTAGTGTAATCAGTATTTGGCAAGAAATTAATGAAAGAGTTGCAGCTATTTCTTTGGGATACCTGTGGTATGGAAATTTTGCAGAGTTTCTTCTTATGTTACATGTGTATCAATTTTTTGTCTTCATGATCCATTTCATCTCTATTATATGTTGGTTTTCAATTTGATAAACATAATACATCTCTCATGCTTTGTTTTGGGAAAATAGAAAGAATACAGGCTTTGCCTTGCTCTTTCTAGCTCCACATCATTTTGATCCATCTCACCCTGAAAACCTAAATTTTTAGCCTTCCTACCTAACTTGCCCCATTGAATGGACTGAAATCCTAATCTTATTTGCCCTGACCTAGCCTCTTTGACTTAATTCACCCATCGAGCAAACCAATTCAAACAAACAAACCCTTGTACTCATTCCTAGCCTAAAACCCTAATTCATCCAGCCCTTTTTGCTGTGACTTTATGAAGAGAGCCCTGGTCTGTGGTTACCTCTGTTTGGACACTTTTTCAACCTTAGAGATCTAGTGGAGTGATAACATACTGGCGTCGCTACTCAGGAACGAAAGATTTATTTTCCCTGGGTGTATGACAAGAATCATTGGAATTTGATCCTTTGGATGATAGGATTAAGTTTCAAAAATTTTGACTGGATAATTGTAGTGCCAAGATTGTAGAGCTGGCTTCAAGAATATATACCAGAGAAAATCTCGATCTTGATCCAGTTGATCCAATCAAAGATCCAAATAATCTTGTCCGAAAGCACGGATATCAAGCTATAGAGATTCAATGAGGTCGAATCCCATTGGTAAGATCTACTTCACTGCCTACTAAAGTTCTATCTCTTGAAGATATACCATATGATCTAAAATTTTAATTGTCATTGTTTAGATCTAAGTCCGAAACCTCTTTAGCCGACATAGTCTTTGATCCTTTAAGACTCTCTGAGCTCAAGGAATTATCTGAGTTAGATCTTAGTTCTCTGAAACTTGAGGAAATTTTTCTTTTTGAAGATATTAAACTTGAACCAGACCTTGACATCAAATCCTTAATCCAATTCAACCAGCAAGATTCAATACCTATCTCAACTCAACCTCAATCAATTGTTGCTTTTCATTTGCACCCTCGACCTCATCATTTATACCTACTACTTCAGTACCTACAACTTTTGTTCCATTACCTATTCAGCCAATCCATCCTATTGTCAATCCGTTACTTCACTCGGCAGGAATCATGACTAGAGACTCCCCCTTTTTGATGAAAATTATCCCATAACTGCAAAAAAACACATTGTCAGGGTCACTAAATTCATAGACTTGGAGGAAGTAGATGATGACAATGCCAAAATGAGAATTATAGCCCAAAGCTTCTTTGGAGATGTCAAATTTTGGTTTAGATCCTTGACTGCTATTTCCATTTCCACTCCAAACCAGTTGGTTGATGCATTTATAGCCTGATGGTAAGTGAAGAAAAACCATTTATAGTTGCTTTCTGAGTATGAAAACATAAAGAGAAATCCTAATGAGTGATTCCAAGATTCCAATACTCGCTTCAATAGAACTTATAATGCAATTCCTATTGAGATCAAGCCTCCTCCAAGCTTAGCTCTCATACATTATCCAGATGCATTTAATCTATACATGGCGTACCAACTAAGGGAAAGAAATCCAGCTACATTAGAAGATATGCAAAATAATGCAGTTAGTATTGAAGCAAATATGTTGATGAAAAGAGCTAGAACTAGAGGTGAGAGAAAAGTCATTATTAACGATGAACCATCCACCTCATCTTCTGATGCCAAGATGGACACTTTGATAAGGACTATTAAAAGGATGGTTGACATGATGTGCATCATTGAGAGACAGCCTGAGGTCAGAAATCCTAACTTCAGAGGCCAACAATAGCCTCAGTTAAGTATCAAGTAGAGATAACAGTGAGCTCCTGAGCAACCAGCACAGTAGCAACAAATTAGGACACCCTTGCAGCAGAACTACGCTCAAGGAATAGAAGAAGAAATGAAGACACAATTGTTGAGGAGAATCCCCTTTTCAAGGCTGATGATCTAACTATGTTTTTGACGAAATATGAAGATTATTTTGAAAATAAATATGAGCCTAATGATAATGATTTCATCCTTGCCAATGATCATGAGTTGGAGACTGAATCAGATGATTATCGGCGGGGGTACTTGAATGCACTTAGTTCACAGCAAAGGAAGTACTCACTGAGGAGCAGAGATGTGTCGTTTAATCCCATTCAAAAAAGGCATCTCAGCAGAAAGATACTCAAACAAAGTAGAATCCTCCGGGTAATCAGAGTAAAGGTAAAGATCCTGCAATCATGAATCAGAACAAGGTAAATCAACCATCCACAAGTTCAACAAGTAAGGAAAAGGATAGTCAGAAGAAATAAGCTCCATCAAAGGACCATGCTGAAAAACAAAACATCGTCATTAAAGAGGTAGAAAAATCCACTCCTTTCAACCTAGAAACTAAAATTTCAAAATTAAAAATGTCTATTCCTATGACCGAGCTTGTTAATAATAACTAGTATAAGTCGCATGTTGCCAAAATGCTTAAAGTAGATCCTTTGTCCAACATGGTAAATGTCAAAGATGATTAGCCCGAACTTATTTTTTGTCCTGCTATTGATGATCAGTTAGAAGATAGCAAGGTTCCCTCATTCTACTTGAGTTTAAGAATCCACCAAAGCATTTTACACAATTCCATGATATACTCTGGAGCCTCCCATAATCTAATGCCAAAAGCCATTATGGAAAAGTCGGGTTTAGATATCACTCGTCCCTACCATGATTTATACCCCTTCGATTCAGGTAGAGTCCATTGTATTTGACTTATTAAGGATTTGGTTGTCTCCCTAGAGCAGATTCCACCAAAGAATGTTTTAATGGACGTGGTGGTAGTTGACATACAGCCACAGTTTGGCATGTTGCTTTCAAAATATTGGGGGGGGGAATTGAGAGGAATATTTAAATTAGACTTTTCTTATGCAACTATCCCTATTTTCAGACAATTGAGAAAACTATACCGACAAACAAAGATGAAATATATGATCACAAGCAAATAAAAGCCCAACAATCATCTGATAAATGTTGTACATACAGATTTAGAGTCATTTATTTTTTTAATGATAGCGGCTTAAATGATGTAGATAGTTATCTTGTAGAAGTAGAAGATGTTCCATAGATTCATAATTGCATCAGATAAGTTATATAAAAGGAAAAAGAGAATATGTTGAGTTCATCAAAATAGCCATCACATGAGGCAGAGAAAAATTCAGAAAAGCCATTAGATAAAGCAAGGTGTTAGGTCTTTATATTACTAGTTTAGTCCCTTATTGTTATTAGTGTAGCCCCCTTATTGTTATTGTTGTACCCTTGTAACCCCAATATTATTATTATTGTGCCCTTACATTGTTATTGTTAGGTCGGCTAGGATTATATTGTGGGCCCATGGACTCCTATATGTAGAAGGAGGTTTTGGTCATTTGTATCATCCAAGAATTGTTCATTTATGTAATGTATTGGAGGTTTCCCCCTCGAATTGGCTGATTTCTAAGACATTTATTTCTCTTTTCTTCTCTTTTTGGAGTTGGTTTCATAACATTTGGTATCAGAGGTTTGGATTCTAGGGTTTCGCTGCTCCAAATAGGTCATCGTGGAATTTTCGCAATAGATTTTTTTCTACGAAGGTTCAGAAGCTAAAATTTGTATAGTGCGAAGCTGAAATCCTGAGGAATCGCTTGTAAAAATTTCAGATCTTGGTTCGCAATATTTTCGGAGATATGATCTATGGAAGTTATGGTTTTTTCAGGCTCCCGAATTTCAACTAAAACTAGTCATCAAGGAAGTTTCGCTATAAATTTTCTTATACGAAGTTTCAGAAGCTAAAAATTTTACAGTGCGAAGCCGAAATCCTGAAGAACCTCCTGTAAAACTTTTAGATCTTGGTTCACAATATTTTTGGAGATATGATCTGTGGAAGTTAGGATTGTTTCAAGCTCCCAAATTTCATCTCAAAGAGGTGACCGTGGGAAAAATGTCATAACTCTCTCTCTCTGAGCATCGGATTTGGATTTTTTAAAAAGTGACCGCAAGTACACAGACTTTAGTATTTGATATATCAATTTCAGAGCCAAAGGAGGAAAAATTGACACGTGGGAAGTCATACAAGTTTGCTCTACTGAATCATTCCATAATTAGGTCATCTTAGGAGATTTGGCATAACTTTGTCTTGAAGAATCTAAATGAGGTCAGACCTATGGCACTTGAAAGAAGATTCAGAGGGCTACTTCAGGGTTGAATTTCAAATATTTAAGATCTGAAATCATTGAGATAATTCAGTTTCAATATTGAGCTCCTCAAAAGAAAGAAAAAAGTGTGTATTTTTTTCGAATTACATAAGTCTCGTTTGAAAAAAAATTAGTTTGAATTTATTCCAAGGGCATATTGAAGAGTATATATCAGTATTGGGTTCTAAAATTCCCCCTAAAAAGAATTCAACACCCATTAAGTCTTCAAAAGGCTCTACTATGACTCATGAAGATGAAGAAACACAACATGAGATATCAAAATTACAAGAGCAAGTGCACCAAATTTCGCTATCGCAAAGAGAAACAAAAAATGAAATGGAAGTTTTGAAGAAAGGCATGGAAACTAAGATGGATGGTTTGAGGAAAGGCATAGAAGCTAAGATGAATGGTTTGGAAGCTAAGATGGATGGCATGGAAGTGGGCATGGAAGCTAAGATGGATGACATGGAAACTAAGATCGATGAAAAAATGAAAGACAACATGGAAAACATGAAGAATGATCTAAAAGTAGACATCGAAGGTTTGGCAAGGTTGATACAAGAAATGTTTCCTAATGGCGAAAAGATAGTAGAGGAAACTCATGATGAGAACAAAATAAATGTTAATCGTGATTTCATAAACTCTAATGTTGGATGGAAGAACCACCATATTCCAAAGATGGATATGAGGAAGTTTGATGGCAAGGATCCCGTAACATGGATACTACAGATGGAACAATATTTTGATCTCAATAATGTGCAAAACACACAAAAGGTACGCATTGCAACTTTACATTTAGAACAAAATACATTTGTATGGTATCGATGGCTTTGCTCCCGTAAAAAAATTGCCACTTGGTCAATTTTTACAGAGGAAATGATAGCACATTATGAGGATACAAAGAGAAACACCTTCTTTAGCCAATTGATAAATCTCAAACAAAAGGGTTTAGTGGGGCAGCACATTGAGGACTTCCAAAAATTGAATATAAGGGTAACTGATATTCCAGAGGAACACAGGATTGATCTCTTCATAGGCACTTTAAAGGATAACATCCAACATGAAGTTCGCATTTGGGAACCTAATTCATTGGAAAAGGCATTCAGGTTAGTAAGAAAATTTGAATGTAAAATTATGGCAACAAGGAAGCCTACCACTCACATATATAAATATGGAAGTGTTGCTACTCCTAGACTTCCACAACCTACAAGGTTGACACCACAAAAATTGGAAGAAAAAAGAGCAAAAGGGCTTTACTACAGTTGTGATAGCAAATACACTAAAGGTCATAAGTGTGCTGAGAAGAAATTATTTTACAGAGTTTGTAGGAGGAAGAAGAATATGAACAAAGATCTTCAAAGAGAAGAGGATATACACAGGAACCAACCCTAGAAGAGGAAGAAATGAGTCCAACCATATAGGTATGTGCATTGGCGGGAATTACCACTCCTCAAACTCTCAAGATAGAAGGACATATCAAGAAGAAAAATAAAATAGTGTTGTTTGATTCGGGTAGGACCCATAATTTTATTCATTGTAAGGTAGCCAAGGAATTGAATTGTTTCCTATACCCAGCACCAGAATGTCAAGTGATGGTTTCAAATGGAGGAACTATAAATTTCTCTAGAAAATGCCATAATATCAAGCTAACCATGGGGGAATATTTATTAAATAGTCCAATGCTTTCCATTCCTATGGGAGGTGCTAATGTTGTACAAGGAGTACAATGGTTACAATCTTTGGGGACAGTAACTTTTAATTTTCAAGAACTTTTCTTGAAATTTTTTTCAGAAGGAAAGGAAGTCAAATTACGTGGTATCGCAAGGAAGCCGGGAAAGATAATAAGCTCTAATGTCATGACAAAGCTTCTAAATAAATAACAATGAGGCGTAATTGCCCAATTATGCTCACTAGAAGTTCCAACATCAAAATCATCTATTTCTGTAGATCTCCAAAAAGTCTTGGACAATCATTCCAAGGTGTTTGAAACTCCCAAAGTACTCCCACCTATTTGTGATCATGATCATGTTATTCAATTGATTCTAAGAATTTTTCCTCCAAAAATCAGGTCTTATAGATATCCTTATGTCCAAAAGAGTGAAATTGAACATATGATTGCAGAAATGTTAGAGGCTGGTATAATTCAACCTAGTCAAATTTCTTTCTTTGCTCCAGTAGTATTGGTGCACAAGAAGGATGGATCATGGCGCATGTGTCCAAATTATAGGGAGCTCATTAAGCTCACCATTAAATATAAATTTCCCATTCCTGTGATTGATGAATTATCGGATGAATTACATGGAGAAATTTATTTTACCAAGTTGGATCTTCGTTCAGGATATCATCAAATTAGAATGAAGACCAAAGAAATTCTGAAAACAGCATTTTGAACTCATGGGGGTCATTATGAATTTTGGTCATGCCTTTTGGCCTTACCAATGCACCTTCTACATTTCAAGGGTGGATGAATTCCATTTTCAAACCCACCCTTAGAAAATTTGTGCTAGTATTTTTTGATGATATACTAATCTACAGCAGGTCATGGAAGGATCATGTTCAACATGTTGATAGTGTGCTCAAACTATTCTAGGAGAAACAATTATATATATAAAAACATCCAAATGTTTCTTTGGAGTACAAGAAGTGGAATATCTGGGTCATATTGTATCTCACGAGGGTGTTAAGGTAGACCCTAACAAAATTAAAGCCATTAAGGAATGGAAAGTCCCCACAAACATAAAGTAGTTGCGAGGATTTCTCGGGTTAACAGGGTATTATTGCAAGTTTGTAAAGAATTATGGGAGAATATCAGCACCTATAACAACATTATTGAAGAAAGATGCATTTTCATTGACTCCTGAAGCAACTAAGGCCTTTGAACATCTTAAAGAGGCAATGTTCCTAGCACCGGTCTTAGCTACACCAGACTTCACAAAAGCCTTTATTGTGGAATGTGATGCCTCAGGAAATGGAATTGGTGTTGTTTTAATGCAAGAAGGAAGGCCCATTGCTTTTGAAAGTCGTCCAATCAAAGGAAAATATTTACAAAAAGCTATTTATGAGAAGGAAATGTTAGCAATACTACATGCAATAAATAAATGGTGATCTTACCTAATGGGAAGACACTTCAAGGTAAAAACTTATCATGATAGTCTTAAACACTTTTTGGAACAAAGACTATCTTCAGAAGAGTAGCAAAAATGGGTCACAAAGATGTTGGGTTATGACTTTGAAATAATCTACAAAAAATGGAAGCTAAATGTTGTTGCAGATGCACTCTCAAGAAAGAATATAGAGGTGGAAGCATTTCTTTGTGCATTTGTATTATCCAACCAGATTGGATAACCGAAGCAAGGGATGAATGGAATAAGGACGAAGAAGTGTGGACACTCATTCAAAGTTTGCAGCAAGATCCTAGTACATCTAATGCATTTAGTTGGAAAAATGATTCCTTGTGGTACAAAGATCGCTTATATCTTTGTAAGAATTCCCAAATAAAACAAAAGATTATTTTGGAATTGCACACTTCTCCTTTAGGAGGACACTCAAGATTTTTAAAAACTTACCACAAGGTGAAGAAAGATTTTTTTTGGGATGGCCTTAAATCTGATATTCAAAAGTTTGTGGCGGAATGTTTGGTTTGCCAGCAAAATAAAGTCGAGACAATTAAGACCCTAAATCTTTTACAACCTTTATCCATTCCAAGTCAAAGTTGGGAAGATATTTCAATGGATTTTACCTAAGTCTGAAGGTAAGAGTGTCATCATGGTGGTAGTTGATAGACTTACCAAGTATGCACAATTTTGTGCATTATCTCATCTATTTAAAGAAAGTACAATTGCTACTACATTTATGGACAAAATTCAAAGCTACATGGAAACCTAAAGGTTATTGTGAGCGACAGAGATCCCATTTTTACTGGAAATTTTTTGACAGAGTTATTTTCTTATTTGGTTACTCAATTAACTCATAGCTCATCTTATCATCCTCAATTTTTTGGTCAAACTGATATAGTGAATAAATTTTTGGATGGATATCTTCGTTGTTTTGTATTTGATGAACAAACACAATGGGTCAAGTGGTTACCTCTCATTGAATGGTGGTATAACACTTCCTTCCATACTGCAGCAAAAATGACCCCATTTATGGCACTTTATGGATATCATCCACCATCCATCACATTATCTTTAAGAGAAAATTCTAAGGTTCAAGCAATGGAAAATCACATTGAGCATCAACACGAAGTTCTCCAACTCTTAAAGGATAACCTAAATTTGACACAAAATCGAATGAAACAATAGGCAGATCAACATCGCAGTGAGAGAAGTTTTGATGTAGGAGACTGGGTATTTTTACGGCTACGACCATACAAACAAATTTCCCTCAAGCAAGCTAAGAAGGATAATAAATTATCGCCAAAGTACTATAGTCCTTACAAGGTGTTGCAAAATATTGGCAGTATGGCATACAAATTGGAGCTTCTTGCTTCTTCGCGAGTGCATCCAGTTTTCCATGTTTCATGCTTAAACAAGGTTATAGGTGAAAATCTTCCATTTCAAACAATATTGCCTGAACTTGATGAGGAAGGAAAGATCATATTGGAACCTGAAGCAGTCACGGAAGCAAGAACTCAACAACTATGAAATCGGTTAATTTCAAAGTATCTCATCAAGTGGAAGAACTTACCCACTGAAGATTCTACATGGGAGGATGAGAATTTTATACAAAATCACCCAGAACTACTCAAGCGTTGATGAAAACACTTTTTTTGAAGGAGATGGGCATGTTAGGTCCCTATATTACTAGTTTAGTCCCTTATTGTTATTAGTGTAGCCCCCTTATTGTTATTGTTGTACCCCTGTAATCCCAATATTGTTATTATTGTGCCCTTACATTGTTATTGTTAGGTCGAGTAGGATTATATTGTGGGCCCATGGACTCCTATATATAGAAGGATGTTTTGGTCATTTGTATCATCCAAGAATTGTTCATTTATGTAATGTATTGGAGGTTTCCCTCTTGAAGTGCCTGATTTCTAAGGCGTTGATCTCTCTTTTCTTCTATTTTTGGAGTCGGTTTCATAACAGAATAAAGTCTAGAAAGTCCTGAAGAAACAGTTTAGAAAGTTGAGCCAAAACAGAAATCAGAGTTTCAACACTTGGAGGATGAAAATATTTTATGGTCCATGGAATTTGATGGTGCCTTGCGGAAAGACGAGGTGGGAATTGGAATCTTGGTCTGTGAACCTTTTCATCAACCATGTAAGGTTCCTACAAATTTTAGATTATGCTCATACAAGTTAGCTTTTGATTGCACTAACAATGAGGCAGAGTATGAAGCATTGATTACTTGCCTAAAGATCTTGAATAAACTAGGTGCAAAAATAATTTCAGTACATGGTGATTCTGAACTTTTGATCAAGAATGTTAAAGGTGAATATCAAGCTAACCATCCTCAAATTAGAGCATATAGGAATGTTGTATTAGATATTTTGAAAAATTTTCCAGAGTATACACTTTCAGTTGTCCCAAGGAGTTAAAATCTCATGGAAGATTCATTGGCTACAGCTGCAAAAAACTTTAAGATCCCCACCTATTCAAACAAGAAGTTTGAGATTCATGTGAAACACCATCCCATTATTCTCGATAACTTGTGATATTGGAAAGTATTCTGTGATGATAAGAAGGTAAATAACTTTCTCCAAGGTGAGGCTGAATTTGAGAATTGTTCCATAGATGAAATTTGCAACAAAGATGACCAGGACATAAAAGCAACTCAGGTGGATGTACTACAGTTGAAAGACAACAATATTCCAAAAGGTCTCATACCTTTGGAAGAATTTTTTAACCAAGATTACGTAGCAAGAAAGCCTACATTGCTGCCTACAGAAAAAGGTGTTGACGACGTGAACATTGGGACAATGGACAAACCAAATATGGTTAAAATTTACAAGTCTTTATCTTCTGAGGTAAAGGCTAGATATGTGAAATTACTTTCTAAATTTTCTGTTGTTTTCACATGGGAATATGCAGATTTAAAGGTGTATGAAAATAACGTCATTCAGCACACTATTTCGATTAAGTCCGATCAAAAGATCTTTCGGCAAAAGTTGAGAAGGATCAATCCCATATTGTTGCCATCAATTGAAAAAGAAGTAAACAGAATTTTTAGGCCTGGTATTATTGTTTCTATCATATTTTCTGATTGCGTTTCAAATTTTGTCCCGGTAAGAAAGAAGATTGGAGAAATATGGATCTGCATAGATTTCAGGAACTTGAACAAAGTATCTCTAAAGGACAGTTATCCACTTCCTAACATGGATCATATCCTTCAAAGATTTTTGGTTCTTCCCTAATGTCAATGTTGGATGGCTATTCGAGATATAACCAGATTCTAGTGCACGAGGATGATCAAGACAAGAAAACATTTACTACACCTTGGGGCATGTTCAAATATGCAAAGATTCCATTCGGTTTGAAAAATGCAGGGGCCACATTTCAGCGAGCCATGGACATAGCATTCGCCAATGAAAAAGATGTTTTCTTGGTTGTTTATTTAGATGGCTTGACAGCGTTTTCACATTCTCATGATGAAAATTTTCATCATTTAAGAATTTTTTTTGAGAGATGTAGGAAGTTCGAAATCTCTCTCAACCCAAAGAAAAGCCTTTTTTCCATGGAGGAGGGAAAATTTCTTGGTCACATCATCTCCAAGGATGGGATCTGGATTGAACCTTCTCATGTTCAAGAAATTCAACACGTTGATTTCCCTCGCAGTAAAAAGTAAATACAATCATTCAGTGGTAAGATGAATTTCTTACGCAGATTTATTCCTAATTTGGTTGAGCATCTTAGAAAGTTAACAAATATGTTGAAGAAAGATAATGATGTGAAGTGGTCTGAAGATGCCCAAAATTATTTTAACTCAATAAAGTTTGCTTTGACCACTTCTCCTATTTTAATAAGTCTTGATTATACTATTAATTTCATAATATTCCCATTTTCTTTTGACCACACCATGGCAGCAGTCTTGATGCAGAAAAATGATAAAATTGAGCTGCCAATTGCATTCTTCAGTCGCAATATCATGGATGCAACCCTTCGATACAACATCATAGAGAAACAGGTTTTGGATTTGGTTAAAGCACTAAAATATTTCAGAGTTCACATATTACATTCACATACTCTTGCCTATGTGCCTAATGTAGTTGTAAAAAAAGTTCTAATGCAGACAGACCCAGAAGGTAGGAGAGGGATATGGATAGCAGCATTACTAGAATATGACCTTGAGATCAAGCCCACCAATCTGATCAAAGGTTAGGGCTTAGCCAAGCTTATGGCTGAGTCAAACCTCCATGCTCTAGACATCAACCTAATTTCAACCTTGTCCTATAACGAAGAATAAGTGAAGTATCTGATATATTTTTTCTTCTCCAAGATATTCTGATATTATCTATGTTTTGCAACAGCTAAACCCTCCTCTAGGCATGACTAAGAGTCAAGGCAGATATTTGAAGCTCAAAGCTTCCAAGTATTGCATATTGGACAATGCACTTTACTGGAAGGATCTTGTAGGTGTG
Source organism: Pinus albicaulis (assembly GCA_034641835.2). NCBI lineage: Eukaryota > Viridiplantae > Streptophyta > Pinopsida > Pinales > Pinaceae > Pinus > Pinus albicaulis. The sequence continues at coordinate 1,248,468,537 of CM076581.1, read as the reverse complement.
TTGCTGAATTGTTTGGTCGAAGATGAATCTAAAGAAGTGATGAATGACTTCCACAAATGAGACTGTGGGGGCCACCTATATTGGACGACCACGGCCAATAAAATATTGAGAGCGGGATATTATTGGCCGACACTTTTTTCAGATGTCTACAAAATAGTAATGAGTTGCCACAAATGTAAAGTTTTTCATAGTAAGAGAAAGCTTCTCCCATTACCTCTTCAACCTATTTCAATACATGCACCATTTCAGCTGTGGGGCCTAGATTTCATAGGCGAGATTCACCCAGCATCATCAACATAGCATAAGTGGATATTGACAACCATAAATTACTGTACAAAGTGGATCAAATCGATCCCAACCAGGCAAGCAATAGATTGTGTCATCATTAAGTTTTTAGAAAATAATATCTTGTCTCGTTTTGGTTTTCCTACTAAGATTATCACAGATAAGGTGGCAGCATTCAAGTCTAAGAAGATGACTAAGTTTTGTGATAGATATAACATCAAGTTGGGACACTCTACAACCTACTACCTGCAAGGTAATGGATTGGCAGAGTCCTCTAATAAATCCTTAATTGGTATCATTAAGAAAATGTTAGAGGAAAATAAAAAGAATCAACATAATAATTTTATCAATGCATTGTGGGCATGTTGGGTGAGTATTAAGAATTCTATTGGAATGTCTTCTTTTCAAGTTGTGTGTTGTACCAATCAGGCCCCCCATTTGAATTTTGGCTAAAGCTTTCTCTTTTCCCTTTACTGCTGCCCTTTCTCGCACCGGAAATACATTGGACAGGGGCTAAAAGACCGCTTTAAAAGGATTATATAAGGTTTAGCCCCTTTTCCTCCTAGCTCCGCGCCTCCTTGTTGCATGTAACCAAGCGCTGCCCCTTTGAGCGTTTATTGCAGATCGCATAATCGTGCCATCGCATGTCCGCCTCATCGCAAAAGTGTTGTTTCTCGTGCGCTCTATTCCCCGCCATCGCATTCTTCATTTTTACGATCCGCGCTCGACTGACCACGCCCATCGCATAGCGCAGAGCGTGGAATTTTGGTTATTCCATTCTTCTTCCATCGCATTTTCTCCTTTTACGATTTTGCGATATGCGCTCCGGGTCCCACCTCTTAAACCTTTGCTTCGTTGTTTTGTTATGTCTTCCCTTTGTAACTCCCCCGCATCGTTCCATCATCCTCTCATATCTATGCCACCACTTCTGTTAGTCTCACTTTGTCCACTATCTCTGTCATTAGTTTTATTCAAAAGGCTTTGGTTTTTGCAGGAACTTGTGGTGGGAACAAAATTAGCGGAAAAGACCCGGAATTCACTATGATGTGACCTCCATTAAAGAAGGGTACTGCGATCCATGGAACTCTCCAGAGAAAAATCAAAAGGGACGCATTTGGGCGGATGAAAACATTAATGCAGCAACAGATTATTAATGAAGAAGCAATGAATTCAGGGTCCAGCTCGAAAGAGGTTTCAAATTTAAATTCAAGAACAGAAGATCAAAAGTATTGTGCATGGAAACAGGCGCCTCAAGGTTTTATTGCCGCAGATATTCCTCCTCCAGAAAAAGGCCGAATGTTTACATATTTTATTATTTATGTCTTGTGTATAGGTAGATTTTCATTTCCAGCATTCATTCCAGAAATAAATTGTAAAGTACAGACAATTATGTTCAGTCGTTTCACAGTATGGGCGCGAATGTTTTCCGCCATTTGATTCAAAATAAGTTATTAAATGCTTTCTATCTACCTCCTCCTCTAGAATTCTCTGTCTCATCTATAAAAGCAAAAAGAAAAGATATTGTAAGGGTTCCAGATTTCTATCAGCAAACTGTGCAGTGAAAAGGCTCTTGTATACATCTTGTAATATTTCCTGTATGAAGGTTCAGAGCCCGTAGGGTCTCAGTGAGGAGGGGTTATAACTGTAATGAGGATTCTGGTCTTTGGTATCTCACAGTATGTAATTTCTCTTATGTGTTAATACAATATCTCTTTCATGCTATTTGTCTTCTTGTATCATGTTCTAGAATGCGAGTGGCTCACTAGTTTGCAGTAAGGATTCATCCTTGTTGATGCCCTTTCTGGAATTAGTCAAGCGCTTTAAATAGGCCTAGTCATGGTATACCGTTTCATGTTCACTTCATCCATATTTTCTGCTATATTAGTTGTTTGAGGGGGGTGCTTTTAAAACGCCATTGTCATATAAGGATTCATAAATTGGTATGCCCTTATATGGTTCTGTTGTGTATCTGGGTATCAATCTCATGTCAGCTAATATCTTCCTTATGTTTCTTCATTGCACTCATCATCTGATATTTGATTTCTGTGATATATTATCTGAACTGGCCCTCTTTACAGTAAGTGGTCTCTTAACTGTCTGATGCCTTTGTATTGGAGTTTTACTTGATGTCCCTACATTGTTCTTGTCTTTGTACCAGCTTCTGAGAGAGATTGGTCCCATTCAAAACTAATTTCCTTGTTCAAACAAGAGGTAGTAAGTGAGTTCTTGGACTGACAACCCAAACTATAAAGGGCTCCTTGCTATATTAAGATGTCCTAGGCATTGGTCTATGGCAACTCTAGACTGTCTCTAGGAGGGTGACAAAATCATCCCCAACATCTTTCTGGCGCTATTGCCGGGGAGTGAATTCAAGAATATCAGTTTCCCTGGGTCTCGACAAATTGTTTTCACTCTCTAATCAGGTGAGCACAGAGAGTTGAAGAGTTGCATATCTCTCACCTTGGCGACTCCACTGGTCTTTATTTGATAAATCTTATTGGTAGTCCTGGCTCCTCGTAAGCCACATTTGAGGTCAGATACATCTCCGCTGAAAACACCTTACGTGTCTGACCCAGAGAAGATCATTCATAAAAGAGTCTGGAAGGAGAGGAAGTCAGCCCGTGCTGAAAATCCTGAATATTCTGTTGAAGATTATCCGCCCTCTTCCTCTCAAGAAGTTAGAACAGAAAATCCCGAGTTTTACTCGGAGACTCCACGTAGGGGAAGTACTTGGATTGAAGAATATTCTCATCCTACGTTCGAAGTTGAAGAAATTAAAGAGGTCACAGAAGTAGCTGCTGTTAACCGTGAGCTTTTCCCATCCACACCTCAGGCTTCTGTGCAATATATTCCCATCGTTATTCATACTCCACTTCCTCCTACTCCTCTCCCTTCATTTGTTACTCAGACTGTTGTACAACCCCCGCCTCCTCCAATGGCCAATGTTCCTGCTTTTCTGTTAAACAAATATGCTCCTCTGGCCTTGCCCCAAGTGTTAAATGATATGCCACAAGACTATCTAAAGATTCTGCCAAGGTTTAATGGTGAAAATGGAGCTGATGCTCATAAACATCTCGAGACCTTCTGCTCTTTTGCAGAGAACTTAAATGTTGAACATCTGGATGTGGTCTTGAGATTATTTGTGCAGTCTCTGGAAGGGGAAGCCAGAAAATGGTTTAAGACATTGGGAAATAATTTTGTGACCACCTGGGACCAAATGGAAAATACTTTTCTCAGGAAGTGGGGTGAAAAGAAAGATCACGGTCAATGTCTCACTAAATTTAATACCATGAAGAAGAAACAGAATGAAGGAGTTTCAGACTTTATTAAAAGATTCAATAAGCTATACTTGAGCCTGCCCCCTGAGATGAAGCCCCATGAAGCTGCTGCCAAGATAATTTTCATAGCAGCCTTTGAATCTAATTTTGGCTTCTTTTTTAGGGAAAGAAAACCTGCCACTTTAGATGATGCACAATCAGATGCTCTGGAATTAGAAGCGAACTTTGCCTCCACCAGGAAACTAAAGGGAAAAACTAAACAAGATACTAGGAGGAAAGGAAAAGAAGAGGTTTCCGCTTCAAGTCAAGAAAAATATCTGGAGAAATTGGATGAAATAAGTAAAATGATAAAGAAGATGGTCAAGCTTGAGCTGGAAGCTAAAAATGCAGCTCCCAAGAATTTCTATAATGCTCCAAACAGAGGATATAATCCCCAGTATAGAAGGCCACCTCTCCAGATATTGCCGAGAGAGACAAAAGACAAAACAAGACCAGGTACCTCATCCCTTATACTTGGAAGGACTAGCAGATGACTCCACTGGAGATGCAGCTTATGGATTAGAAGATTCAAATATGGCTCTTTCAAATAATGATGATATGGAGTGCCCGCTGCAAGATGAAGACGAACAAGCGGAAATTGACCATTACTGTAAGCAATTTGCTGATTTTATGGAAGCACAATTCAATGTAAAATATGATCTCAGATCCTCAAGGAAGAGGACCAGAACTCAGGAGCAAGAAGAAGAACCACCTCAAAAAGAAGCATCTGCTCAGAAGGAATCAGCAACAAAGAAGAATGCGGAAAAAGGTAAGAATCTTCTGAATACCCCCTTGCAGTCTAATGATCAGATTCCTTCTTCTTCTAAAATAGTCAGTCCTCCTAATGCTGAGCCGGTGTCAAAAGAAGTTAAGTCTTTAGGTGAGAATAAGGATTCAAAAGAAATTGTGATAGAAAAGTCCCCATCTGCTTTCAATTTGCAAAAAGAACTTGAGAAGATTAAGATTCCTGTCCCTCTGACTGAGTTATTAAAACAGTCTGTATATCAGTCTCAAGTTACTTCCTTTATGCTTCCTCCTGGAATACCAATTGTACCTGATAGTTTAAATCTTCAAGAAGAAAGACCCATGGTAGTCTTTGGCCCACATGTCGAGGAGATAGACCCTTCTACTCCTCCCTTTTATGTATCCCTAGTTATACATGACCTGCTGTTACATAACTGTATGTTAGATTCTGGGGCTTCCCATAATCTTATGTCTATGTCTGTCATGGAACAACTAGGACTGCAAATTACAAGACCGTACAAAGACTTATATTCATTTGATTCTAAAAGGGTTAAATGCTTGGGAATGATTAAGGATTTAGTGGTCAATTTGGCCCAAATTCCAGCAAAGAGTGTGGTCATGGACATTGTGGTTGCTGATATCCCAGCTCGCTTTGGCATGCTTTTGTCAAGGTCATGGGGTACCAAGATTGGGGGGTCAATTAAACTGGATTTAACATATGCTACTGTCCCAGTCTTTGGGGGTCAAGAAAGGAGGTTATACAGGGAGACTAGATTTGTTAAAATGGTAACTAAGGCTGACTGCTTAGAGAACTCTCCAGTTTATAACAAAGAAGGAGACTTCTCATGTTTGATGTTAGAAGAAAATCAAAATTATGCTCATGAGCCCCTTTGTGGTCAAATTCAAGCTGGGCAGTCTAGAGGAGATCAGGAATCAGGAATATGGACTTTGCATTTTGATGGGGCAAACTCAAGGGAAGGTAATGGAGCTGGGGTATTGTTGATTTCTCCTACAGGAAAATGGGTGCCACTGTCCTTCAAACTAGAATATGAGGCTACCAACAACGTAGCCGAATATGAAGCACTATTATTGGGACTGCAAACATCTAGAAACATGGGCATCCAATGTTTAAAAATCCTGGGAGATTCTGAGCTAGTAGTGAGACAGATCAAAAATCAATGCCAAACTAAGCATCCTCGGCTCAGAGCATATAGAAACGAAGTATGGGACATGATGGAAAATTTCTTCTCAGCATTTAATATACAGTTCATGCCCCGGGAGCAAAACAGAATAGCAGATTCTCTTGCTGTAGCTGCCAGTACATTCCGTCCTCCTTAGAACCCGCTTTTAAGATATGAAGTGGAGGTGCGTTATAGACCATCCATTCCAAATAATGTAAAGCATTGGCAGGTGTTTGAATATGATGAACAAATGAAGAGATTCATGGAGACGGTGGGAGAATTCACAAATATAGAAATTGATGATAATGAGGAGGAAGAAGTTGAAAGTATTGCAGAAAGTAAATGGGAAGAAAAGATAGCAGTAAATAGAGTGCTGCAGCTGAAAGGAAATGTTATACCTAGAGGGTTGGTGCCTCTAGAAAGGTTATTCAACAAAGATGATATTCCTTTACAGCCTAGTAAAGTGACAGAAGAAGATCAAGTGGGAGATTTGAATCTGGGTACTTATGCAGATCCTAAAATTATCAAATTATCTAAGAAAGTCCCAGAAGATTATAAAGAAAAATATTTAAAGTTATTTCAATCTTATAAAGATGTTTTTGCTTGGTCCTATCAGGACCTAAAAACTTTTGATGTAAATATAATACAGCATAAGATTCCACTGAAGGAAGATGCAAAGCCACATAAGCAGAAGCTCAGACAGATCAATCCTCTGCTGCTTCCCTCCATTGAAAAAGAAATTAAGAAATTACTGAAAGCCAAGATAATTGTGCCATTAAGGTACTTAGAATGGATAGCAAATCTTTTTCCTGTGCGAAAGAATAATGGAGAAATAAGGCTCTGTGTAGATTTCAGGAATTTGAATAGAGCATCTCTCAAAGATAATTATCCACTGCCTAAGATGGACCACATCCTACAGAAAGTGGTGGGAGCATCCAGAATGTCAATGATGGATGGATTTTCTGGTTATAATCAGGTAGCTGTATTCTCAGAAGACCAGAAGAAAACTGCATTTACTACACCATGGGGAACCTTTATGTATGCCAGGATGCCATTCGGATTAATTAATGCAGGAGCTACTTTTCAGAGGGCAATGGACATAGCCTTTGTGGGAGAACAGGACAAGTTTTTGGTAGTTTATCTTGATGATATCACTGTGTTTTCAAATAATGATGATGAACATATTGAGCATTTAAGAAGAACTTTTGAGAAATGCAGAAGGTATGGCCTGTCCCTCAACCCTCAAAAGTCCTTATTTGCATTAGATGAGGGAAAACTCTTAGGGCACATTGTAACAAGAGATGGTGTGAAAATAGACCCTAAAAGAGTTGAAGTAATAAACAGCATTCCTCTGCCCAGGAATAAAAAGGAAGTACAGGTGTTTTTGGGCCGAATTAATTTTCTAAGAAGGTTCATTCCTAACTATGCTGAGATAGTTAGGCATATAACTAATATGTTGAAAAATGACAGTGAAGTCAAATGGTCCCAGGAGTCTAGAGATGCATTCACAAGGATAAAACAGGCATTCGTTGAAGCTCCTGTGCTAGCTGGACCCGATTACAAAAAGCCATTTATGATATTCTCATTTGCTTCACCCCATACAATTTCCGGAGTGTTACTACAGAAAAATGAAGAAGGATATGAACATCCTATAGCTTTCTTCAGTCAAGTACTTTATGATGCTGAATTAAAATACAATATATTGGAGAAGCAGGCATATGCCCTGGTGAAGTCCCTTAAAGCTTTCAGAGTTTATGTTTTGCAATCTCATATTACTGCATACGTCCCCACAGCCGTTGTAAAAGACATTCTGGTACAGGGAGACAGCGAGGGTAGAAGAGGAAGATGGATTGCAAAAATCCAGGAGTATGATTTGGATATAAGACCTACCAAGTTGGTCAAAGGACAGGGACTTGCCAAGATGTTATCTGAATCAAATCATCAAGCTCTGGGCATTAATCTATCCATGTTAGTAGATGAAGAATCAGAAAAGGAAGAGGAGCAGCAAGGACTAGAGATGGCTACGTAAAAGATACATGTGAAATATCTAACTAGTCCTTGGTATAAAGAAATAGTTGAATATCTTTTAACGCTTAGCTGTCCTACAGGTTGTGATAAAGTAAAATACAGAGCTGTAAGGATGAAATCTCAGAAATATGTAATTGCCAATGGACATCTCTATTGGAGAGACCCTCTAGGTATATTATTGTTATGCCTCACAAAAGATGAAGCGCAAAAAGAATTAATAGAATTTCATGAAGGGATTTGTGGAGGACATTACAGTTGGAGGGCCACAACACATAAAATCTTGAGGGCTGGTTTTTACTGGCCAAAACTGTACTCAGATACTTTTGCCCAAGTCAGAGCATGCGACAAGTGTCAAAGATTTGTAGAGAGACAGAAATTAGCAGCTATGCCCTTGATTCCCATCCATGTAAATGAACCGTTTCAGAAATGGGGACTAGATTTTATAGGAGAAATACATCCCCCATCAAGTGGCCAACATAGATGGATACTAACAGCCACGGACTATTTCACGAAATGGGTAGAAGCAATACCTACAAGAAACGCTACAGATGCTGTGATCATGAGGTTTATAGAGGAAAATATCATATCCAGTTTGGCTGTCCAGCCAGAATTGTAACTGAAAATGCGCAGGCTTTCAAGTCTACCAGGTTTGTAAAGTTTTGTCAAAGGTATAACATTACATTGACTCACTCCACGGCATATTATCCACAGGGGAATGGTTTAGCAGAGTCCTCTAACAAAACCCTGGTAAGGGCTTTGAAGAAAACGATAGCTGAAAATTAGAAAAACTGGGACTCTCAATTGAAGTTTGCTCTATGGGCAAATAGGATAACCAGCAAAAGAGCAACAGGCAAGTCACCCTATGAGCTGGTATATGGGCGAGCTATTGTGTTTCCTCTGCAATTAGCATTGCCGGTGGCACGTTTCATGCAAGAGAATCAGGAAGAACCAGATGACATGATCAGAAGAATTAATCAGCTGGTAGAATTGGAAGAAACGCGCAACCAGGTGAATGAGAGACTGATAGAATACCAGGAAAAAATGAAGGATATTTTTTATCGCCATGCAAAAGATAGGAATTTCCAGGTAGGAGACCTGGTTCTCAGGTGGGATGTTCGCAGAGCAGAAAAAGGCAATCATGCCAAGTTTGACCCGTTGTGGTTCGATCCATTCAAAATAGTGAACCTAGGGAGAAATAATACTTTCATGTTAGAAAATCTACAGGGTGATCTGTTGGACGCTCCCGTGAATGGACAATTCCTTAAACACTACTTTCAGTATTGACTCAGGCGGATCAGGCTTGATGTATTTTATGTATATAATATATGCAAGTGTGATTTCAATTTTGAAATGTAAATAATATAAATAAGCTAATAAGTTTTGAAGAAAATGCAAAGGGGTCTGAGGTCTGCGAGTTCTCGGCATGCCCGAGGACGAACATGCCGTCCCCAGTTGGAGCCGATGTTGTACCAATCAGGCCCCCCATTTGAATTTTGGCTAAAGCTTCCTCTTTTCCCTTTACTGTTGCCCTTTCCCGCACCGGAAATACATTGGACAGGGGCTAAAAGACCGCTTTAAAAGGATTATATAAGGTTTAGCCCCTTTTCCTCCTAGCTCTGCGCCTCCTTGTTGCATGTAACCAAGCGCTGCCCCTTTGAGCGTTTATCGCAGATCGCATAATCGCGCCATCGCATGTCCGCCTCATCGCAAAAGTGCTGTTTCTCGTGCGCGCTATTCCCCGCCATCGCATTCTTCATTTTTGCGATCCGCGCTCGACTGACCACGCCCATCGCATAGCGCAGAGCGCGGAATTTTGGTTATTCCATTCTTCTTCCATCGCATTTTCTCCTTTTGTGATTTTGCGATATGCGCTCCGAGTCCCACCTCTTAAACCTTTGCTTCGCTGTTTTGTTATGTCTTCCCTTTGTAACTCCCCCGCGTCGTTCCATCATCCTCTCATATCTATGCCACCACTTCTGTTAGTCTCACTTTGTCCACTATCTCTGTCATTAGTTTTATTCAACAGGCTTTGGTTTTTGCAGGAACTTGTGGTGGGAACAAAATTAGCGGAAAATACCCGGAAGTCACTATGATGTGACCTCCATTAAAGAAGGGTACTGCGATCCATGGAACTCTCCAGAGAAAAATCAAAAGGGACGCATTTGGGCGGATGAAAACATTAATGCAGCAACAGATTATTAATGAAGAAGCAATGAATTCAGGGTCCAACTCGAAAGAGGTTTCAAATTTAAATTCAAGAACAGAAGATCAAAAGTATTGTGCATGGAAACAGGCGCCTCAAGGTTTTATTGCCGCAGATCTTCCTCCTCCAGAAAAAGGCCGAATGTTTACATATTTTATTATTTATGTCTTGTGTATAGGCAGATTTCCGTTTCCAGCATTCATTCCAGAAATAAATTGTAAAGTACAGACAATTATGTTCAGTCGTTTCACAGTATGGGCGCGAATTTTTTCCGCCATTTGATTCAAAATAAGTTATTAAATGCTTTCTATCTACCTCCTCCTCTAGAATTCTCTATCTCTTCTATAAAAGAAAAAAGAAAAGATATGGTAAAGGTTCCAGATTTCTATCAGCAAACTGTGCAGTGAAAAGGCTCTTGTATACATCTTGTAATATTTCCCATATGAAGTTTCAGAGCCCGTAGGGTCTTAGTGAGGAGGGGTTATAACTGTAATGAGGATTCTGGTCTCTAGTATCTCATAGTATGTAATTTCTCTTATGTGTTAATACAATATCTCTTTCATGCTATTTATCTTCTTGTATCATGTTCTAGAATGCGAGTGGCTCACTAGTTTGCAGTCAGGATTCATCCTTGTTGATTCCCTTTCTGGAATTATTCAAGCGCTTTAAATAAGCCTAGTCATGGTATACTATTTCAGGTTCACTTCATCCATATTTTCTGCTATATTAGTTGTTTGAGTGGGGTGCTTTTAAAACGCCATTGTCATATAAGGATTCATAAATTGGTATGCCCTTATATGGTTTTGTTGTGTATCTGGGTATCAATCTCATGTCAGCTAATATCTTCTTTATGTTTCCTCACGGCACTCATCATCTGATATTTGATTTCTGTGATATATTATCTGAACTGGCCCTCTTTACAGTAAGTGGTCTCTTAATTGTCTGATGCCTTTGTATTGGAGTTTTACTTGATGTCCCTACATTGTTCTTGTCTTTGTACCAGCTTCTGAGGAGATTGGTCCCATTCAAAACTAATTTCCTTGTTCAAACAAGAGGTAGTAAGTGAGTTCTTGGACTGACAACCCAAACTATAAAGGGCTCCTTGCTATATTAAGATGTCCTAGGCACTGGTCTATGGCAACTCTAGACTGTCTCTAGGAGGGTGACAAAATCATCCCCAACATTGTGTATGGTATCGATACTTTCTTTCCTTCATAGTTAGCAGTCTCGGTTATGAAATCGCTGCAAGAAGCAGGGACTGAGGAAAATGACATACAGCGTTGGATTAAACAAATGATCCACCTTCAATAGATCAGAGATGAGGTATTTCAGAATACTTCAAAACTCCATGATAAGATAAAGAAGATATATAATCGGAAAACAAAGGAAGACAACTTCAAGATTGGAAATGTAGTACTCCGTTGGGATGCCAGAAATGAGGATAAGGATAAGCATGGAAAATTTGACAATTTATGGAAAGGGCCATATCATATTTCAGCTTCTCGGGGACAAATTTCTTGTTTTCTTGAAGGGATGAATGGAAAAGAGTGCTTAGGAGGACCAGTCAATGGTAGGATCCTTAAGCACTATCTTTTCTGAAGCACATTTTTCAATCAATTCTCTATTTCATTGTAAATATCAGTTATATTTTCTACAAGTGTGAAGTAGAGATCACTGGAGTTCAGAGCCTAAAGTGAAGGCCATGCAGTTTCATTGATTTTCTGCTATTTTCAAAGTTCAGTTTTCAGTCAAGTAAGTTAGTATTGAGTCAATTTTGATTTTTTCTTGATTCAATCTATTTGATCTGATTTATTAGTTTTCACTCATGTTTATTAGTCTGAGTTTTTTACTGTATTGGCCCAATGGATAAGGCTTTCTGGTCTACATTGTTCTTGACACCTCTTTCAGAGCTATCATCCCCAATAAGGCTAATGTTAGTTTCAGTATTTGCATCCTGCCATCAGTGATAAAAAATCCTCTTTTCATATCATTTTAAAGGGTCCTACTCAGAAATTTTTTATCATTCCACTAGGTCATGCAAAAATTTAGTCACTAATGGTAGCCCTATTCCAAAAACATCACTCTTCCTCAATTTTCATTACTTGCTGACATAGTTTCATACCTTGCTGAATGCACACCATCCATAAAGTTAATATAATCATGTCATCACATCAGTCGTGTCATCATGAAGCCCAGTCTTTCAAGGTTTCATTAGGTCTTTTAAGGTCAACCAAGGTTTCCATTAGGTCATTACGGTTTCCAAGGTCCAATAAAACTTCATTTCCACTGCATAAGACCAGCAAGTAAAGGGTGATCAAATAACATCTCTTCACCATATGAAGATGATTTTGAAAGAAAAATTCTTGTTTCAGCATGTAATTTTGGTTCTAAGATGTAATTTTTATTTTAATTATGTAATTTTATGTCATTCAAAATGTAATAAGTTCATGGTTCCCTAAGCTACTAACTTAGAGTTTCAACATGCCAAAGCATCAAAAATGTCAAATCAAAGAGTTCTCAAAGTCATCAGGTAATCAGTTGTCAAAGAAAAAAGTAAAATGCAAAGGTATAGTTTCAAAGTGCAAAGTGAATGAAAAGAAGAAAAAGTGGGTCCCAAGGTCCAATTCATTCAAATGATGAAGTATAAAGACCACCAAGACATAAAATAGAAGCTCATTTGCCATTTCATCCATCGAGCACACACTCCCTTGGTTCAAAAATCAAATTTCAGGGTCAGAGGTAGAGTTTTTTGTGGCGTTGTGCCTAGGGGAGGGTGGCGTTGTGCTTTCTCAATTGGCGTTGCACTTTCAGCAGGCAGCGTTGCACTTTTCTCTCACTGGCATTGTGCTTCTAGGCAAGGCATTTCTCTTTTGCCTGATGCGCTGCTCTTTTATCCAGCAAGCCCAAAAGGCACCAATACTCAACCAAATTCTTCCAAACCTTCAACAAATGCCTCTAACACTCTCTAGCAAGTAATTACATCAAATTTCTTGCCTCCTTGCACTCCTAAACATTGATTTCATAGTGTTTTTGTTCTCAAGTGAAATTGGCATTTGGTCTAGCGAAGAAACCCTAGTTTCAATTCCTCATTCATAATTTAATGCCCTAATACTCTGAATTTCCTTCCCACATATCTAAAAACCCTATCCCTACCCCTACACTACTATTTCCTAGTCCCTAAATCCATTTCCCCTAAAACCCTAAGTCCTAGGCTTCTAAATTTCTTAGGCAACCACTTCCTCAAACCTGTAATTTAATTGTCATTTCCAACTCCCTTGACATTTCAACCTCCTATCACCTTCCAAAGCTCCATAACTTCTTCCCCCATCTCCCTAAAGTTTCCTAAGACTTATCCCTATTCCCTAGACTCATCTCTACTCCACATTCCCATTCACCTCATTCCTAGGCTTTCTTGGCCACCAAACACTATGGAAGAAAAAATTGACTATAGGAAAGAGGAGGATAGACAAGAAAAGAATGATAGAGAACAAAGAAGGTCTCACAAATGAGGAAGAATATTAAGGCTAGCACCCACCAACATAAATGAATTGAGGGCCTCTCCTATGATTTTCAGTTGTTTTGAGTATCTAGGTTGCCTTGGTTTTTGCAGCATGATTTAGAGGGTACAACGTCATCCTATGTTGAGTAGAGTCTTCATCTCAAACCTCAGAGACAATCAGGTTACCCTTGCAAGTGTGACCTTCACTATATCTACATCTATAAATGATGTTGCCACATGGATTCCAAACATGTGTGAGAAGTATTTTAAATCCAAAGATTTGGAGGATCAATATTATGAACCATTCATCAAACCAAGCTACAAAAATGAGAGGAAGAGGGTCTTCCCATTCAGATACCTTCTTGATAGGTATGCCCCCATGATGAAAATCATCATGAAGTACTTCTCTTGTGAAGGAAGGTTTTCTAGGCTCTACATATACCACATTATAATGCTGATGAACTTCACAAGAGTAAGATCACTCAATATCCCATATTATATATTCAGGAGCATACACAAAATGGCCTTCATTTTACAAAAGAGATACTATGACCAGCAGATGAACAACCTCTTCCACCACTCTTTGATCAAAATCATTGTACTCCATCACCTTGATTAGTTGAATATCTCATGGGACAACTTCATTTCCAATGACATCTTCACTGCCCCACAAGCTCCACATGTTGAAGATGCGCCTTCTTCATATCATCTTGATACATCTATGCCTCCATCTCATTCCACTTCACCATCACCATTTCATGATCAGGTTGAGTCACCAAGCAGAGCTATGCTCAGCAAGCCTAAGAGGGTTGAATTAGGCATATTGGCAAAGACATATCAGAGAGGGCAGAGGCAGGATTTTTCTCCACATATTGTGGGAGGTACCTTACCTTCTTCATCATAAAATCAGGTATAGAAGGGAAAACAAAAGATGGCAGAGGAAGATTTACATGAAGAAGTCATTCATGAGGAGGAAGACCTCCATGAGACAGAAAGAGATTTTGACCTTGTTGACTTTTGAGCAGCATGATTATGAGACCTCCAATTTTATTATCAAGGATAAGGATGCCCAAATCAGAGAGATTCATACCAACTTAGAGAGATCTAAGTTTTTGATTTCATATTATGAGCAGGAAAATCAACAACTCAAAACTAGGCAGGCAATCATGGAGATGCAGATTCTCAGGGAAAAACGAGAAGAAAACAAGGCAAAGGCTTTGCTTGATGAGGCTTATGAGAGGAATGGAGAAAAAAATGAAGAATAAGAACAAGTGCCAAGAAGGAGACCTAGGACTAGAGGGCTGAAAAGAGCTCTAGAACTAGAGAGGCAAAAGGAGATTGAACTTGCCAATGAGCTTACTTTAAATGAGCAGTTTTCCATCATGGTCAGTGTGAAATGGGAGGATTGGCTTGACAAGGCCAATGAGCATCTTGAGAATCTCTTGGAGAAGGAAAATAATGATAATGACATATTGAGGAATAACGCAAAACACTACTTCAAGAGAAATCAAATTGTAAGGTCAAATCTCCAAAAGGCCAAATCAAGACTTGAAACCCTAACCAACAAAAATGAAGGGGACAAGCTTGATATCCTTGCTGAGGCATCACTCATTTCCTAACATACATCATCAGCCTCCCACAAAAGAAAATTTGAAGAAATTTGAGCAATTTTGGAGGATTTTGGAGAATTTTTCATTTTTTGAAGTTTTGCATATTCACACTGTCAAAAGCGCACTACGCTTTTTCTAGGGACCTCCAATGGCCAAAATAAAAGCACCATTGGATTCAGAAGGTCAATTAAAGTTAGGAAAATTACTTTAAAAAACTTTTTTGGGTCAAAGGAGCAGTCAAAAAGTCAAAAAACACTCAAAACATCATAGTTCTGCCCTATTTTGGAGGTTGGCACTACGCTTTTGACCAATCTTGGGAGAATCAACTTTGGAGGGTCAAATCAACACCATTTTCCAAACTGAGCATAGATCTACAAACTAGACTGAACAGGATTTCCAATGAGCTATCCTGAACTCAATTGGGACACCTGGAAGCACCTCAAAAGTGGAGCTAAAGTTGGCACTACGCTTTTGACCTTGGCATTGCGCTTTTGACAAATTTTTTGAGTTTGTTGATATTTCCAAATTTTCTCAGTTTTTCCATTTTCACCTTGGAAAATGGTGTATTTACAAATTTAATTCATGATGTAAATGTCATTTTTATGTTTTTACACTTACCTTGGGTAAATACATTAGATGAAAACTTTTGATGAGATGTAATGAATCAGTTTCCAAAAAGTGAGGAATCAGTTAGTTTAACCTCCCTACACTCTAGGTATTAGTTCAGTATTTGGTGTAAATACTCCTCCACTCATGGATTCGACTGCTAAGGTTGGGGGGAGTTCTTTTTTGGTCTATATCTTGTACTTTTTTACTCATTTCAGAGGTTGGATGTTGTTACATTGATCAGAGACTCTAGTGTAATGAGTATTTGGCAGGAAATTAATGAAATAGTTGCAGCTATTTCTTTGGGATACCTGTGGTTTGGAAATTTAGCATAGTTTCTTCTTATGTTACATGTGTGTGAATTTTTTGTCTTCATGATCCATTTCATTTCTAATATATGTTGGTTTTCAAGTTGATAATCAGAATATATCTCTCATGCTCTGCTTTGGGGACTTCTTCATAATTTGTTCATTTTCTTCAGTTTAGAAAGAATACATGCTTTGCCTTGCTCTTTCTAGCTCCTCATCACTCAAATCCATCTCACCCTGAAACCTAAAGTGCTAGCCTTCTTACCTACCTTGCCCCATTGAATGGACTGCAATCCTAATCTTATTTTCCCTGACCTAATCTCTTTGACCTAGTTCACCCATCCAACAAACCAATTAAAACAAAAAAACCCCTGTACTCATACCTAGCCTAAAACCCTACTTCATCCAACCCTCTTGGCTGTGACTTTTTGGAGAGAACCCTCTCCGTCTTAGTAGGGCTAGCTACCAAGCTAAAAGATTACTCTGTGGTTACCTATGTTTGGACTCTTTTTCAGCCTTAGAGATCTGGTGGAGTGATAACACAATACATATAGATGTATATCTATAAAAAATCATAAAATTCTAGGTGTACATAGATGTGTCAAACAATCATAAAATTTTAAAATTGCATTAAAACATATCTACCACACAGCATTTTTCATTAATGTACATAGAAAGGCTATTATAGATGTGAGCTGATAGTAAACTGGAAATTACAAAACACGTACCACACATTTTGCATTCAAGAATGAATATTATAATTTTATTTAGATGTCTAAAGCAAAATCATAAATTAAAATTTGCATTATATCAATTTGTTAGATACATGTACATTTTTCAATAATGACATAATGACATAAAATGTACCACAAAATGTATGAAATCGTTTAAGACCAAAGAATCTACATGTATGTGTACACGTGTATAAATTACTTGTGTGCATGTGCCAAAACAGTGTACATGTGCAAACACTTATACATAGCATAAAATATACATATTATAATAATGTAAAACTTAGGAATGCACAAAAAAAAAAGTCTAACAATTTCTATTTGAGTTTTGTAAGTTCTAAAAGATGAATCCAAGGAGAAGAAATTGTTGGGCAGTATAATTAAAAAAATTGTAATGGAATGTCATCTTCAATGATCCATTCATGATTAGCTTTTAACATTTTCCATTTCTTAATTTTCAATTTTTCTTTGATTGAACTTATATCAAATTTATGTGTGTTGTACACACCAAGTGATTATATTGACAACTTATGACATCAGTTTCGTAGTCTTGAAAGTAAACAAAATCCTAACTTTGATGAGTTTGTTGGAAAAAATTACCTTTCAGTATAATAGACCCTCTGTCATATATAAACCCGTTATCATCATAGTTTTCCAATAATTTCATCTTTCGTTCAATCCAACGCATCAAATAATATTTCACATTTTCTATGGTGTTAGTAGGTGCAACTACATCAAAAACATCTCCTGCATAATAAAACAAACTTACACAAATTTAGATCATAATTAACATGAAAACATAACTTTAAAATTAACATGTGTACTTGATTTTATTATCTATTTCTAGATCACTATCATTTGAAAGCAATTGAAATGTTACCTTCTCTAACAAGATCTGAAACTCGATCACTGTCAGATGATATTATAGTCTCCTCTGATTGCATTGCTTCAAAGTTTGCAACAAACATTTTCCCCTTTGTATTTAGTTATGTATGTTGCCAATATTTTACATACATTTTTTTCACAAACATCATTGGATTCTGTGTTGTCTATGAAAACATGACAAAAACAAGAATATTTTCTTCTATCAAATGCAAACACATTTTGGTACTCCTTTGTTTTAATTGAATGCAATTTTTGAGTCCCTTTTATTGTTTCAACGTCATTTCCAATCGATCTATCTACAACTTGGACCCCGATATGCCAAAAAAACCTATGTGGAAAATTCAAACAAGAATATAAATATGTTATTCAAAATACAATCAAAGATAACCATTGTGATAAATAATGTTTAAAATTAGAAAATTAATAAAAATTAGATCATGTATATTAAATTTCTACATATATATATATATAGATATATATATATATGCAAGTTAATTTGTATATATATGTACATGTACCTTCGTACCTCCCTTGACCAGTTAGTCTCATGGCTTAGTGCAGCAATGCACCATTGAACTACGTGTTCAGCTGAGACAAGTTGGTGTGCAGAGTGGTCCATTTGATATCTTCGAAGTGCTCTTTTTATACATACCCCTACACCATCATGTTATCCTTTTCCATGACCAGTCTCAAATAAATTCCAAAAATGTTTAATGTGGGTTTTCATATGAAGACGACACAACCAAAATAATGATCGTGAAGATTTGACTTGACCTACGCATCCATTTAACCATATCCAATGTTCATTGAATTTTATTTCACGACTTTTCAATGAGTCATAAATATTTTCAAATCAATGTTGTACAAAATATGTATCATGTGTACGATCATTACTGATATAAAAGCGGTATTCTTTAATAACATGTCAATTTCACTAGTGCTTTCTATATGATCAACATTTTGTTCAGTGTGTCTATATAGAATATGGACAAGCATGGAGACTTGGTCAGAATGATAATATTCACTCTTTATTTCTTTTTGTGGAACAAATGTGTAATTCTCTGCATAATCAACTATTGAAAAAATGGTCCCTGGTGGAAAAAATTCATGGGATTTTTTGAATTGCAAGTCCTTCCATCGAGCTCTATGGGAATGCTTGGCGTATTTATAAATTTCTGCCTCAAACTTTCTCAAAACTCTATCAAAAAAATTTATTCTTCTTGTAAATCAGTTCTTTTAGCACTTGTACTACTACTTGAACCAATCCATGTACGAATATATTCATATCTCTTCCATTTCACTTTTATGTTGGACAATGATTGATCATTTATATCAATACGATATTTGTTGTGAAATAAAGTGAAATTTGCACAATCATCACATTTTTTACCACCAACACATTTATTTTGGTAAAATAATTCATGGCTTTCTCTTGCACATGGAATTTGAGATGTGAAATCATGGATAGTGGAAGGAGGAGGTGAATCTTTCCAAAAAAAAATTATCAAAATTAAGGAATGTGTCATAATATAACTGAAATTCCACATGATAATGACACCAACAAGTGTCACGTATAGTGATAGGTTTAACATACCATGGTTTTTGTTGCACAAAAAGCACTGATTGAGACATTAATTTCATGATTCTCTTCTATGAACTTGTTGAAAAAATCTATCTTAGTGGTGTCCAAGATATGTTTTGCATGGTCTTCGTACTGATTTCGTGTTATTCTTCGTCGCATCACGTCCCTTGCTTTTGGTGAAACACGTGAATTTTTCATCCAATATTCATTTATTATTTTCTTAACATCTTCTCCAAGTCTATCTTTTTATGGTTGCCTACAAATAACTGTCCAACAAGCAATTTCATCATTTACATCTATTTGCAATCAAAATTTTCGATGTTTGTACAAAGTTTTTTGTGAGGTCCCTAATGCTCGTGCCATAGATTTTACCAAACGATTCTCTTTTGTACTTGATGAAACCATTATCATTTGTATTGCTCTACATGCATCTAAATCACTTTTATTTCTAGATATTCCAATTGACTTTAGAGCACTATTTATATTTTGCATCACATTTCCTTCATTTTTTTTTATCTTTTGTTGATTTTTGAATACCCAATAAAGTCGTAGCTTCCTTTAATTTCTTTGATGTTAAGAGACTTTTTAAAATTTGGGCTTGAACTGTCACATTTTCATCTTTGAAGAACATATCAATAATGTGCTTAACACGATATCTTATAACATGGTTAGCTTTTTTACTCCATATGTGTCAATGTCAATGTTTTCTAACATCTCATCATCGATATTGATTTCATATGTACATATTAGAATTAAATGTACAAAATGAATTTACATATTCAATAAAAAATTAAATTAATAAATATGTATAATTTCAATAATACACATTCAACATATATATACATACCTGGTGATTCAATTTATTCACTTGAATTTTTTCATTTCAACGTCTTCAATCATTGGTTAAATATCACTTTCACTTTATCTTTCAAAATTTTCTATCCCATCAATGTTATGAGGAATATCTCTCTTTGTTTACATTGCAAAATATTTTTCAAATTAGTTCATCAAATAAAAAACAAGTTTCACAATACACTAGTTAAATTTTAAAAATAGTATATAATATTTACATTTACATACCTGGTTCAACTTCTAGTTGAGGTTGATTTTCCCTTTCAATATTTGAGTGTTCTTCTATCTTTTTTTTTGTGATATTCTCTTCCTTGTTCTCTACGAGCCTCAGGGTCTCTTGTTCGATCATATTTTCTCTTGCAATTTCATTGATTCCCCATGATAATTTAGTATGAAGCTCAAAAAAATTCCTTCAAAATCCTACAAAAAAAACTCACTATCAAAATTTAGACAAAAACTCAATTCAAAAAAGCATCACAAAAGATTTAATTTCAAAAAAACTCACTTTAAAAATTTTGCACAAAAGGCATACTTCAACGCAAAAAAGTTACTTTAAAAATTCCGCCAAAAACATGTTTTTTTTTTAAATGAAGCTCATAATATTTCCTTCCAAGTCCTTAAAAAAAAATTCACTTTAAAAATTTAGACAAAAAATCACTTTAAAAAACCATTATAAAATATTTACTTCAACCCAAAACACTTACTCTAAAAAAATATCACTTTAAAAATACCTCCAAAAAATGTCCTTTGAAAATTAAGGCCAAAAAACCTTTGCAAATTCAGCCCAAAAAATTTCCTTTCTAAATTAAGCCCAAAATAATTCCTTTGCAAATTCAGCACAAATGAAGAAATGTGCGAAAATAATGTTTCTGTTTTTGGCTATTTATATAGTTGCAAAATTTGTTTTTTTTTAGGGGCTTCATTGAATTTTTTTTCCGGCTGACGGAACACGCGCATAAGTTCAGCCGAACTTTTTTGTCATTAAAACTAATGGGGTGGAGTGGCAAAAAAAAAAAATCGGGCCGAACTATTACAAAAGTTTGGCCGAACTAAAACGTCTGCAACTACGTTGCAGCTAGGCTCTGAAAAAATTTCTTCAACTTTGGAATGGTTAAACTCCATCAAATTTTTTGAATTAACTTTGGAACCAAGACTAGATTTTGCAAGATTCAATCTACTTTCAGGAAATATAACTTTTATGGAATTCCATAGATATTTACTAATTTTAATTAATTTTGTAATAAAATCGGTGCAAACAATTTCTGAAGGTCATTATGATTCTGTGAAATCAAAAATTTGTATCTCCCAAAATATACTATAAAAAATTTAAAAAATTATGGTGCATTGCATTGGTATGTCGTCTGTAATGGGTAGTTTTTAGATTTTTAGTTTATTATTAATATGTTGATAAACTCGACGCGGGCTGAAACATATTCAAAATATGCAATTTTTTCATATTAGTTCATTTCAAAAAAAATTAGTAATTATGATATGCATCATTTGGTTTCATAAATATAATGATACTGAAGTAGACTCTGTCTAGATTGTTGTAACACATTTTTTTCTCAAAAACACAAAGTTTTCAAAGAATACACCAACGTGTCTCAACATGACTTTTTATGAATCCTTTGATTGTTAAAGAACACACACTCAAAGAATTTTGAAGTTGACATATCAAATGTGAATAAAAAAATTCCAAAAATTAAGTAATAGAAAGCTAATAAAATTTCTGACAAGTTTTATTTTTATCGTAAAATGAAATTCTAAACAGGAAAATCGTTTTAGCTTGCAGAAAGTTGAAGAACTTCTAAAAATGATATTTTTTTCTCAAAAAGGGAAAAATGTGTAACCCAACTTCACATTTTCACCCAAAAGCACATCATCAAAAAGGTCAGACTTGGTATTGGAGGGGTATTGGTCTTGGTCTAAAGCTCTTGGAATTCGTCATTTGAAGAATCTACAATAAGAGAAGATATTTCTGGGTTTTCCTCTCATGCGGAGAGGTTTTGGCCCTAACTTGAAACTTATATCTTGTGTTTCTATGTATTGTTGATATTATTGCTTTGGTAGTTGTTTGATGGTAAGAATAACATAATAATAAGAGAAGTAGCTAATAAGTAAGAAAAAAAAATGCATCACAAGCAGATATCAAGTTTAAGAGAAATCATCCTAACTATAGCCCTTTATATTTTTCAACATGGTATCAAAGCTAAGGTTGGCTAAGGGAATGATGAAGATCACTACATCCTTGAGGAAGTCCTTGAAGAAGTGTTCTATGGTAGCAAGTCATATAAAGCAAGGTAGCAAGGCATTTTGGAATTTTCTATTATCCATCAAGAATAGTATGACCAGGACTTATACAAAGGACGAAGGGTTATTCTCAGCACTTACTGGAACATTTTAAGATGAAAATATTTGGGTAATCGATAGTGGAGCATAAAGACATATGACAGGTGAGCACAAGCAACTAAATACCTTATCAATAGGGAAATATTCTTACTCCGTTGAGCTTGGTGACAAGAAGAGCTATCATGTAAGAGGAATTGGATCAACCTCGCTGGAGCTAGAGAATGGAGGAAACATTCATCTCAACGACATCCTATTTTTTCTAGGTTTGCAAAAGAATCTACTTTTTATTTCATGTTTATAAGATAATGGAGATAGAGTCACTTTTATAGCTATAAAAATTTTGGTTTAGGATACAATATCTAGCATAAAAAATGCAAAGATCATTGGGATTCGTGAAGGAAGACTTTACAGATTTTTCACTCCTCTCTCTCAAGCTTTGGTTCACATTGAAGTAATTCCATGTGAACTTTGGCATAGAAGGTTTGGACACCTTCACTAAAAAATATTACCAAATATAAATTCAATAATGAATGGCATCCCTAAACTCGAGGAGGATCATGAAGGAGGATGTAAGGGATGTGCATTAGGTAAAAATGTCAAGTGACCATTTGGAAGCAGTGCTTCAAGGTCAAAAGACATCCTATACCTCATTCATTATGATGTTTGTGGTCCTATGTCTACAAGGTACCTTGGAGGCCATCTATATTAGTTAACATTCATTAATGGTCATTAAAGGAAAAATTGGATCTATTTAATGAAATCCAAGGATGAAGTATTCGAAAAATTTCAAGAATTCAAAGTTAAAGTAGAGAACCTTACAAAAAGGAGAATAAAGATTATAAGATCTGACAATGGAGGATAATACACTTCAATGTAACTCATAACTTTCTGTAAGGATTTCGGGATTAAGAGGGAGTTGATAGTCCCATATAATCCTGAATAAAATGGAATTTTTGGACACAAGAATTGATCTATTGAAGAAAGTGTAAGAGCCATGTTACATGATCAAGACTTGCCAATATTTTTGTTGGGTGAAGCAAAAAATATTGTTGTTTATATTCAAAATTTAAGTCCTCACATATCACTAGACAACATGTCTCCTAAATAAGAATTCACTAGGAAGAAACCAAGCGTGGACCATCTTGGTTTTCCTATCTACATTCATATTCAAAAGGATAAGAGAAAGAAGTTGGATCCTTCAAGCATGAAGGGAATATTTGTTGGCTATATTAATACTTCAAAGGCATATAAGATCTACATAAAGGAAGAACACCAAATAGAAGTAAGCTGAGATGTAATATTTTATGAAATTATTGCATTCAAGAAATCAAAGGACCTCCCAATGGACTTTGATGATGAATAACTTCCAACATTTGAAGAAGAATGTACCAGGGAGGAAGAGAACTCAAATCATGAAGATGAAGTTCCCAGTGAACCTGTTCAACCTATGATTATCCATGAAAGTAGAAACAAACCTAATTGGTTGAAGTATACCCTTCTAGATTAGAAGGATATGAAGCATCCAAAGGCACATTCAGGAAAAGTAAGAGGCCCAAAATATATTCAGAGTATGCATCCTATATGATGAAATTAATAGAATCAGAACCATCCACCTTTGAAGAGGTTGTCAAACATCAAGAATAGAAATATGCCATGAATGAATAGTATCAATCAATAATGGAAAATGGAGTTTGGGAGATCGTACCTAGGCTTGAAGACAAAAATATGGTAAGTTCCAAGTGGATCTACAAGATTAAACATGTAACATATGGAAGTATTGAAAAATATAAGGCAATATTTGTGGCTAGGGGCTTCTCTCAACACAAAGGCATCGATTATGAAGATACATTTTCACCTACGGCAAGGTATATAATTATATGTTTGTTGGTCTCTTTGGCAGCATCGATGGGATGGAAAATCTATCAAATGGATGTCAAGACAACATTTCTAAATGGCACTATCGATGGAGAAGTATATATAGAACAATTTTGAAGTAAAATATAGAGATACTTATGTTTTTAGATTTAAGAAGGTATTGTATGGCCTTAAGCACGCACCAAGGGCATCGTATGCAAGGATTGATGCATACCTACAAAGATTGGGATTCTCAAAGAGTTCTGTTGATCTATATATCTACATCAAGGTTGTGAAGGATGACCCCGTAATAATTTTTCTATATGTGGATGATCTTCTCATGACAAATTTGGAAGGTCGAATTCAAGAGTGCAAGAATAAACTAACATAATTTGATATGAAGGATATAGGGTCGATGCACTATTATTTGGAGTTGGAATTATGGGAAGGACCTAATAAGATTTATCTAGGTCAAGGAAAGTATGTAGAAATTATATACACTAAGCATGCATATGTCCAAGATCCACCTGATCTCACACCATTTAACTTTATGCAAGATACTGAATCTATTCCACTTGTTAATATTTTGCGGAAAAATTAATTGCACACACATGTGAAGCATAAACAAAAATATTCAATCGCACATAACACAGTTTTTAACCGCGAAAGCCTGAAGCTGAAAACCCCAACTATATATTATGTAACATGGAGATCATGTTAGGGTCTCATGATTTGGCTGATTGGCAAGCCAAATGACAGTGTAACATCAAACCAGTCTTTGGAGCCCAAGGACCTAGCCTTCCTGGACTCAGAGAGGGCTCTCTCTATTTGTGTAAGGGATATTTGTGTGTTTGCTTATTGTGTTCTTGATTTTAGGCTAGTTATGAAGTAGGTTTTTGGTTTTAGTTTTTAGGTTTGTGAGGGATGAATTGATCAAAGACTAAGATAGGTAAAAAGATGTCAGATCAACTGGGCTATGGGGTTGAAAAGGTCAAGAAATATTTCAGATGGTGATACAAGGTTGTTGAAGGGCCGATTTGAGAGAGGTAAAATGGATCTTTGGGTAAAATGGAGTGAGATGGACATTAAACTTGTGAAAAACAAAGGATTCCAAACATAAATAGTTTAATAGCTGACATAAACATGGTAGGGAAAACCATTAATCATGAGAATTGTAACTGTAAACTGATCAATGCATAGAAATAAACATTCAAGCCATGCATAGATATATATGACTCTCTAACTTTAGGAAATGGCTATCAGACTTTGGGGAAATATATTTAAGACAAACAAATAACTCAAATCACTATGAAGGAACACCTAAGCATAGTATTTCAAACTATTGGGCACTTTGAAGCAAGATTGCATAGTTTTAGGCAAAGGGCAATATTAGTACAAGACCTCCTTGGTTCAAAAAATGGCATTCTAATCAATCAAAGAGAGGTTTCATAGGTGGAGCGATGACTAGCCATCAGAAGCAGGGCATACCGTGAATCATACTTAGCATGCATAAAACCATAAATGAAACAAGAAAACAATATTCTTCAGTTATCAAAGAGAAATCAAGGATTCTTTGATATGACTAAGAAGGAAGAAAACATAGAAGCTATAAAGAAACAGGAAATTTGAGGTGCCTCCAAGGGTATGTCTCAAATATATTCTCTAGTCTTATAGCAAGCAAGAACATGGAATTATGAATGAAAAATAAGAGACAAAACAGAGAGAGAGAGAGAGAGAGACTATACCATTCTACCTATTATCCCCCTATAAATTTCTTGACAAGCAAGCAAGGGGATAATTTGTTTCATGAGCCTTCAAGGAATGCATTTCTTTGAAAAACAAGTCATCCTTGAAGCCTTTTCAGATTCCCTGCCCTTTGATCAGTTTCCTCTGCTGTTCTTGAGTCAATAAGCCTCACTGATTGCAAAAAAATTTGCTCCAAAAGGCCTTTATTTGCCCCTTATAGCCCTGCAGAATGTCCCATTTTACCACTTTTTCCCCTTTGTCAAAGTTCCCCTTTTTTCCTCTAAGTCCCCCTTTACCCTCTAAGTAATACCCAAAATTCCCTTTAATCCTACAAGTTCCCTTTGTTCGGCCTAATTCCCCCTTTCTTCCCTCTATCACTACCTTTTCCCGGCCTTGAAAAGTGTTAAAAAGGGCCCAAAAACCCACTTTTAAACTTATATAAAGGCCCAGCCCCTTTTTCACTAGCCCCTTAACCACTTCCCCACATAACCGGAGCCTAGAACCAAGCGCTAAGGGTCCGAGCGCCAATCGCAATCGCAACTCGCGGACGGGTGCATCTCTGTGTTAACTAAAAAACTCCGATGTGATTGGAGTATTGGTCTATCAGCTCCCGCAGCGATCCCAGCCATCGATCTATATAGATCCGACGGCCTAGCGCTGATCGCATCACACCATCACATCACGTTTCATCCCCCGTGCTCCCCGATTGTGAACCCTCCGATGGCCCTCTCCACCGTCAATCCACTTTTAAATCCGACGGCCATCGCACTCCCGCTCCAATCGCAATCGCAAATTCCAATCGATGCCGCTTTCCACCCCTTGCGATTGCAATCCCCTGATTGAATCCAAGTCGTCCGTTCATTAAGATCCGACGATCTCGCGCTAATCGCACTGCGCCCATCGCTCCTCCCTTTTCTCCCTCTGATTGAATGTGAGCCGTTGATTTATCACTCTGATCCAACGGCCACCGCATAATCACGACATTTCTCCAATCGCAATCGCAAATTTCAAACCATGTCACCGTCCATCCCCCTCCGATTGCGACCCACCGATTGAATCGCAACCATTCACTGCCTTTCATCTGACAGTCTGCATTGAATCGCCCTCCACCCATGTCGGCTCCCACCACACGATCATTTTCATTGCGTTTCAATCCATTTCTTTATATTTCTGCCTATATCCAAACTTTAGTGATATACATTAAAGTTTAATGTTTCACATTCATTCCGCCCAACTTCATATGCCACCCCACGGATTAATATCCGTCGTTGATCTTCGTCACTGGACCATGATCAAACGGCCCACGCTCATTTCTCCACCATAACCCTATAGGTCACATTTTACGCCACATTTACGCATTTTTCACCATTGCTTCACCGTTTTACCACCGCCACGCTATCATTCTATCCGCCCTCCATAGCGATCCTTCCCTATGCATGGATTTCATAACAGGTTTTTGTGTTTTGCAGGGTTATCAGGTGGTGAAAGCCACCATGATTACACAGTCTTTAATACAGTGGCAGAACGACAGGACTTGCATTAAAATAACGGGGTTTGAACTCTGTAAAACCTTCTCAGAGCCATTAAAGCGCAAATTTTACCAACAGAGATAGAAATGGAGCAACAGAGAGTTTAAGGCAAGAAAATGAAGGTTTTTGAGCCTTAACTCAGTGGTTTAGAGGCAAAGCACTAGATCGAAGACATCATGAAGCACACAGAGGGTACAGCGCGCAGAAAATTATGTATATCAGGGTTTTTCACATCAGCAGAATGTTTTCCCCATAAAGGACAGAGTGCCCATGCAGATTTTATTCTATACCATGTTCCTCAGAAGATTTCCACCCTGACGGAACAGTCCTATGCTACCAGAGCATTTGTTATGCAGCATGGCGGACCTCAATCTTCCTTTTTGTTTATTCACCAAAGGTACTACGGAGTACTGCAGCCAGAGAGCATCAGACTCATACCGAAGTGAATGAAAGCCTGAAGAAGATCGCTTTTTCATCCAAAAGAGTGCCAGAGATAAATGCACAGGATTTAAACAAAATGGGCTTCGCCCCTCTTTCCTTTTTAGAGTTTAATGTTACATTTATTTCTCCACCTACCTCCTCTGCTCATCTTTCAGCTATAAAATTCAGAAAGGAACTCATTGTAAAGGTTTTTGTTGATCATTTATCAGAGAATTGCAAGCTGTTTCTTTTGAGGCACAACCTCTGTGTAACGTTGTAAGATAGGTTGAGGAAGATGTTTTCAGACTGAATATCAAGCCATTGGTAATGTTGCACCTGACTGGTGTTGTTTTTTAATATGACAAGCACATTTCTTTGGATCCTGATTTAAAGCAGCTGGTGATGTTTTCTATCTCTGTGTTTTATTTCATTTCATTACATTTCTTCTGGCACGCATCAGAAATCTGGCATAGGATTTACCCTTGTTAGGTACCCTATGTCTCCGCTCTCCTTGCCTTTAATGTTTTTCTGCTATATGTGTATCTGAGGTTTGATTTCAATTGATTTAACCAGTGTAGTGGTCCCATATGCTGCTAGCTGATGTATGAATTAATGAATCATTTCTTAAATATTCTTGTTAGGATTTAATTGAATGAATTGGGAACACTGGGAGGTCTAGAACTCTGTCTCTATCTCACTAGGATCCTTTTCAGTTAATTAAGCCTATCTAAGTTCCCTTGAGTTGGAGGCTGAAGCATTGAGATTTCAAAGTCTCTCTCTGATCTCAGGTTTTCAACTTTGTGTTCTGAATCTTTAATGTTTCCTTGCTCTCACCTTCCCTCTTGCCTATCCTACCACACTATCATCTTTGAGATCCAATTCTTTAGATGACTAGCCCAATTGAAAGCCTGCATTTTGATTAGCAAGTAAATCCTTTCCTGACTCCATTGCCCAATGGTCTTGAATTTTCCCTGGAATTATTCCTCCTTTGCCTAAAATCCTCTTTGTTCATCCTTGTCTTATATTTAACCCTTCTTTCCTAATTCTTAGCAACCAAACATACAATCAAACAAACAAAACCCAAGCCTTATAACTAGCCTAATATCTTAACCTTTGCACTTCAAAGACATAAATCCTATGCCAATCATAGAGATATCCCTCTCTGGACCCAGGAGGGCTAGATCCTGAGGTCTGAAAGTGGTTTGATGTTGTCTCATCTTTTGGTATTCCCAACCTTGCCAAAACATGGGAACACCAACATAATGGCAACCATACTGGGGAATTTCTGAGTATTCTCCACCTTACTACATTACAAGAGCCTCAGAAAATCTAGAAACTCTGGTTAGGTTGGTAGTGAAACACTTCCATTTGCAATTCACTTTCTACACCACTTGTTGTGTTTCTCCCATACTCTTAGACAGAGCCTGGAAAGGGCCAGGTAGCTTCGAATCTCACACTCTTTCAGAGGTGACATATCTGGTAAATTCCCTCCCAGTCAATCTCTGGTTAGAGTTTGCTGAGTTTGAGATATTCCTGAAAGGGGACATCTCATAAGCACTGTGGTGGACAGTGTACCCTCCAGAAGCACCCTAAGCCTTCCACCTGGCGACTCCATAGCTCCTTAAAGATCAAAGACTCCACTGATGATCAGTAGGCCTGATGATTATCTTGGTTTCACATAAGACTCCAATGGAAGACCATCCTCTAAAACAACATCAACCACAAGAGAAGTAACAAATTAGGGTTAAGCTGCTTGGTTAGAAAACAACATTCTGGCTCTAAGAACCATTCACACAAGAGCTTATCCCAACCCAAACCCACCTAAGATAGTTGACAACCCTGAGATCATCCTCAAGAGATATCCTGCACCTATAAGACCAACTATTTCTAGTCACATCCATAGAGCTAACTCTGCACCGGAACACTTCACAGCTCTATTAGCCTCACCTTTAGACCTAGACTTCCAAAATTGCTTACCTGGGATTAGGTCATTCAATTCTCTAGACCAGCCAGACCTTGAGCTTCCCGGTTCACCATCTCATAGTGGTAAACACATTAGGGACAAAGAGACCCCTCCATCCACACCCCCTGATATTCACTTCATTCAAAACTTGGGGCTCAGTCATCATAAATCTGCTCAACAAACTTCTGTTGGTCCTAGTATCCCTGTCATCCATATACCAGTTACTCAGGTTAACCCTTTACCTCATCAGAACATCACCATGGTAGCCTGGTATGCACCTTTGGTCTTACCCCAGCCTCTAGTACCTTTACCCAATGATTATCAATCAAAAATCCCACACTTCACTGCGAAAGAATATACTACGGCCCAACACCACGTAGATAGGATGGAAGATTCTTTTGACTACATGGAGATAGATGATGATACAGTCAAAATGAGAATCTTTGCCTAGATTTTAGGAGGTGATGTGAAGAAATGGTTCAAGAGCCTACCTCCTAATAGTATCCAAGACCTTCCTGCTTTATATCAGACTTTCATAAACAAATGGGAAGTCAAGGCCAATCATCGCCAAATCCTAGCAGAATACATGAACCTTAAAAGAAACGTAGGAGAGAGTGTCCATGACTACACTACAATGTTCAACAGTGTTTATAACGCCCTTCCTCCACACATGAAACCTCCCCAAGGTATGGCTCTAGCGAAATAACCTGAAGGATTTGATGCTGACATGGCCTACCAGCTTAGGGAGAGGGATTACAACACGTTGGAAGACATGCAAAAAGGAGCAATGAGTGTAGAGGCTAATCCGATTGAGAAAAGAGCAAGATTGAGAGCTGAGAAGAGGGTAACATATAGAGATGACACTGTAGCTTCCACATCTTATCCCAATTATGACTGTTTATCCAAAAACATGGAAAGGCTACAACAAATGATGGAAAAAATGGTTTTCACAGTTAGCAACCAAAGCAGAAATCAAAACCATAACCAGAACCAGAGCTTTAGGAGTAACAATTCCACTCCCAACAGACAAAGAGAATTAGATCAGCAAGTTATTCCCCCATTTCAAGAGAACTTTCTTGATGAAGATGAGGGAATAATAGAAGAGTCTGAAGGGAACACAATAAACATGTTTGAAATAGAAGATTCAATCCATAACTGTTACACAGAAGAAGATCAGCCCTCCCCCTCATATTGGGATGAGGAAAGATCAGAATCTGAAGATTACAGACTTAGATTTGAAGATGCCATCATGCAGGTCAGACAATACGAACTTAGGAGAAAAAAGAGCCTAGATACTTCCAAACCAAAATCTTCTGAGATTACCATCAAGAAAAGACCTGAGAAACCTTCTAAAGTGACTACTGAAGGTAACAAATCATCAGCTGAAAGTTCTGGGAAGGACAAAGAAAAGGACAACCAAAACGGCGAGAAACAAAGTCAACCAACTAGCGACACTAGCATTGCAGTTAGTGCTCCTGATAAAATTGTCACCAACACTGTACATAAGGAGAATCAGCACACTGATTCAGCCACCAAGGTAGTGGCCAACAAGACAGAGTTGAACATTCCAAAGAGTCAGTCCACTTTCAATCTAGAAATTGAAATTGCAAAAATTAAAATATTTGTCCCACTCTCTGAGCTGGCCACTCAGGATGTATATAAAGGCCAAATTTTGAAAGCTTTGAACCTAGGTGAAAATAGTGACACTGTCAACCTGAGTGATGACCAACCAGCTCTCCTTTTTGGTCCCAAGATTGAAGGGAAATTTCAAGAAGGGGTAGTGCCCCCTTTCTATATCAGTCTCAATATCCATGATAAGATCCTCCACAATGCAATGCATGACTCTGGGGCCTCACACAACCTGATGCCTAAGGTAGTGATGGAAAGGTTAGGCCTAGAGATAACCTGACCCTACAAAGACTTATATTCATTTGACTCTAGCAGAGTAAAATGTCTAGGCCTAATCAAAGACCTATGTGTAAGCCTTACCCAGATTCCAGCAAAATGTATGGTCATGGATGTTGTGGTGGCAGATGTGCCACCTAAGTATGGTATGTTGCTGTCAAGATCATGGGGAGCCAAACTGCAAGTAAAAATGCAGATGGATGGGGCTTATGCCACAATTCCTGTTTTTAGCCAACTTAGAAGACTGTACAAGGAGGCACAAATGAAATTCCTAGTTAGTAGCCCCGAAAAGCTGTAAAATTCTCTTCTTTACTCTGTACACACAGACATGGACTCTTTTATCTTCTACAGGAATGAATATTTGGGGGAGCCAGAACCAGAAAACATAGACACAAACAGAGGGGTTGAGACTACAGACCTTAACATAATGGCTACACTCAACTTAGAGGAAAACGAAGAAGAAACCCTTAGACAGTTCACTGAAACAGAGATTCAGACCAAACAAGAAAACGAATGCAATCAGTCAGTTAGTCACCCCTCACTAACTCATACACTCCACGAAGAACGAAAACACTCACTGCACCATGCAGAACCCGTAATAAAACAGACCAGTGAAACTCACGATAGGGAGGGAAATGATGATAAAGCGAAAAATGGACCCCTGTGGGAAATGAACTTTGATGGGTCATGCACCAAGAAGACTGCTGGAGTAGGGGTGTGGCTGCATAACACGGAGAGCGATTACGCAGAGAGCCATGCCTACAACCTACATTTCAAATGTACAAATAATATTGTAGAGTATGAAGCTCTTATCCTAGGTTTAAATCTGTTGAAGAAAATAGGAGCCCATAGGATAGTCGTGTAGGGAGACTCTGAGTTGGTTGTAAAACAAGTAAACGGTGAATACACAGCCAAACACCCTAGGTTGAGAGCATATAGGAATGATGTCGTGGATATATTGAAAACATTTGTTGAATACGAATTAGTGTTTGTTCCTAGGAGTCAAAATGTCATTGTGAACGGATTAGGTTGCTTAGCTAGTTCATACCCTAAGACTCCAAGCAACCGGAAAATCATAATACAGACCAAATTCAGACCTGTAGTGCCAGATAATGAAAAATATTGGCAGGTCTTTGAGGGCGATAAACAAATTGAAGATTTCTTGATGGGCAGGAACGAGTTTGAATTTTCTGATGCAGACTCGAAATCAGATAATGGCTGCCTAAGTGAAGAGCCCTCAGAAGACGAAGAAACACTTTGTAACATAGAAATAAATGCTTTGAATGAACAGATTGGAAATCCAAACGAAAAATGTAAAAACACAGATAGTGAAGAAGTAGAGGTGTTGCAGACCAAAGATAAGAACATACCTCGAGGTCTGATGCCTTTAGAAGACCTTTTTGACTTTGACGATGTAGCAAAAAAGCCCACTATAGAGCACGCCGATTCTGACATCGAAGAATGCAACATAAGCACTAAAGATAAACCCAAAATGATTTAGTTGGCTAAGTATTTGCCGGCAAACATGAAAAATAAATACATTGACTTATTCAAGGAATTCATTGACGTGTTTTCTTGGAGCTATGAAGACTTAAAGGCCTATGACACGAACATTATACAGCACAAAATACCTTTGAAAGAAAATCAGAAGCCCTTTAGACAAAAAATTCGTAGAATAAACCCAAAGAAACTTCCTACAGTTGAAAAAGAGATTAAAAAGATGTATGAGGCAGGCAGAATAGTTCCTGTGAGGTTTTCTCATTGGGTCTCAAACCTTGTAGCTGTGAGAAAGAAAATAGGTGAGATCAGATTATGCATAGATTTCATGAATCTTCATAGAGCCTCACTCAAAGACAATTACCCTTTGCCAAAAATGGAACATATTCTTCAGAGGGTAGTAGGCTCAAAAAGGATTTCCCTGCTAGATGGTTTTTTAGGTTACAACCAAGTCTTAGTAATCCTAGAAGACCAACTCAAGACAGCCTTTACCACTCCATGGGGCACCTTTATGTATGTAAAGATGCCCTTTGGACTGATGAATGCTGGTGCAACCTTCCAAAGAGAAATGGACATAGCTTTTTCAGATGAAATAGGACACTTCATTTTCATCTACCTGGATGACATAACAGTCTATTCCAAGACTGAAGAAGAACACCTGAAACATCTGAGAAAGGTCTTTGAAAAATGTAGAAGGTTCGGTCTGTCATTGAATCCTAAAAACACTGTATTTGGGCTGCAGGAAGGTAAGCTTCTTGGCCACATCATATCTGAGAAAGAAATTAGGATAGATCCACAAAGAGTTGAGGGAATACTACAAATCACACACCCAAGAAACATCAAAGAATTATAGTCCTTTATTGGGAAGATCAACTTCTTGAGGAGGTTTGTTCCCAACCTAGCTGAACACCTTAGGAATATGACAAACATGTTAAAGAAAGGTGCGGGAGTTAAATGGACTGTAGAGGCCAAGAAATCTTTTGAATCAGTTAAACTTGCACTCACTAGGGCTCCTGTCTTAATCAACCGTGATTTCTCAAAGGATTTTATGATTTTCTCATTTGCATCTGAGCATACAGTAGCTGCAATTTTGCTGCAGAAAAACCTAGAGGGAATGGAACAACCCATTTCTTTCTTCAGCAGAGCACTGAGAGATGCACCCTTGAAATACAACATAATGGAAAAACAGGCCTATGCCTTTGCCTTAGTCAAGGCCTTGAAAGACTTTAGGGTGTACATTCTGCATTCCCACACCATAGCCTACGTGCCTAGCATAGTGGTCAAAGATATCTTGTCCCAAGACCTAGATGGGAAGAGGGGAAAATGGATTGTTGTGATCTTAGAATACGACCTTGAGATAAAACCCACCAAACTGATCAAAGTTCAGGGCTTAGCTCGACTAATGGCTGAATCAAATCTACAAGCCCTTGACATTAACATGGTAGATACCTTGGATGAGCAGCAGGGATTTCCTATTCCCACTGTTGAA
The DNA here is from genome assembly GCA_034641835.2 of Pinus albicaulis. Lineage (NCBI taxonomy): Eukaryota > Viridiplantae > Streptophyta > Pinopsida > Pinales > Pinaceae > Pinus > Pinus albicaulis. Next base: position 1,248,433,954 of record CM076581.1, on the reverse strand, counting down.
GAGAAGTTTCAGAGCTCTCCTTGGTATTCTGACATTCTGTATGTGCTTACACACCTCAATGCCCCTCCTGAACTATCAAAGACCAAGGCCAGATTCTTAAAGCTAAAAGTCAGAAGCTATTGTATTCTGAATGAATGTTTATACTGGAAGAATACAAACGGCCTATTGCTTAAATGTTTTCCTGAGTCTGAAGCAGAAAGGATTAAACAAGAATTCCATGCAGAAGAGTGTGGAGGCCACCTGAGCTGGAAAGCCACTACAAACAAAATACTCAGAGTTGGCTACTATTTGCCTACACTCTTCAATGATGTCCACAAGATGATAATTTCCTGCCACAAATGCTAGATTTTTTAAGGCAAAAGAAAGCTCATCCCCTTACCTTTACAACCTATCACTTTTGAAGGTCCCTTTATGCAATGGGGCCTAGATTTCATAGGAGAGATTCACCCTGCTTCTTATGCACAACACAAATGGATCTTAACAACCACAGACTACTTCACTAAGTGGATAGAGGCCATACCTACTAGGAATGCCACAGATTCGGTCATCATTAGGTTCCTAGAGGGTCATATCCTCTCTCGGTTTGGTTGCTCAAGGAAAATAATCATTGACAATGCTACTGCTTTTGGATCCAAGAAAATGGTTGATTTTTGTCACAGGTATCAAATAGCACTTGGTTATTCAATTGCCTATTACCCACAAGGTAATGGCTTAGCTTAATCATCAAAAAAGAGCCTAGTGGCCATCATCAAAAAGCTATTAGAAGAGAACAAAAAGTCTTGGCATAACAAGTTAGTGCACGCCTTGTGGGCCGACAGGCTTACAACAAAGAAATCCATTGGCATGTCACCATACCAGCTTTTCTATGGAACAGAAGCAGTGTTTCCTACCAGCCTGGGGGTACCAGTGATCAAGTTGGTCTAACAGATCCAGACAGAAGAAGACAGTATGGTGAGAAGGATAAACCAAACCATTCATCTCCAGCAAACAAGGGAAGAGTTCTATAACAGAGCTATCAAAGTTCAGGAAAATATAAAGAAGTTATTTGACAAAAGAACTAAGGCCTCTGATTTCAAAATTGGAGATAAAGTTCTGAAGTGGGACTCAAGGAGAGAGGACAAAGGAAAACACGGCAAGTTTGACAGTTTTTGGCAAGGTCCATACATCATCTAGGCCACTGTGGGTTCAAATGCCTTTTTTCTACAAAAGTTACATGGTACTGAGCTGTTTGGAGGTCCTGTCAATGGTAGGATGCTCAAACACTACTTGTGCTGATTTCCAATTTCCAGTTTCCATTCCCATTGTACATACCATTGTAGTGTTTCGTTTTCAAGAAAAAGAGAAAATGTTCCAAAAAACAAAGAAAAAGGAGAGGTTCAGACATGCTCAAAACATGAACCTCTGAAGTGCAAAGATTGGCTTTAATATGACCAAAGCCTGAGCCAAAGAAAGTAAAAGATAGCTGGTTCAAACATGCCCAAAACCTGGACCAGCAAAGAAGAAAGAATAATCAGCTCTAACAAGCCCAAGATCAGAGCCAAAATGAAGAAAAGAAAGTGACTCTAACAAGCTCAAAACTTGAGTCACAAAGGAAGAAGGATACTTCAAAACTTCAGATTTCAAGCCTTCAAATTTTTGTTTTCAGTTTTCTGCAAGTTTCTATCCATGTGCAACTATCTTTATGCCTTGGATCCACAGCAAACTAGACTATCTAATCCTAGTTTGGTTGTTTTTGAATTTCTGTTGTAGAATGTAGAGAAGAAATCTGCTGGACAGTCTAATCCCAACAGATATTAGATTAGGTCGAGAAACATATGAGACCAAAAGTCTAATCTGGTCTCATGGAGTAATAAGGGTAGATTTAGAATAGGTTTGTTTTATGTTTACAAAAATAAGTGATGTAAAGGGTCTGCTAATCCAAATGCACCCTAAAAGAAGAAAAAATGCTAGGATTGTAGGATGGGTAGTTAGATTGTCTAGGTAATGTTTCTGCTAATTGATGTCTTCACAATTGTGGCAGCTGAAAAACCAAGGAAGAAAGGTGGCTCAAGCAGTAGACATCTAGCCTACTCCAAAGATCATTTCTGAATTCTTGACTCCTTCAAGAAGAAGCCATCCCCATGTGGAGCCACTGTTAGCCCCCTATAAATTTCTTAACAAGCAAGCAAGGGGCTAATTTGTTTCATGAGCCTTCAAGGAATGCATTTCTTTGAAAAACACATCATGCTTGAAGCCTCTTCAGGTTCCCTACCCTTTGATCAGTTCCCTCTGCTGTTCTTGAGTCAATAAGCCTCACTGATTGCAAAAAATTGTGCTCCAAAAGGCCTTTATTTGCCCCTTATAGCCCTGCAGAATGTCCCATTTTACCACTTTTCCCCTTTGTCAAAGTTCCCCTTTTTTCCTCTAAGTCCCCCTTTACCCTCTAAGTAATACCCAAAATTCCCTTTAATCCTACAAGTTCCCTTTGTTCGGCCTAATTCCCCCTTTCTTCCCCCTATCGTTACCTTTTCCCAGCCTTGAAAAGTGTTAAAAAGGGCCCAAAAACCCACTTTTAAACTTATATAAAGGCCCAGCCCCTTTTCTTCCAACCCCTTAACCACTTCCCCACGTAACCGGAGCCTAGAACCAAGCGTTAAGGGTCCGAGCGCCAATCACAATCGCAACTCGCGGATGGGCGCATCTCTGTGTTAACTAAAAAACTCTGATGCGATTGGAGTATTGGTCTATCGGCTCCCGCAGCGATCACCGCCATCGATCTATATAGATCCGACGGCCTAGCGCTGATCACATCGCACCATGGCCCTCTCCACCATCGATCCACTTTTAAATCCGACGGCCATCGCACTCCCGCTCTAATCGCAATCGCAAATTCCAATCGATGCTGCTTTCCGCCCCTTGCGATTGCGATCCCCCGATTGAATCCAAGCCGTCCGTTCATCCAAATTTGATGGCCTCGCGCTATTTGCACTGCGCCCATCGCTCCTCCCTTTTCTCCCTCCTATTGAATGTGAGCCGTTGATCTATCGCTCTGATCCAATGGCCACCGCATAATCGCGACATTGCTCCAATCACAATCGCAAATTTCAAACCATGTCACCCTCCGTCCCCCTTCGATTGTGACCCGCCGATTGAATCGCAACCGTTCACTGCCTTTAATCTGATGGTCCACATTGAATTTCCCTCCACCCATGCCGGGTCCCACCACACGATCATTTTCATTGCATTTCAATCCATTTCTTTATATTTCCGCCTATATCCAAACTTTAGTGATATACATTAAAGTTTAATGTTTGACATTCATTCCGCCCAACTTCATACACCACCCCACGGATTAATCTCCACCGTTGATCTTCGTCACCGGACCATGATCGAACGGCCCATGCTCATTTCTCTACCATAACCCTATAGGTCAAATTTTACGCCACATTTACGCATTTTTCACCATTGCTTCACCGTTTTACCACCGTCGTGCTATCATTCTATCCGCCCTCCATAGCCATCCTTCCCTGTGCATGGATTTCATAACAGGTTTTCGTGTTTTGCAGGGTTATCAGGTGGTGAAAGCCACCATGATTACACAGTCTTTAATACAGTGGCAGAACAACAGGACTTGCATTAAAAGAACAGGGTTTGAACTCTGTAAAACCTCCTCAGAGCCATTAAAGCGCATATTTTACCGACAGACACAGAAATGGAGCAGTAAAGAGTTTAAGGCAAGAAAATCAAGGTTTTTGAGCCTTAACTCAGTGGTTTAGAGGCAAAGCACCAAATCAAAGACATCATGAAGCACACAGAGGGTACAGCGCGCAGAAATTTATGTATATAAGGGTTTTTCACATCAGTAGAATGTTTTCCCCATAAAGGACAGAGTGCCCATGCAGCTTTTATTCTATACCGTGTTCCTCAGAAGATTTCCACCCTGACGGAACAGTCCTATGCTACCAGAGCATTTTTAATGCAGCATGGCAGACCTCAATCTTTCTTTTTGTTTATTCACCAAAGGTACTACGGAGTACTGCAGCCAGAGTGCATCAGAGTCATACCGAAGTGAATGAAAGCCTGAAGAAGATCGCTTTTTCATCCAAAAGAGTGCCAGAGATAAATGCAGAGGATTTAAACAAAATGGGCTTCGGCCCTCTTTCCTTTTTAGAGTTTAATGCTACATTTAGTTCTCCACCTACCTCCTCTGCTCATCTTTTAGCTATAAAATTCAGAAAGGAACTCATTGTAAAGGTTGTTGTTGATCAGTTATCAAAGAATTGCAAGTTGTTTCTTTTGAGAGATAGTCTCTGTGTAAAGTTGTAAGATAGGCTGAGGAAGATGTTTTCACACTGAATATCAAGCCATTGTTAATGTTGTACCTTAATATGACAAGCACATTTCTTTGGATCCTGATTTAAAGCAGTTGGTGATGTTTTCTATCTCTGTGTTTTATTTCATTTCATTACATTTCTTCTGGCACGCATCAGAAATCTGGCATAGGATTTACCCTTGTTAGGTACCCTATGTCTCTGCTCTCCCTGCCTTTAATGTTTTTCTGCTATATGTGTATCTAAGGTTTAATTTCAATTGATTTAACCAGTGTAGTGGTCCCATATGCTGCTAGCTGATGTATGAATTAACGAATCATTTCTTAGATGTTCTTGTTAGGATTTAATTGAATGAATTGGGAACACTGGGAGGTCTAGAACTCTGTCTCTATCTCACTAGGATCCTTTTTAGTTAATTAAGCCTATCTAAGTTCCCTTGAGCTGGAGGCCGAAGCATTGAGAGTTCAAAGTCTCTCTCTGATATCAAGTTTTCAACTTTGTGTTCTGAATCTTTAATGTTTCCTTGCTCTCACCTTCCCTCTTGCCTATCCTACCACACTATCATCTTTAAGATCCAATGCTTTAGATGACTAGCCCAATTGAAAGCCTGCATATTGATTAGCAAGTAAATCATTTCCTGACTCCATTGCCCAATGGTCTTGAATGTTCCCTGGAATTATTCCTCCTTTGCCTAAAATCCTCTTTGCTCATCCTTGTCTTATATTGAACCCTTCTTTCCTGATTCTCAGCAACCAAACATACAATCAAACAAACAAAACCCAAGCCTTATACCTAGCCTAATATCTTAACCTTTGCACTTCAAAGACATAAATCCTATGCCAATCATAGAGAGATCCCTCTCTGGACCCAGGAGGGCTAGATCCTGAGGTCTGAAAGTGGTTTGATGTTGTCTCATCTTTTGGTATTCCCAACCTTGCTAAAACATGGGAACCCCAACACTACCAAGTCATGGAATCCAACAACAGTCCTCTTTCATCATCCAAAGCACTCAAGAAACTCTCCAAATACATGAGACAAGTGTTTCTTCCAAGCTTGTATAACCATATATTGCTTCTATTCATCAAGTTCAGCCTTGTTTACAATGAAATCCTTTGGAATATACAAGCCAAAGTGAAGAAAACCTCCTAGTTCAACTTGCAATCTCATTGGCCTATCCAAAATATCTGATTTTGTCCTTGAGGCTTTACAAAGCCCAAGGCACAAAATATCTAATAAAATATCTCAAAAATGCTAAAAAAGGAAAATACATTGAATTTTCCTAACTAACCATGCACAAAAATAGCTAAACGCACATGAGGAAAAGTCACTGTTGAAAAGTATATTTTTCACAAAAATACGTAAGAAATACATCAGCACAAGTCCTCCGTCTTGCGGACAGCCTTTGGATGCCTTCCCGATGTCGAAACGAGGCCTTTGATGGCTCGTTGGAAAGCTATGAATGTCTATTTTCTGAAAATTCTTAGTTTTCTCCAAAATGACCACTATAAGTCCTCCAAAAATAGAACTGTGTGTAAAAACCTGAAAAAATAGACCTTGCTGATAAACGAGGCAGAGTGTGGAAAAAGTGAGTGTTTTCCGCCATTTTGGGGGAGAAAATCATATTAAAATGATCTGAAAATAACTGATTATATGCCCCTGAAATTATGGCATCCAATGATACCATTTTCATCCTTTGAGGATGCCCCAAACTGAAATGGAAATGCCCATGAGTTTTAGCCAAAAACCCAAAAATGACAAAAAACCAAAATTTGTCGAATTTCGCCCAATTTCGGCGAGCATGACCCTCAAGGGTTTTCAAAAACATTTTGTGAATCTGAGGCCAAAATTTGGAGCTTTGAGGTGTCTTTCTTTAACTTTGGTGTCGGGCACCTCCTTTGAGTCTCCTTGAGTTTTTCCAGTGTGGCCTTCAATTTCCGCCGGGAAAACTGATTGAGCTTCTTATAATGCCCAGACATCCTCCATTGAAGGTCCAAATCTCTATTTACCTTCTCCAATTTATTTTCCAAGTGATCATTTACTCTCTCAAGTCAATCTTCTTGATTGTTCTCTATCTCTTGGGTGAACAATGTAGTGAGAGGGGTAGTTTGGAGAAGGGCAGCTTCTTCTTCCTTTTGTTGCTCAAGGGCTCTTTTGAGCCCCATCGTTCTTGGCCTCTTTCTCCCGGGTTGATCTTCATCTTCGCTCTCATTGAACTCACCCATGAGTTCTTCCAATCTCACTTGTGCCTTGGAGGCCTCTTTTTTGTATTTTATGGCACGTGTCTCATATACTACCATATGGACACTCATCTGTTTGTTTTGAATTTGCAAAAAGTGATTGAAGTTTCTAGCCCTATCTAGATCAGTCTTCAAAGCAACAATTTGGTTTTCTCTATTGATCAAGAGATTTTATAGGATTCGGGCTTCATTGTCGCTATCATCACTTTGGATTTGAATTATGTCGAAGTCCCTTTCCTTTTCATAGCTGCTTTCTTCTTTCTCCTTTCCTTTGCTTTGGGTGGCTCTTTTAGTCTTCCTCCTCTTGGGAAATTAGACAATGGGCTTCTTGGGAAATTTCCCCTTGCTTCGGAGGGCCCGAGTGACATTTGGAGTTACAGCTTTAGGCACCCTTTTCCTTGATGTCCGGGGCTTGGCCACTTTTGGAGAAGAGAGCATGGCCCCTTGCCTAGGAGAGGTAGCTAGCACATGCTCTATTGGCTCTTTTCCCTTGCTACTTTGCTCATCATTCTTTCCACTGTCTTGGATTTCTTCATGGATTCCTTGACTGTCCTTTTGCATTTATTTTTGAGGGCTATCCTCCTCACTGTGTTGCACCTTTTCATCATGCTGCTATTCTTTTTCATGAGGCTGTTGTTCATCATCATGTGGCTACCTCTCCTCACTGTGCTGCACCTGTTCATCATGATGCCCTTCTTCTTCATGAGGCTGCTCATCCTCAGTATGTTGCACCTGTTCATCATCATGCTGCTCATCATGATGCTACTCATCATCATCTTTTTCTTCATCATGCCCTTCTTCCTCTTATTGCCCATCCTCACTGTGCTCTTCTTCCCCTTGCTACTTTGTTTCATCATGATGTTGCTCATCATCATCTTCCTCCTCTTGCTCGTGCTCTTCTTCTTCATCATGCTCTTTTTCTTGTTCAATGGGAAAATTGAGCTTCTTAGGAATGGGCTTGCTTGAAGAAGGCGAAGGATGGTGAGTGGAAGGTGAAAGAGATGTATGAAATGAAGGGACAGTGGAAAAATATGGATGTGTAATGAAAGTATCCCAAGAGATTTCTTTCTTTTTAAGCTGATGAAGAATGATAACCTTGATGAGGGAGTGATGGAAGAGGCAGGCTGACTACTGAGAAGGAGGTTTTTTCTGAACAGTGGAGGCCATTTTCTCAATACTTCTATGTAGGAAGAAAGGGAGATTTAATAATTTGGCTCTCGTGAAATGCATGAGCAATCGGACATGGTAAGCATAGACTCGGGAGAATCTTCCCTCGCACGTGAAGTATTTCATGATTATCTTCATGAGGGGGGAATAACTAGTTAATAGATATGAGAAGGGAAAAATGGATGGACATGAATCTCTATGCTTAGGCTTCATAAAAGGCTTGTATTTTTCTAAGTCTAGGTGGCTTTGTTTAAACCACTTTTCTCCGACATAAGGGATTTTGGTGGCCTTGGAAATGGACCTTGGAGAGAATTTGAAATCTAGGCCTGTCAGCTGGAAATGTTTCTCTTGAAATATCAAAGCACAAAGATGTGTAAAAGGGGAATAGCTTTTCAGCTCCTACACCCTTTGACAAAACTCTAGACACCCAACCTCATGGAAGTTAAACACGACTGATGGATAAGAATTTATCTCTTCAGTGGAAACAGGCTTCAACCTCCTGTGAAGGCCACTCCTACTGTCTTGCCTGGAAGGCATTTTGTTTTGAATGTTCTTTTCAAAACCAAGTTGTCTCAAATGGCTCTTGAAATGTTTTTCTCAACCACACCTCTGTCCTCCTTATCAGTCAATGTTTGACCAAGACTAAATGCTTCAAATGTTTTGTGAAATAGTCCCCCAACACCAACTTTGTGCTCCTTCTAAATCACTGTTTTTGTCCTCTTTTATGCCAGAAAACAAGTATTTGTCAAAATAAAAAGCACACAGTCAATTTATTTCTATGTTTGGGCAAAGTATTGAAAAGAGGTATCTGTGTTTTCTTGTTAGAACAAGGATCTCCTTGTGTTTAGACAAAAACAAAATCACCCTTCCTCCAAACAACACTCTTCTGCTATTCACTGTTTCCTTACAAAGGTAGACAAAAACACCCTCAAATTGATTTAAAATATCTTCATAGCATACTCCGTTTTTTGGAACTATGGAGGCTGCACTAGTTTTCACTATTTCACCATTCAAAGAGGACACTTTTGAAGTGATAAAGCATTTCAGACTATGACCATTGTTTTCAAATGAGGCTCACTGTTTTCATCTTACAAACACTATGTTTACCTTATAAACACTGCTTTCACCTTATAAACATTGTTTCACCTTAGATTTTGCTGAGAGAGGTTAATTTTGTTTTATCGTTGTTAGGACACCTTCATAAATTTGAAAACCTCTACCACTGTGTTTTTGCCTTGAAATCAATGTTATGGTTTATCACTGTTCTTGAAGGCAGTTTTAGGCCTTTTGAAACTAATATAAACACACCACCTTTCACTATACTAATCTTGGGAAATCATAGCAACAAAAACCTTGGATTCTGCTCAAACACCTTACTCTCAAACCATTGTTTTTATCTTGTGAAAATAACCTTGTCACCCCTTTCAAATTTTCAAAAACTAGTAAGGAGAAATGGAGAATACCTTGGAATGGCTTATGGCCCTTGTTCGATCATTTGGTAGCTCCAAAGATGCTTTTCGAGGGCCTTTTGAATGAGCGGCACGTTCAGATGGAAGAGCGTCGCATTGTGTAAGCTGTCGGGTCGGCCTTCATGCAATGGTGACTGGCGCTACAGGCGCGTCGCGCCACTATATAAAGCCCATGTAATTTCTTTTCCAAACGTGCCACGCGCTTTTCCAGGCATGCCGCACAGGCTTTAAGCCTCTAAAAACACTGAAATTTGCTTGAAATCCCTTGTTTCTCCAATGAGCATCTAGGAGGGCGATTGTGAACACTTGTTTATGTTTTTTGAAACTTGCAATGAGACTTGGCAATGGTCTCTCCACTCTTTTAAAGCCAAAAACCTTTAAACTTAACTTGTGAGGGTTAAAAAGATTTTTGAAAGAGATTTTGGTTGTAAACAAAACATGAAGCACTGCTTTGACATTTTATCATTTTTAAAACATCACAAAATCCAATATTCGACCAGGACTCTTAAAAGTGCTGTGGATGACACTTTTGAAGATCTTCGTATATATGACCCTTTTCAAAGTGAATAAACCATCTTTAAAGCCAAAATCTCTCTTAGTGTTTTCTCATCAAGGGAGGAAACTTGTTTCCTTTGTTCATATCTGTTTTTTTAGAAGAAACCCTGCTCAAAACCATATAATGACTGTAGATGCACCCTTTAAGGAAAAATGCCTTTAGAGACCCTTAGGACTTATATGCAACAGCAAGGTCATTTTCACATGTCTATAAAGAGGCTTTTGACTGTGATAGTGGCATGTTTTATTTTCTTTGAGTGTTTTCTGTGAATTTAAAACACTTGCCATATCCTTTTTTCACACCTACTGTCTCTGTGTTGTTTATTTGCAAAGTCTCCATCAGAAGCAGACTTAGGTCCCCTTCTTGTCAATTTTGATGAGTTTTTGAAAAATATATTCATGGACAGGAAGAGAAAATCTTATTTTGAACATCAACATCACTCTTTGGCCTATGTTTAACCCAGCTCACAACTCATAAACCTTGAATGGATTTCTACTAATTTCAGCTCTATTTTTTAAAGGGAAACAATGGCTAGACTTCATGCATGTTGATCAAGAAGAAAGATCTTTGGAAACTCTTAATGAAATTACATACCTAAGTAGGTTTGTCCATTTTAGCTTCAGATTTCCTTTGAAGGAGATCTCTGATAGAAGACAAATCAAACCTCTTTGATTATTACAGTACCACTACTTTCCCTCCGTTTTTAACACCTTTTTTCTATCCATAAGACTTCAGTTGCTTTCCCACTGTATTTAAAACCCTGCTTTTCAATCATTGAAACCTATAGTCAATCTTTGAAACACCACTGCTGTGTTAGTGGTCTTCATCTATTGGAGACAAGGTGTTAAACAAGTTCTTTAGGAAGTTTCCAATCATTGTTAGCTTTGTGCCCTTTAAATGAGGTCATACCTCAGTTCCTGGCCCTCTGCTTTTTAGATGAAGGAGGCCTTTATCACAGTTCCAAACCCTCTGCTTGTACAATGAAGGAGGTTTTCAACCAATGACCTGACCATCTGCTCATGTATGGAGGGGGTTTTCTTAGTGATGCCATCTCATCTACTTTCAAGGAGTGTCATCTTTCTTTTTGCTGCCTATTCATAGTTAAGAAAATAAAAGTGACAAATTGACAATATGCCATGAGGGGTATTTCTCTGAGATATGTAATCCTGCTATTAAAAATACCTTTATGCATCTTTTAGACATCATAGGTAACCTGACCAGCATCTGCGGAGTATTACTTGTTATTTATAAGTCACTAACCTTTTGACTGTGTTTGCAGGAGCTTATTGAAATAACTCTTTGTCCAGTACTTGCATCCCAGGCTCAAAATCATATGAGAAGCAGTTGTCTTCTCATGTTAATTTTTCTTGTGGAACACTGGTACACTTCTGCTCTTGAAAAAGACATTGAAACACTGTAAATCCACCTAATATCAGTTTGACCTATGGCATATGCACTGCTGAGACATCAAGGTTTGTTAGTGGTGCGACTTAAGAGTGTATCAAGCTTTGTTTGCAGAATAGGAAGGTTATCTATGACTGGCTGATATTAGACAGAGGTTTTTTGGCTTTAGGATAGTTTTCCAAGGGAGGAATGCCTAAAGCGCCACTACCTAACTTAGGGGATACTTTTGGGACAAATTTGGAGTATTCTCTTTGTAGCTGATGGACAAGTTTGTATGGCTGAGGCTAGATAGGGCTTGTCAATGAGGTTTTATCTCATCATGGGCTGATTTTAAAAGGTAGGAGGGAAAAAATGTTTATGGGTGTTTTCCAACTGGAAAATTTGCAAATTGGAGATCAACTACTAGAAAATTTGGCTTTAAAAACTAGTCATCATCAACAGGTGAAAAATATTGATGACTAATAGTGGCTCCATTTGGGGAGGGTAGGTGTCCAGAATTTCAGATCTTGGTTCCTTGAAGACCAGTGCCTTTATCCATTAGCGCAAATTTATTTCTTCCTTGATGCTAATTCTGAAAATTGACAGCATGATTAGCATCAATGACATTTCTACCTAACCTACTATATTTCCTAAAAAAAATTCTTCTTTGGGGTGCATTTGGACTGGCAACCCTTTGACATAATATTTTTGAAAAATGACACTATCTAGTTCTACACTTATATCCGCCGGGAGTTCAGATTAAGCTGATGAACTCCTTCATTTCTCTACCTATGCTAGATCGACTGTCAAGGTTAAGTTGTTTGACAGGATTTTATTCTCTAATCTAAAACATGAAATTGAAAAATGACCAAATTAGGATTAGACAGTCAGATTTTCCATGTACTTGTGGCATGAAAGACAAGTTGCACATAAATATTAATTTTTCATAAAATTAAATCTAGGAAAACAACGCTAGGATACACAATTTTTTTTTCATCCCTGCTTTCCTCTTTGGTTTTGTTTTGAGCATGTGGAACCAGTATCTTTTCCTAATCTATTCTCATTGATAAGTCAAGCTTACACAATGTTGACTATCTTTTCCTCTCACTAAATTATCAGCAAATAAATTTAAAACATGTTCATTTATGATTAGGCTAGATAACTGAACAACACATTTGAGCACTAGTAGCGGCATTTAGACTTGTGTGATTTCCGAATGACTATTTTTTGAACATGGGGCTTTCTTTCTATTTTTCAAACTGCCCTCTTTTTCTATTTTTCTGTTGTTTTTGAATTTTCTGTTTTTGATTTATTTTTCAAACAACGGTATATACAATGATTGAAAAAGTTTTAAAATTGGAGCTCTTCACAAAAATAATGCTTTAATGTCCTGCCATTCACAGGACCTCCAAAATTTTCAGTCCCATCAAATTCTTGCAGGAAAAAGGCATTGTTCCTGCTAACTAAGCTGATGATGAAAGTCCCCTTCCATAAGTTTTCAAACTTGCCATGTTTACCTTTGTCTTCTCTTCTAGAATCCCATTTTAGCACTTTGTCCCCAATCTGAAAATCATTTTCCTTGGTCCTTCTGTCAAAAATATTTTTTATTTTGTCTCGCGCTAACTGAGCCTTTTGGTAAACTTCTTCTCTTGTTTGATGTAAATGGATAGTCTGATTTACCCTCCTTTTCATGTCATTTTCTTCTATTTGAACTTCCTGCAATAGCTTCATTATTGGAACCCCTAAAGATGTTGGGAAAATGGCATTTATGCCATATACTAATTGGTAGGAAGACATACCTATTGATTTTTTGGTGGTTATTCTATCAGCCCATAGTGCGTGTACTAGTTTTCCATGCCATGTTTTTTTGTTTTGTTCCAGAAGTTTCTTTATGATGTTGACTAGGCTTTTGTTAGAGGACTCAACTAAACCATTACCTTGAGGGTAATAAGAGGTGGAATTTCCTAATGAAATGTGATATTTGTAACAGAATTCAACCATTCTTTTGGAGGAAAAGGCAGCAGCATTATCCGTAATGATCTTTCTAGGACAGCCAAATCTAGATAGGATGTTGGTTTCTAGGAACTTAATGATGACTGAATCGGTGGCGTTCCTGGAGGGCATGGATTCTATCCATTTGGTAAAGTAATCAGTGGTTGTAAGGATCCATTTATGTTGAGCGAACGAAGAAGGGTGAATTTCCCCAATAAAATCTAGACCCCATTGCTGGAAGGGTCCTTCAACTATGATGGGATGTAAGGGCAAAGGTAAAAGATTTTTCTTGCCATCAAAAATTTGTCACTTATGGAATGTCATAACTAGTTTGTGATTGTCATGAAATAAGGTAGGCCAATAATAACCGGCTCTAAGGATTTTGTTTGTTGTGGTTTTCCAGTAGAGATGACCTCCACATTCTCCTTCATGCATCTCATGCATAATTTTCTCTGCATCAGACTCAGGCAAACATTTAAGCAGCATACTAGTGGGATTTTTCCAATACAGAACTCCATCTATAATGCAAAGCTTTAAAGATTTTTTTTTAAGAAATCTTTCTTTTGTTTTTGATAAAGTTGGAGGAGCATTCAGACAAAATAATACATAAATAATATCTGCATACCAAGGTGAATTTAAAAACACTTGTTCAACATGAGGGGTTGTGCATTCTTCCTGTTCTTCTAAGGTATCAACGAAATTTATATCTAATGCTTGGAGGTTGGTTTCAGCCATTAGTCTTGCAATTCGTTGTCCTTTAACCAGTTTGGTGGGTCGGATTTCTAAGTCATATTCTAAGATGATAGCGATCCATTTTCCCCTTTTACCATCGGGATCTTGGTTTAGTATGTCTTTGACGACGGTATTAGGAACAAAAGAAATGACATGAGAATGCAAGATGTAAACTCGGAAATCTTTCAGTGTTTTTACCAATGCGAATGCCTGTTTTTCCATGATGTTATATTTCAAGGGAGCATCTCTTAGGGATTTTCTAAAAAAGGCAATGGGTTTTTCTTGACCTGCTGCGTTCTTTTGTAACAACACAGCAACTATTGTGTGTTCCGAGGCAAATGAAAAAATGTAAAAATCTTTGGTAAAATCAGGACTTATCAGTACCGGTGTTTCAGTTAGGGATTTTTAACTAATTCAAAAGATTTTTTGGCTTCTGTAGTCCATTTTACCCCGACCTATTTTTTTAACATGTTTGTGATATCTCTCAGAAGTTCGGCAAGATTTGGGATGAATCTTCTTAAGACATTAATCTTTCCGATAAAGGATTGCAGCTCCTTCATGTTTCTGGGGTGGCTTATTTGCAATATGCCTTCTATTCTCTAGGGGTCTATTTTTATTCCCTCTTCTGAAATGATGTGACCTGGGAGTTTTCCTTCTTCTAGACCCAAAGTATTTTCTTGGGGTTTAGGGATAAACCATATTTTCTACATTTGTTAAAAACCTTTCTTAAGTGAACCAGGTGCTCTTCATCTGATTTGCAATATACCATGATATCGTCGAGATATATGACTATCAAATAACCTATGTCTTCTGAGAAGGCTATGTCCATGGCTCTTTGGAATGTGGCACCAACATTCATCAATCCAAAAGGAATTTTAACGTACATGAAAGTGCCCCAAGGTGTGGTGAAAGTCGTTTTGTGTTGATCAGTGGGGTAAACTAGCACTTGGTTGTAACCAGAAAAAACATCAAGTAATGAGATCCTTTTAGCACATACTACCTTTTGAAGTATGTGGTCCATTTTGGGCAATGGATAGTTGTCCTTTAAACAGGCTCTATTCAGGTTTCGGAAATCAATACAAAGTCTGATCTCACCAGTTTTTTTTCTAACTAATACTAGATTTGAAACCCACTCAGAGTACCTGAGGGACACTATTATCCCAGCATCATACATCTTTTTGATTTCCTTTTCAACCAACGGTAGTAAGTCTGGGTTTATTCTTCTTAACTTCTGCTTGAAAGGCTTCTGGTTTTCTTTGAGGGGAATCTTATGTTGAATGATGCTTGTGTCGTATGATTTCAAATCTTGGTATCCCCATGCGAACACATCTTTAAATTCTTTAAACAACTTGATGTACTCCTGTTTTATGTCAGGAGGGAGGGTTTTGGATAGTTTGATCTTTCTTGGTTCTTCCGTGCTTCCTATGTTATATTCCTCTATGTCGACCTCAGTAGATTCCATTTTTGGCTTTTTGGCCACATCGTTAAAATCAAACAATTCTTCTAAAGGTGCAAGCCCTCTGGGTATGGTGTCATTTTCACAGTGTAAGACTTCAAGTTCTCTTTGATCTATGTCCTCTCCTATCTCAGTTTCGTATGAATGATTTACCAAGTTTACATCTGTCCAAGAAGGCAAATTTGGCTCTTGATCTTGATTTTGGCTAGGATTCTTTTCTTCATTTTCTAAGTCTGTTTTGGTCACTTCAAATTCATTCCTAGATTGTAAAAAATCATCAATTTGATCGTCATCTTTGAATATTTTCCAATGGTCAATATTTTCTGGTACTGTAGGGCGATATTTGACCTTAATATTGTATTGCTCGTTTAGACATGGTATTTGGCCATTGTTTGCAGCAAAGGCGAGCTCATTGGCTAGGCTATTTTGAACCCTAGGAATATAAGTGAGTTCATATTTTTCGAAGGTTTTGAGGGTGTCTAAAGCTGCATTCCTGTATTCTCTTAGTCTTTGGTTTTTTGCCGAATATTCACCTTTGATTTTCCTAATTACAAGTTCTGAATCTCCCTGTGTTGATACTTTCTTGGTGCCTAATTCCTTAAGTATGTGCAGACCAAGGAGAATGGCCTCATATTCCGCAATGTTATTAGTACATTGGAATCTAATCTGAAAGAATGACCTTCATTAGTATTTTGTATCCAGATGTCGTCCCCCGAACCAGTTTTTCCACAAGAACCGTCGAAGCTTATACTCCAAAGAGCTTCTTTTTCATACATGATACTAAGCTATTTTTCGGGTTTCTTGGAGCTTTGGTCATCAGTTTCTTCATTTAGTAATGGGAAATGTGGTTTTGATGGTTTTAAATCCTCTTCATTTTCTTTTATGTGCTCATTTATATCACTTTCATTGTATAAGATATGTCAAACTAGGAGGTAACTCCTCAAATCAGAATGTATATTAGCTGAAGAATGCATATATATTTATACATGGAGGTGAGGCTATTGGGATTCATCTCCCAATGACTCTTGGCCTTCCTTATTTCCTAATATTAAATAATATACAATATTAAATGTGCACACCCATCCCATAAGATTAGGTGTCAACATTCCCCCCTTTAATCCGAAGGGATGTTGGTGAGTCCAAGCATCGATCTGAACTTTTCAAACTTTTCTCTTCCAAGTGCTTTGGTGAAGATGTCAGCAGTTTGCTCATTTGTGGAACAATGATGTAGATGGATGGTTTTGGCCTGAACATGATGTCGAATGAGATGGTACTTTGTATTGATGTGCTTGGTTCGATCATGGAACTTTGGGTTCTTGGCCAACTTTATTGCAGAAGTGTTGTCGATCATGAGTGGAGTGGAATACATTTGTTTCATCTGCAAATCTTCCAGGATTTTCCGGAGCCACACAATTTCCTTTGTTGCTTCAGCTGCTGCCACATATTCTGCCTCGGTCGTGGAATCTGCTGGAACTGACTATTTGCATGATCTCCATGAGACAGCTCCTGATCCAAGACTCATGGTGTAACCTGTAGTAGACACCCCTGTTTCTTTGTCGCCATCAAAGTCTGAATCAGAGTATCTGATCAAGCTGAAGTCGCCTACCTGTGTATATTTGAGTTCAAAGTCTTGAGTCCCCTTCAAGTACCTTAACACTCTTTTTGCAGCAGACCAATGTCCTTCACAAGGTTTTTGCATGAACCTTGAGAGGATTCCAACAGCAAATGAAATGTCAGGTCTGGTGGTGGTCAGGTATATAAGACTTCCTACAAGCTGTCTATACTTAGTTGCATCCTTAAATTCCTTCCCTTCAATAGATGTGAGCTTCAAATTTTGTTCCATTGGAGTGGTTAAGGGATTATAGTCATCCATGCCAAATTTTTTCAAGAGATCTCCAATGTACTTCTTTTGAGAAAGAAATATGAATTTAGGATGTTGAATTACTTCAATACCCAAATAGTAATGAACATGACCCAAATCAATCATTTCAAAACCTTTCTTCAATTCTTTCTTCATGGATGCAATATAGCTCTCATTGTTTCCTGTTATCAAAAGATCATCTACATATACCACAAGATATACAACTGTTTTTCCAACTTTCTTAACAAACAAAGTTGCATCATCAAGATCAAAATGTTTGAAGTCAAGTTTTAGAAGATGCTCAGTCAATTTCTCATACCAGGCTCGTGGTGCTTGCTTGAGGCCATACAATGATTTTATAAGCTTGCAAACTTTGTTTTCTTGACCCTTTACCACAAATCCTTCTGGCTGGGACATATAAACTTTCTCCTTTAGATCTCCATTCAAGAAGGTTGTTTTTACATCCATCTGATGGACTTTCCATCCACTCTGAGCTGCTAAGGCAAAGAGAGTTCTGATGGTGGTCCATTTTGTTGTGGGAGCAAAAGTTTCTTCATAATCAACTCCTTCTTTCTGTGCGAATCCTTTTGCCACAAGCCTGGCCTTGTGCTTGTCAAGTGAGCCGTCTGCTTTGTACTTTTTCTTGTAGACCCACTTACAGCCAATTGGTTTTGTTCCCAAAGGCGGATCAACCAGCTTCCAAGTGCCATTCTTTATCAAGGCATCATACTCCTTCTGCATCGCTTCTTTCCATTCATCATGAGAAGCGGATTCTTTGAAGGAAGTTGGTTCATGATCTGTAGACAAACTCAATTCACAGTTATAATCAATATCCATATCAACAGGGGAATCAGAATTATCTACATCACCTTCAATTTGTTGAGTGGAACTTCTTGTTCCTGTTTTTCCAACCTCATCAGGATGAACATTCTCCAGTGTCTTTGTCAGCCATTTGGGAGGACCTTTCTGAGATGGCCCAAGCTATTCATTTGACTGAGTTGGGATTGATTCAAAATTCAATCTCCCAATTCTGTCAATCACTTCATCCAATGTGTCATCCATGGTTGTTTCTTCATGTGGGGGAGAGAGTGCTTCAGGACATGATTCCACAGTTTGATTCAATATCGGAATCCCCCCTTCAAGATGTGGAATCACATTATCAAATTCTTGGAAGGACTTTGCATGTGTGAATCTATCCAGGTGATCAAGTTGCCGCTCAACAACCTTGTCACTCTTGGAAGATTCAAGAAATATGACATCTCTTGCTATCACAAACTTCTTATTTGCTTCATCATAGAGACGATATTCTTTGGAGGTATTGGAGTACCCCAAGAAGATACATTTTCTGCTTCTAGCACCAAGTTTGTTCCTTTGACCCTTGGGTATCAAGGCATAACAGGTGGACCCAAAGACCCCGAAATGCTTTACCGAAGGAATGTGGCCATGCCACATTTCAAAAGGAGTTTTGTTTCTAATTGAACTTGAAGGACACCTATTCTTTATGTAAACAGCACATAGAACTGCATCAGCCAAAAACATCAATTTCACATTCTTGAAAAATAACATGGAGCTAACCATATTTAAAATAGTTCTGTTCATTCTTTCAGCTACACCGTTCTGTTGTGGATTATATGGCACAGTTGTTTGATGTTTGATTCCATGTTGACGAAGATAATTTTCAAATTCGTTTGAAGTGTATTCTTTTCCATTATCAGTATGTAGAGAGCCAATATGTGTTTGTGCATCATTTTCAATCCATGCATGAAAATTCTAGAAATTTTGAAAAGCATCAGACTTATTCTTCAATAAGTAAATCCAGCACATTCTGGTGTAGTCATCAATAAATGTCATCATGTATTTATTTCCATTTGCAGAAGAAATAGGCATAGGGCCACATAAATCTGAATGAACAAGCTCAATTTTTCTATGTGCTCTGGAGTGTGAATCATGAAATGGCTATTTGCTATGCTTTCCTAGAATACAAGCATCACATTCCTTAGGTTTTCTAGGAATTGTAGGTAGTCCATTAACACCATTTTTCTTCAACAAATGAAGGCTTTCATAGTTTAAGTGTCCAAATCTAGCATGCCATAAAAGACTTGATGGGAATGTACCTTCATCATGATGTGAACTAAATGCAAAGTTTTGAGCATGAGCAGATGAACCTTTCAGCTTCAAGAGTCTCCCTTCTTCTATTCCCTCCATGACAAGTGAGTGATCTGATGCTTTTCTGACCTCTGCCTTGCCATCAAACAAGTGAATGGAGTGTCCTTGCTGCCGGATTTCGACCAGGGACAACAATTTTCTCTTCAACTCAGGGAGGTATAGAACCTCATGTAGGATATGATCTGGAAGACCAGGCAGTTTAAGCCTGACTGTGCCAAGCCCTTATGGCTTGAGTTTGGATTTATCTGCGAAATATACTGCTCCATCTACTTTGTCAGTGAATTCTTCAAAAAAAAAATTTCTAAATGTCATGTGACATGTTGCTCCTGCATCTAGCAACCAATCATCTCTCCATGAAGTAAATGAAACATCAAATAAGTCTTCAGTTACTCCATTGTTACAATGTGCTAGAACATAGTGAGTGGATTCAGGTGCTTTACCTTTGTCTCTGTCATTAGTTTTACCTTTGTCTTGATTTATTTGCTGCTCAATTTTCTCCCAAGGTGTTCTGCATTTGGATGCATCATGTCCATCTCTATTGCAACGTGTGCAGTGAAGATTGGATTTGTCAGATTGTCTGCCCCCCCTTTCTGTGAAGTTTCTTCTTCCTCTTCCTCTTCTACCACCTCTTCCTCTGGATGAATCTGGAGCATGAATCTTTTCTCTATGTGCCAAGTACGCAGCCTCTTCGGAAGATGAAGGGACTGTCATCTTCCCAAAAGCTTTCTCTCTTTTTGCAAACTTTTTCTCAAGTGTATCAAACGTGATATGCTCAAGGTTCCCAATTGCTTGCAAAGACTCAAGATAATGTGAGTAAGTCTGATATAATGCCTTAACATATGCTATGAGAGGTATGTCCATTTTTACACCAGTGCTTTCAATATCATGCATGATCGATCTAACTTCTGAAGCTAAGGCAAGGGGATCATCATTCTTCATTTCAAGACTGAACAACTTAATCATCAATTGAACATTTTCTAATTCTGAATGTGAGTCATAGAGTTCTTTTAGCTTGCTCAAGGCATCATAGTCATTTGAGAATGATGAAATGTGGCGACTCACCTCTTCATTTACGGAAGCTGCAATCAAGGCATAGGCCTTGCAGTTCTTGTTTTCCCAAATGGCGAGCTCTTTGTCTGAAGTAGGCTTTGCTGGTGGATTTACTTCTTGTCCTTCACAGATTCCTCTCCACAACTCATTAAAAATGAGTGGGTGTTTAATCTTCCGAGACCATTCAAGATATTTCTCTTTGCCGAAGAGAACCACCCCAACAATAGAGATGAGAGAATGCATTAGTTTGCTGGAAAAATTCTTCTGAAGAGGAAAAATAATTCTACTAGAAAAATTTCAATTCCAGAGATTTGCTCAATTAAAGGGGACAACTCTTTGCTGGAAAATAATCTGAATTTAAAAAGACAAAAAGTCTTTGCTGGAAACTGAATTCTGCACCAAAAATTTTTTATTTTTTTTTTTGTTTGGAGAAAAAAAAATTGTATGGGTACAATATTGTGAATTTAAGCAGTATTATTGTAGGTTTTAACCCTGAACAGAAATTATCTACACACGAATCTTATAACAGAAAATAAACAATTGCGAGAGCATAAAACATAAAACAGATAAACACAGAGATTTTCCACTGGATCCCAAATCGGGACGACCAGCTTGATTTTTCATTATATTCCTTTTAGTGTTACAACACATATATATACATGCCGGAGCATACATAAACCCCAATCCATTAACCCTAGATTAGAACATAACCGTAGTTCCCTTGACCGGATCTACAAAAATACTAGGGGCCGAAAACCATCGAACCCCAAAACCATGTGCAAAACCATGCACAAAACCATGGACGCAGACTACCCAGCGGAAATTAAGGAACCAAAATTTTCGCCGGGGCGCTGCCCCGGACCCCGACAGGGGGGGCTATCACCCCCCCACGCGTGCTTAGTCGTGGAAAGAATATAACACATACCCAACAATTATGAACAGGCGGGAATATTATATATGAGTAGGGGCGGTATTGAATATAATAAGGGGCAGTATTGGGAATAATGAGGGGCGGTATTGAGAATGTAGGCGGTAATATGGACAGCATTGGTAAGTATTATATATGAGGGGGGAGGTGGTATTAAAAGAGGGAGGGGCGGAAATATAAGAGAGGGAGCGGTATTACAAGTGGTAAAGTGGAGCGGTATGGTATTAAAAAGCACTATTTGTGTTATGGAGTGGCGGTTTCACAAATGAAGACATCGTTTTGTTATGTGGACAGCGCTGTATGGAAATTAAAGTTGGTATTGAGCACACAATGGAGGGTGGTCGAGGGCGCTGCTATGCAGAGAGGACTATCTTTAATGGAGGGCGTATTATATATAATTGGAGGTGGGAGTATTGACATTCATGTGGGAGCACGTTGCTATGGTGGGAGCGTTGATACGTTGTATCGACAGACATCATATACCATGCGTATTATATGGACAGAGGTAGCGTGGGCGGAGAGCATATATAACAGCGTATTATATGGATGAAGAGGTAGCGTGGTTGTATTGACTGATAGCGCGGAGAGGGACGGTGTGTGAGACTGCTGTGGAGCGTATTGACAGGTAGCGCTGTAATATCTTGAAATATATGACTGTGTTGTATATAATGGAGAGCCGACTGAGCGCTGCAATAGATAAATGACCCCCTAAAATCTGGTGTTGCAGGCTATTATGACCTCAAGCAGCACCTGCAAGCAATGTCGAGCATGGAGAATAAACCAGTATGGTCAGACTTTGATGGGCCACAATGGAGTGTTACAATACTATGGTCAGAAAAATACAGCGCGATGTTAAATGGGACAGAAATGGGAGTGAGGGGGGTATGCAGGTGCATGGAGAAATGGGGTGTTGATTTAAGTTAAAAGGCATTGGGAAAAGAGAGCGATGGAGAGAGGGAGGCCAAGAGGCCGTTACAAAAAACTGGAATGGGATCTTTGCAGGACTGCAGAGGGAGGCTACAATTTGCAGTGTTCCAGGAACTGCAGGATTGCAGAATCTTCAGGAGCTGCAGGAGCTGCAAATGTCAGAGCTATGCAGAGATTAAAAAAAATGCAGAATAACAGTCTAGAAATAAGTAGGAGCATCAAAAACTATTAATAAAAACTGACTGAGCAAAGGAGAGGGAGTTACACCACAGGCAGAAATGTCAATAGTGGGACTGGCTCTGATACCATGTCAAACCAGGAGGTAACTCCTCAAATCAGAATGTATATTAGCTGAAGAATGCATATGTATTTATACATGGAGGTGAGGCTATTGGGATTCATCTCCCAATGACTCTTGGCCTTCCTTATTTCCTAATATTAAATAATATACAATATTAAATGTGCACACCCATCCCATAGGATTAGGTGTCAACAAGATAAAATAATCTAAATTGGAATGAATGGAATAAATGGGAGTGTTGTTTGGCTTATCCCGGTTGCTAACCATGTATTTCATGTGAGTTTCTCAGTATAGTCTCCTAGTCTGGTTGAAAACTGGGATGGTAGCAAACGACATATCCATTTGAAGGTTACCTTGTATTTTGGTAGCCCATGCCCTTGATAGTAGCATTCCATACTTAGGAGGAATATCAGCCACTACTACGTCCATGACTAGGTTTTTTGCCAGTAGTTGTGTTAAGGCAAAACACAGGTTCTTTATTAGACCTAAGCATTTGACCCGACTTGAATCAAAGGAGTACAGGTCTTTGTAAGGTTGAGTTACCTCTAGACCTAGGTTTTCCATAATTGCTTTAGGAATGAGGTTATGGGAGGCACCAGAATCTAACATGGCATTATGTAATATCTTGTCCTGTATGTTCAAACTTACATAGAAAGAAGAGACAGTTCCTTCTTGGTATTCACCTTCTATTTTGGGGCCGAACAGGAGCTCGGGATTGTCATCAGTTATATTTAAAGTATCTACCTCATTTCCTATATAAAAAAATTTGAATATTTGAGATCTATACCTATCTATAGTTATTAGCTCAGTAAGGGGTATGGTTATTTTTATCTTGGAAATTTCCCCTTCGAAACAAAAAGGATTTTGTAGTTTGGACAGATTTGTTTCAGCTTTTTCAGACATGACTTTCTCTATGTTCTTAATTTGCTAACTCTGGTTCGGGGCTTTGTTCAACATAGCCATCTCAGGAATCTTGGCAGAGGTATTCGGACAATCTAGACTAAAGCTAGTCTGAATAGCTTTATCTCTGTTTTGGTCATTTTTCCTGACCACGATTTTGTTGCTATCCACTACTCTTTTAAGGATGTTATCAGGGGTTTTAGCAGTGTCCGAACTACCTTTCTTGGAGTTGTCTTGGTTTCTTTTGCTTCTAAGATCATACTGCCTGTGAGCTTCTATTATGGCATGCTGAAAATCTATGGCAGGATCTTCAGGATCTTCATAGTTGGTTTGATTTTGATTCAGAGAGAAGAAATCTTGTTCTTCTTCTGTGAGGTAGACTTCACTCTCGTTATCAAAACCTATAAGGTTCAAATGATTTTCATCAATGGGTTTTGTATCCCTCTCATCCTCATCAACATAATTTTCATTAAAGGGTGGCCTAATTTGTTGGTCAATTTCCCTTGGTTTGTTTTGAGACTGGTCTCTTCTAAGGTTTTGGTTCCGATTCCTGTTTTTAGGGTTTGGTTGGTTGTCCCTAAGAGGTGCTTTTTCACTCATTTTTTCCCACATCTTTGTCATGGATTTCACCAGGCCATCTATTATAGGATCTGAGGAAGATACTGAAGGGGCAACTTCGTCATGGTATGTGACTTTCTTCTCTACTCTTATCCTAGCTCTCTTTTCAGCTAAGTTGGCTTCTGCATTTATAGCCACTCTTTGCATTTCCTCTAAGGTAGGGGGGTCCTTGTCTCTTAGTTGATAAGTCATGTCTGGGTCGAATCCTTCGGGGAACTTTGCTAAGGCTGAGCTAACTGGAGGTTTGAAGTGAGGCGGGAGGGCGTTATACACACTGTTGAACCTAGTGCAGTATCCTTGGACACTTTCCCCATTTTCCTGTTTTAGATTGTTATACTCTGACAGGATTTGAATGGGGTTCTTTCGGATTTCCCACTTGTTTATGAAGATTTGGTAGAGTTCTGGGAGATCATGGATGTTGTTTGGAGTTAAGTTCTTAAACCATTTTTTGGGTTCTCTGCCCAGGCTTTGGGCGAACATCCTCATTATGATGGTCTCGTCTTCTATTTCCATGTATTCAAAGGCATCACTAATCCTATCTACATGTTGTTGAGCTGTGGTAGTCTCAACTCCGGCAAAGTGCGGGATTTTGGATTGATAGTCATTTTGTAAGGGAGCCAAAAGGTGTGGCAACACCAAGGGTGCATACCAGGCTACCATGGCGGGAGCTAATGGATGATGTACAAAATGAGGGCTTGTAGGATGAGCTAAGGTGTTTTGGACAGTAGTGGTTTGGATGGGTGTGGCGGATGTACTTGGGCTAGTGATCTGATTTTGAGCAGATCTGGGATGGTAGGAGCCAAAGTGATGGAGAAGCTGAAATTCTGGAGGTGTAATGGGCGAGGCTTCTCTACTAGGACTCTGTGGCAGATCCAGGGGCTCAAGATCGTAAAATTTTACCTTACTTTGTGACTTGCTTCTAAAAAGGGTTTTTGTTGATTTTAAGTCAAATGGGGAATCCTGCAACGCTGTGAAGTGTTCAGGTATTGATCTTGCTTTACGGTGGACCTATCGGTAGCTAAATTTCTAGTTTCGGAAGCTTGCCACAGAATCTTCTCTGAGTCATCTACTATGATAGGGGGATTTTGGTCTGGATGAGATCTGGTGTTGATTCTTCGTGAAGCCAGATTTCGAATCTAGAGTTTAGAGAGGGTGGTATTTGTGATTGTTTTTGGATGGATGGCCTCTCTAGGGGTTTACTAATGTGAAGGATGGTCAAAACAAAAATGAGGACTAGTGGAGTCACCAGGTGGATTTCTGTGAGAAGTATGGTCCACCACCAACACTATCAAAGATGCTTTTGAGAAAAAAATTTCTAGCAAACTTTGAGATGAAGACTTGCAAGGAAGAGTGATTCACTTGGTTTCAATAGTTTTCTAGGCTGTTTGGACAAGCTAATGGTTCTATTTGCAAGATTATTTCTGTTTATCTCCTATGTTTAGGTGAAGTCTTCTGAATCGCTAAGTTATACTTAGTTTGTCACTGATTACAAATTTTTCACCATAAGTTTTAATTTTTTGGAAAGGATGAGTCAATAGAAAGGTATGGTTTATGAATTTTTGGTTTTTTATGGAGTTTTTAGGCCTACTGGAGGCTAGTGGAGTCGCCAGGTGGAACTTGGTTGTTATTGTAAAGATGTAGCTATGGTACACCACCAATAACTAGGAAAAAGCCAATCTAGGAATGTTTTGGGGTTTTCTGAGTTTTTGTGTAGCCTATGAGGTTTGGAAGAGTTTCCTATAGTTGAATCATCATTTTGCTAAGATGGTGAAAGAGCTAGCTTCTACTCTTCAAACAACACTTAATTTTTCTAAGTTTGATTGAGACTTCTAGAGTTCTAAGGTGTACTTATATTGTCACTAACTCGGAAGGTCCCACCGTGATCGCTACTATGTTAGTCAGAGGTGGGATAAGTCAATCAGATAGTATTCTTATGGCTGTTGGAATGTTTAGGGAATCTAATTTTGTTTATCACTCAGGGTCCCACCGTGATCGCCATTATGTTAGGGTTCCGTGATTTGGCTGATTGGCAAGCCAAATGAGAGTGCAACATCAAACCAGTCTTTGGAGCCCAAGGACCTAGCCTTCCTGGACTCAGAGAGGGCTCTCTCTATTTGTGTAAGGGATATCTGTGTGTTTGCTTATTGTGTTCTTGATTTTAGGCTAGTTATGAAGTAGGTTTTTGGTTTTAGTTTTTAGGTTTGTGAGGGATGAACTGATTAAAGACTAAGATAGGTAAAAAGATGTTAGATCAACTGGGCTATAGGGTCGAAAAGGTCAAGAAAGCTTTCAGATGGTGATACAAGGTTGTTGAAGGGCCGATTTGAGCGAGGTAAAATGGATATTTGGGTAAAATGGAGTGAGATGGACATTAAACTTGTGAAGAACAAAGGATTTCAAACATAAATAGTTTAATAGCTGACATAAACATGGTATGGCAAACCATTAATCATGAGAAATGTAACTGTAAACTGATCAATACATAGAAATAAACATTCAAGCCATGCATAGAGATATATGACTCTCTAACTTTAGGAAATGGCTATCAGACTTTGGGGAAATACATTTAAGACAAACAAATAACTCAAATCACAATGAAGGAATGCCTAAGCATAGTATTTCAAGCTATTGGGCACTTTGAAGCAAGATTGCATAGTTTTAGGCAAAGGGAAAGATCAGTACAAGACCTCCTTGGTTCAACAAATGACAATCTAATCAATCAAAGAGAGGTTTCATAGGTGGAGCTATGACTAGCCATGAGTAAGCAAGGCATACCGTGAATCATACTTAGCATGCATAAAACCATAAATGAAACAAGCAAATAATATTATTCAGTTATCAAAGAGCAATCAAGTATTCTTTGATATGACTGAGAAGGAAGAAAACATAGAAGCTATAAAGAAACAGGAAATTTGAGGTGCCTCCAAGGGCATGTCTCAAATCTATTCTCTAATTTGTCTTATAGCAAGCAAGAACATGAAATTATGAATGAAAACTAAGAAACAAAACAGAGAGAGAGACACTATACCATTCTACCAAGTCATGGAATCCAACAACAATCCTCTTTCATCATCCAAAAGCACTCAAGAAACTCTCCAAATACATGAGACAAGTGTTTCTTCCAAGCTTGTATAACCATATATTTCTTTTATTCATCAAGTTCAGCCTTATTTACAATGAAAGCCTTTGGAATATATAGGCCAAAGTGAGGAAAACCTCCTAGTTCAACTTGCAATCTCATTGGCCTATCCAAAATATCTGATTTTGTCCTTGAGGCTTTACAAAGCCCAAGGCACAAAATATCTAATAAAATATCTCAAAAATGCTAAAAAAAGAAAATAAATTGACTTTTCCTAACTAACCATGCACAAAAATAGCTAAACGCACATGAGGAAAAGTCACTTTTGAAAAGTACATTTTTCACAAAAATACTTAAGAAATACATCAGCAAAAAGTCCTCTGTCTTGCGGACAGCCTTTGGATGCCTTCCTGATGTTGAAACGAGGCCCGTGATGGCTCGTTGGAAAGCTTTGAATGTCTATTTTCTGAAAAATTTTATTTTGCTCCAAACTGACCACTGGAAGTCCTCCAAAAATAGACCTGTGTGTAAAAACCCGAAAAATAGCCCTTGCTGATAAACGGGGTAGAGTGTGGAAAAAATGAGTGTTTTCCGCCATTTTGGGGGAGAAAATCATCTTCAAATGATCTAAAAATCTCTGAGTATATGCCCCTGAAATTATGGCATCCAATGATACCATTTTCATCCTTTGAGGATGCCCCAAACTGAAATGGCGATGCCAATGAGTTTTAGCCAAAAAACCCAAAAATGACAAAAAGCCAAAATTTGTCGAATTTCGCCCAATTTTGGCGAGCATGACCCTCAAGGGTTTTCAGAAACATGATGTGAAGCTGAGGCAAAAATTTAGAGCTTTGAGGTGTCTTTCTTTAATTTTGGTGTCGGGCGCCTCCTTTGAGCCTCCTTGAGTTTTTCCTGTGTGGCCTTCAAATTCCGCTGGGAAAACTGATTGAGCTTATTATAATGCCCGGTCATCCTCCGTTGAAGATCCAAATCTATATTTACCTTCTCCAATTTCTTTTCCAAGTGATCATTTACTCTCTCAAGCCAAGCTTCTCGATTGTTCTCTATCTCTTGGGTGAACAATGTAGTGAGAGGGGTAGATTGGAGAAGGGCAGCTTCTTCTTCCTTTTGTTTCTCAAGGGCTCTTTTGAGCCCCATGGTTCTTGGCCTCTTTTTCCTGGGCTGATCTTCATCTTCGCTCTCATCGAACTCACCCATGAGTTCTTCCAATCTCACTTGTGCCTTGGAGGCCTCTTTTTTGTATTTGATGGCCCGTGTCTCATATACCGCCATATGGACACTCATCTGTTTGTTTTGAATTTGCAAAAAGTGATTGAAGTTTCTAGCCCTCTCTAGATCAGTCCTCAAAGCATCAATTTGGTTTTCTCTATTGATCAAGAGATTTTCTAGGATTTGGGCTTCATTGTCGCTATCATCACTTTGGATTTGAATTATGTCAAAGTCCCTTCCCTTTTCATAGCCGCTTTCTTCTTTATCCTTTCCTTTGCTTTGGGTGGCTCTTTTAGTCTTCCTCCTCTTGGGCAATTCGACAATGGGCTTCTTGGGCAATTTCCCCTTGCTTCGGAGGGCCCGAGTGACATTTGGAGTTATAGCTTTAGGCACCCTTTTCCTTGATGTCCGGGGCTTCACCACTTTTTGAGAAGAGAGCATGGCCCCTTGCCTAGGAGAGGCAGCTAGCACATGCTCTATTAGCTCTTTGCCCTTTCTACTTTGCTCATCATTCTTGCCACTGTCTTGGATTTCTTCATGGATGCCTTGACTATCCTTTTGGATTTCTTTTTGAGGGCTGTCCTCCTCACTGTGTTGCACCTTTTCATAATTCTGTTGTTATTTTTCATGAGGTTGTTGTTCATCATCATGTGGCTGCCTCTCCTCACTGTGCTGCACCTGTTCATCATGTTGCCCTTCTTCTTCATGAGGCTGCTCATCCTCACTGTGCTGCACCTGTTCATCATCATGCTGCTCATCATCATATTCCTCTTCATCATGCCCTTCTTCCTCTTGTTTCCCTGCCTCATTGTGCTCTTCTTCCCCTTGCTGCTCTGTTTCATCATGATGATGCTCATCATCATCTTCCTCCTCTTTCTCATGCTCTTCTTCCTCATCATTCTCTTTTTCTTGTTCAATGGGAAAATTGAGCTTCTTTGGAATGGGCCTGCTTGAAGAAGGCGAAGGATGGTGAGTGCAAGGTGAAGGAGATGTATGAAATGAAGGGACAGTGGCGAAATATGAATTTGTAATGAAAGTATCCCAAGAGATTTCTTTCTTCTCAAGCTGATGAAGAATGATAACCTTGATGAGGGAGTGATGGAAGAGGTAGGTTGACTGCTGAGAAGGAGGTTTTTTCTGAACGGTGGAGGCCATTTTATCAATACTTGTATGTAGGAAGAAAGGGAGATTTAAAAATTTGGCTCTCGTGAAATGCATGAGCAATTGGACATGGTAAGCATAGACTCGAGATAATATTCCCTCGCAAGTGAAGTATTTCATGATTATCTTCATGAGAGGGGCATAACTAGTTAATAGATATGAGAAGGGAAAAATGGATGGACATGAATCTTTATGCTCAGGCTTCATAAAAGGCTTGTATTGTTCTGAGTTTAGGTGGCTTTGTTTAAACCACTTTTCTCTGACATAAGGGATTTTGGTGGCCCTGGAAATGGACCTTGGAGAGAATTTGAAATCTAGGCCTGCCAGCTGGAAATGCTTCTCTTGAAATCTCAAAGCACAAAGATGTGTCAAAGGGGAATAGCTTTTCACCTCCTGCACCCTTTGACAAAACTCTAGACACCCAACCTCATGGAAGTTAAACAAGACTGATGGATGAGCATTTATCTCTTCAGTGGAAACAGGCTCAAACCTCCTGTGAAGGCCACTCCTACTGTCTTTCCTGGGAGGCATTTTGTTTTTAATGTTCTTTGCAAAACCAAGCTGTCTCAAATGGCTCTTGAAATGATTTTTCTCAACCACACCTCTGTCCTCCTTATCAGTCACTGTTTGACCAAGACAAACTGCTTCAAATGTTTTGTGAAATAGTCCCCCAACACCAACTTTGTGCTCCTTCTAAATCATTGTTTTTGTCCTCTTTTATGCCAGACAACAAGTATTTGTCAAAATACAAAGTACACAGTCAATTTATTACTGTGTTTGGGCAAGGTATTGAAAAGAGGTATCTGTGTTTTCTTGTTAGAACAAGGATCTCCTTGTGTTTAGACAAAAACAAAATCACCCTTCCTCCAAACAACACTCTTTTTCTATTCACTGTTTCCTTACAAAGGTAGACAAAAACACCCTCAAATTGATTTAAAAGATCTTCATAGCATACTCTGTTTTTTGGAACTATGGAGGCTGCACTAGTTTTCACTGTTTCACCATTCAAAGAGGACACTTTTGAAGTGATAAATAATTTCAGACTATGACCACTGTTTTCAAATTAGGCTCACTGTTTTCATCTTAAAAACACTGTGTTTACCTTACAAACACTGCTTTCACCTTATAAACACTGTTTCACCTTAGATTTTGCTGACAGAGGTTAATTTTGTTTTATCGTTGTTAGGACACCTTTAGAAATTTGAAAACCTCTACCACTGTGTTTTTGCCTTGCAATCAATGTTATGGTTTATCACTGTTCTTGAAGGCAATTTTAGGCCTTTTGAAACTAATATAAACACACCACCTTTCACTATACTAATCTTGGGCAATCATAACAAAAAAAACCTTGGATTCTGCTCAAACACCTTACTCTCCAACCACTGTTTTTGTCTTGTGAAAATAACCTTGTCACCCCTTTCAGATTTTCAAAAACTAGTAAGGAGAAATGGAGAATACCTTGGAATGGCTTATGGCCCTTGTTTGATCATTTGGCAGCTCCAGAGATGCTTTTCGAGGGCCTTTTGAATGAGCAGCACGTTCAGATGGAAGAGTGTCGCGTCGTGTAAGTTGTCAGGTCATCCTTCATGCAATGGTGACCAGTGCTATAGGCGCACCGCGCGCCACTATATAAAGCCTGTGTAATTTCTTTTCCAAATGCGCCATGTGCTTTTCCAAGTGCGCAGCATAGGATTTAAGCCTCTAAAAACTTTGAAATTTACTTGAAATCCCTTGTTTCTCCAATGGGCAGCTAGGAAGGCGATTGTGAACGCTTGTTTATGTTTTTTGAAACTTGCAATGAGACTTGGCAACGGTCTCTCCACTCTTTTAAAGCCAAAAACCTTTGAACTTAACTTGTGAGGGTTAAAAAGATTTTTGAAAGAGCTTTTGGTTGGAAACAAAACATGAAGCACTGCTTTGACATTTTATCATTTTTAAAACATCACAAAATCCAATATTTGACCAGGACTCTTAAAAGTGTTGTGGATGACACTTTTGAAGATCTTCGTATATATTACCCTTTTCAAAGTGAAGAAACCATCTTTAAAGCCACAATCTCTCTTAGTGTTTTCTCATCAAGGGAGGAAACTTGTTTCCTTTATTCATATCTGTTTTTTTAGAGGAAACCCTGCTCAAAACCATATAATGACTGTAGATGCACCCTTTAAGGAAAAAGGCCTTTAGAGACCCTTAGGACATATATGCAATGGCAAGGTCATTTTCACATGTCTATAAAGAGGCTTTTGACTATGATAGTGGCATGTTTTATTTTCTTTGAGTGTTGTTTGTTAATTTAAAACACTTTCCATATCCTTTTTTCACACCTATTGTCTCTATGTTGTTTATTTGCAAAGTCTCCATCAGAAGTAGACTTAGGTCCCCTTCTTGTCAATTTTGATGAGTTTTTGAAAAAGATCTTCATGGACAGGAACAGTAAAGATTCTTTTGAACATCAACGTCACTCTTTGGCCTATGTTTAACCTAGCTCACAACTCATAAACCTTGAATGGATTTCTACTAATTTCAACTCTATTTTTTAAAGGGAAACAATGGCTAGACTTCGTGCCTATTGATCAAGAAGAAAGATCTTTGGAAACTCTTAATGAAATTGTATACCTCAGCAGGTTTGTTCATTTTAGCTTCAGATTTCCTTTGAAGGAGATCTCTGATAGAAGACAAATCAAACCTCTTTGATTATTACAGTACCACTTCTTTCCCTCTGTTTTTAACACCATTTTTCTATCCATAAGACTTCAGTTTCTTTCCCACTATATTTAAAACCCTTCCTTTCAATTAGTGAAACCTATAGTCAATCTTTGAAACGCCACTGCTGTGTTAGTGGTCTTCATCTATTGGATACAAGGTGTTAAACAAGTTCTTCAGGCAGTTTGCAATCATTGTTAGCTTTGTTCCCTTTAAATGAGGCCATACCTCTGTTCCTGGCCCTCTGCTTTTTAGATGAAGGAGGCCTTTATCACATTGCCAAACCCTCTGCTTGTACAATGAAGGAGGTTTTCAACCAATGACCTGACCATCTGCTCATGTATGGAGGGGGTTTTCTCAATGATGCCATCTCATCTGCTTTCAAGCAGTGTCATCTTTCCTTTTGCTGCCTATTCATAGTTAAGCAAATAAAAGTGACAAATTGAAAATATGCCATGAGGGGAATTTCTCTGAGATATGTAATCCTGCTGTTAAAAATACCTTTATGCATCTTTTAGACATCAGAGGCAACCTGACCAACATCTGCAGAGTATTACTTGTTATTTATAAGTCACTAACCTTTTGACTATGTTTGCAGGAGGTTATTGAAATAACTAACTGTCCAGTACTTGCATCCCAGGCTCAAAATCATATGAGAAGCAGTTGTCTTCTCATGTTAAGTTTAATAATGCCTTCTGGAACACTAGTACACTTCTACTCTTGAAAAAGACATTGAAACACTGTAAATCCACCTAATATCAGTTTGACCTATGGCATATGCACTGCTGAGACATCAAGGTTTGTTAGTGGTGCGACTTAAGAGTGTATCAAGCTTTGTTTGCAGAATAGGAAGGTTATCTATGACTGGATGATATTAGACAGAGTTTTTTTGGCTTTAGGATAGTTTGCCAAGGGAGGAATGCCTAAAGCGCCACTACCTAACTTAGGGGAGACTTTTGGGACAAATTTGGAGTATTCTCTTTGTAGCTGATGGACAAGTTTGTATGGTTGAGGCTAGATAGGGCTTGACAATGAGGTTTTATCTCATCATGGGCTGATTTTAAAAGGTAGGAGGGCAAAAATGTTTATGGGTGTTTTCCAGCTGGCAAATTTGACAAATTGGAGATCAGCTGCTAGAAAACTTGGCATTAAAAACTAGTCATCATCAACAGGTGAAAAATACAGATGACTAACAGATCATATGACAATCTCATACAAACATACAAAGCTTATCACAAGCTCTCAATACAGTAAAATCGTCATACACTAATTAGGCCCAATCTTGCAAATTCATGCACCGATCTATGCCACCTGCTAGCCTGCCTCCACTGCGTAATCTCTACCAAAGAATAGCTCTGAATGAATTCGAATTACTCTTGGATTGACTGCGCAATCCTCACTGGCATCTCCACTGAGTGTTGGATGCAATCAATGCATCACTAATAGTCACAACAGATAGTCTATCTTGCCCTTTCACCTATCTCTCCACTAGTCTCCACTGAAACTGCCATGCACTATAGTTAACTGATGTATTGTTCAGTTGATTAATGAGTTATTATTTATGAATTAATTAACTAATTAATTCACTCCACTCTCACTAGTGTATCAATAAATTAGACTAGATACAACTAGCTCAACTTAGTCTAACTGAGTTAAACTGAATACAACTCCATAACTACTTCTTCCAACTTTGTCATAACTCTGCCACTTGAGTTCTAACTGAGTCCTCCATGCAATAGCTCCAGTAAACCCTCAGGAATAGCGTAATTCCTTCTGTCAGCTGTTGTGCCACATCTGTGCACTAAACTGAAGTGCTCCAAGAGAATAAGTTGTTGTTTAGATTCTGATTATTATTAAGACCTAATAATAATCGACATGCATCTATTTTTAGATTGACGATATATAAATAGACTTTTCCCAATATTCTAAAAATAGAATTTCATCTATTTTTCCAACTTGATCAACCATCCACAAATAGCATCCTGCAACTTCTGAAATATGATCGACATGTCTAAACATAGACATAGTCTAAAAATAGACTTGCGCCAAAAATAGCCTGCGGGCCCACTTAGTGAAGGCGACTCTTTTCACTAAGCTCATCATCTTATTGAATCTCAACACTCCATATCAACAAAATAGGGATTATCCTTCACCGTGATCCTGCCTCTATGGTATTCTAATTTGCTCCTGGTGAGCACCTTCGTCAGAATATCTGCATCCTAATCCTCCGTGGGAATGTATTGAAGCAACATAATCTTTCACTGCACACAATCTCTTATATGATGATACCGGATATCAATATGTTTAGATCTATCATGAAACACAGGATTAACCAAGAGTTTAATGTAACTCTGATTATCACAATGAATCACTGTGGGATCTAAATGTGAACCAAACAAACCAACCAAAATCTTCCTCATCCAGATAGCCTCACATGCAGCTAAACTTGCTACCATGTATTCTGCTTCCGCTGAACTGAGTACCACAGATCTTTGTTTCCTGTTGTACCAAGAAACTGTCGTAGATCCGATACCGAAAATCCCTCCTAATGTGCTCTTTCTGTCTGTTTTTCTTCCTGCCCAATCTGCATTTGTGAAGCCATGCAACTTCACCTCATCCATCTGTCTGTACCATAAACCATACTCAGATGTGCCCCTGAGATTTCTCAGGACATGCTTGCCTGCCTTCCAAAAGAGCTTGGTAGGCTTAACCATCGCTTGTGAAAGCTGGTTCACCGCATAGCATATGTCCGGTCTTGTATTGACTAAATACATGAGCGAACCCACCAACTGTCGATAAACAGTGGCATTCACTAACTCTGCCGATGTAGCATCCTATTTCTTCCAATTTCCTGGAAGAGGAGTGTCGATAGGCTTGCACCCTTGCATGTGAAACTTCTCCAATATCTCCTGGGCATACTTTCCTTGAGACACAAACAGTTCACCTTCCCGCTGCCATATTTCCAATCCAAGGAAATAATGAAGGAGGCCTAAATCCTTCATCTCAAACTCCTTTGCAAGATCAGCCTTGCATGAGTGTATCAACTTCTCATCACCTGTTAGTATCAAATCATCAACATAGATTACAATGATCAAAAGCTTACCCTCAACCACAATCTGGTACAGGTTTGCATCCGCCTCACTCTTGGTGAAGCCAAGTCTAGTGAAATAGATGTCGATCTGAGTGTACCAAGCACGGGGTGCTTGTTTCAGCCCATACAATGCTCTTTTGAGCCTGCACACATGTGACTCACTGCTGAAGATCTCAAATCCTTCAGGTTGCTCAATGTACACCTCTTCCTCAATGATCCCATTAAGGAACGCAGTCTTCACATCCATCTGATGAATGTGCCAACCGATCTGCGCTGAGAGAGCAAGGATGGTACGTATGGAAGAATACCATGCGATAGGTGCAAAGGTTTCTTCATAGTTAATCCCCTCAATCTGTGAGAAGCCCCGAGCAACAAATCTTGCCTTGTACTTCTCGACACTCCCATCAGCAGCTTGCTTTACCTTGTAGATCCATCTTAATCCTACAACTGATTTTCCCACTGGCCTTGGAACAATCTCCCAAGCACTGTTTCTGACAATGGAGTCATACTCCTCCACCATGGCATCTACCCATGTGGGCTCCTACGCTGCTTCTTCAAAAGAATATGGCTCTATCACAATACACTTGCTCATAAGAGCCATGTATCTAGTATATCGGTCAGGTGATTGTCTCTGTCTGCGCTGTGATGTAGGAACTCCTACATTCTGTGCCGCATCCACCTTCAGTTTCTCAGCTTCTGTGGTACACTTCCTGCCTTGTTTGATGTTTGGTTCTGCATGAGTGGACTCCTCCACTCCATGAATCTCCTCCTATGGCTGATCCACATCTAGAGGCTCATCTTTGGGAACAAGAAGTTCCTCTTCCGCATGCAAGTGTAGCTCCTTGTCAAGCAACAACTGCATGGCTTTCACCTCATTGAATTTTATATCCCTTCCCATAACAGTCATCCGATTGTTTGGAAAATAGACATGATAGTTATGGGGTGTTTCTGTGTACCCCACAAATATCCCAACTTCTGCAGTCGGCTCCAACTTCTTCCTGGCATCCTTCATCACATGAATGTAAACAAGTGAGCCAAAAATCTTCAAATGAGAAATATCAGGCTTCTTACCAGTAAAAGCTTCCTCGGGTGTAATCATGCCAAGTACTCTATGAGGACAACGGTTTTGCACATAAATCGCAGTGTTGCATGCTTCCACCCACAAGTGCATCGGTAGGCCCTGATCATGCATCATTGCTCGTGCAGCACCCACGATCATTCTGTTCTTTCTCTCCACGACCCCATTCTGTTGTGGGTTATGAGGCGCTATGAGTTCTCTTCGAATTCCTTCTTTGATACAGAAGTCTTTGAATTCGCCTAAGATGTATTCACCACCATTATCGCTCCGTAGAGCTTTCACCTGCTTCCCCGACTCCTTCTCCACCAATGCCTTGAACTCACAGAACTTTGAGAACGTTTCACTCTTCTTCTGCATGAAGAAGATCCAACATCTACGAGAAAATTTATCAACAAATATCACATAATACCTGTGTTTCGCTGTTGAAGCAACCGAGAATGGTCCACACACATATGTGTGAATTCTCTCTAGGATTACCGAAGCACGGTTCTCCTTCTCGTGAAAGGTGGTCTTCACAAACTTACCCATTGTACATCCTTTGCACTGATCTGACTGCACAAGAGTACCCTTGGGAAGTCTAGTAGAAATTTTCTGTAAAATTTTCAAAGCGCCATGGTGAAGATGGCCCAATCTTCTGTGCCATAATTCGCCCTCATCCCGGCTCACCACTTCTTTTGCTTTGCCCACCATTGCAGCGCAGCCATCTACCTCCAGCTTGTAGAGATTCTTAATTCGAACCCCTATCTTCTTGGTTTGACCCGTTGTTTTATGTCGAAGGAAAGCTTTTCCCTCACTGAAAACAACATCATAACCCTTGTCTTCTAGCATTGTGACTGAGACCAAGTTCTTCTTCAAACCTGGAACATGCATGACATTCTTCAACAAGAATGGATTACCAGACTCCCTCTCAAAGGTAATGGTCCCAATGCCAATCACATTGTACCGACCATCGTTTCCCATCTCTATATGCATCTGGAGGTCCTTCTCCTCCAAGTCACTGAACAACTCTTTGTCTCCCATCATATGGAAAGACGCAACACTATCAAGATACCTCACTGATCCCATGCAGCTTGAAACCAAGCATGCGATCAAATAAAAATCCAGCTCAAATAGCGAGGCTAAGGCCTCTCCAGCTGCAGATCCAGCATCCTACTTATTCTTCTTCTTCTGTGGACAGTTAGTGGCGAAATGTGCATGCTCGTGACAGTGAAAACACTTCACTTTGGACAAATCCTACTTCTTGCCTTTCGCACCAAATTTAGAAGGATTTTTCTTCCCCTTCCCTTTCCTTGCTTTGGCATCCAAAGCGCAATTCTCTTCGATGAAGATCCATCCCTGGTACCCCACCTTATCTCCTCCTGCACAAGATCCAACCAAAGTCGCTCCCATCCTGGTAGTTTCTCCCATCCATTGACAAAGTCTTCGTAGCTATGCCAACTCTTCAGAAGCCCAAGGAGAGCCAAGCTCACCAAGTCTTCTTCATCAATAGTAACCCCCACACTTCCCAGCTCATCCTTGCAGTGGACAAACTTCGTGAGGTATTTTGGAATGCTGTCGCCTTTCTCCATTTTATTTTTCTGAGCTTGTCTTTAAGCGCCAACTTCCTCTAGTCACTTCTTCTTTGGAACAAGTCTGTCAAAGCCTTCCACATTAAGAATGGAGTGGATTTCCCATGAAGGCTGGACACAATGTGGTCCTTCACACCTTCCAACAAAATCCTCCTCGTCTTTGCAATCTTCTTTTTCCATGCATCAAGTAATGCAGCATCGCTAGATCCTGGCTTAGGAACATCGCTATCGATGAACTCCTTCAGCCCATTATCCTCCAGCACCACCTCCATCCTATCCTTCCATGCTATGTAATTCGAGCTCCCATAAAGGGCATACTCCAATCTCAACCCATTGAAAGACATTTCAATGTATACTCAATTTCTGCACCAAGAATCTTCTGTAACAAATTCGAATTGTCCACCAGCACAAACTCACTTCACAATTGCAATCTTCAATCAACAACGCTCTGATACCATGTAGAAATTATATACACTAAGCATGCATATGTCCAAGATCCACCTGATATCACACTATTTAACTTTATGCAAGATACTGAATCTATTCCACTTGTTAATCTTTTGTGGAAAAATTAATTGCACACACATGTGAAGCATAAACAAAAATATTCAATCGCACATAACACAATTTTTTAACCGGGAAAACCTGAAGCTGAAAACCCAAACTATATATTATGTAACATGGAGATCATATGACAATCTCATACAAACATACAAAGCTTATCACAAGCTCTCAGTACAGTACAATCGTCATACACTAGTTAGGCCCAATCTTGCAAATCCATGCACCGATCTATGCCACCTGCTATCCTGCCTCCACTGCGCAATCTCTGCTGAAGAATAGCTCTGAACGAATTCGAATTACTCTTGGATTGACTGCGCAATCCTCATTGGCATCTCCACTGAGTGTTGGATGCAATAAATGCATCACTAATAGTCACAACAGATAGTCTATCTTGCCCTTTCACCTATCTCTCCACTGGTCTCCACTGAAACTGCCATGCACTGTAGTTAACTGATGTATTCTTCAGTTGGTTAATGAGTTATTATTTATGAATTAATTCACTCCACTCTCACTAGTGTATCAATCAATTAGACTAGATACAACTAGCTCAACTGAGTCTAACTGAGTTAAACTGAATACAACTCCATAACTACTTTTTCCAACTGTGTCATAACTCTGCCACTTGAGTTCTAACTAAGTCCTCCATGCAATAGCTCCAGTAAACCCTCAAGAATAGCGTAATTCCTTCTGTCAGCTGTTGTGCCACATCTGTGCACTGAACTGAAGTGCTCCAAGAGAATAAGTTGTTGTTTAGAGTTTGATTATTATTAAGAGCTAATAATAATCGACATGCATCTATTTTTAGATTGACGATCTATAAATAGACTTCGCCCAATATTCTAAAAATAGAATTTCATCTATTTTTCCAACTTGATCAACCATCCACAAATATCATCCTACAACTTCTGAAATATGATCATCATGTCTAAAAATAGACTTGCGCCAAAAATAGCCTGCGGGCCCACTTAGTGAAGGCGACTCTTTTCACTAAGCTCATCATCTTGTTGAATCTCAACAAATTATGTTATAGAGATGCTGAAAAGATTTGACATGATGTATTGCAAACCTATGACAACCCCTATGATCAAAAACTTGAAGAGGCTAAGAAGTTTTAAATCAAGCCCGATGGTTCGACAAGGTATAGACAATTGATTGGATCACTGACATACTTGGTAAATACTTGACTAGACATTTGTTTGCAGTGAAAGTTCTCAGTCAGTTCCAAGTAGAGCCAAAGCATGATCATTGGATAACAGTCAAACATATAATAAGATATGCAAGGAACAATCCACTACTATCTGAAGCATGATAAGATGAATGATGTCCACTTGATTGGATATACAAATTCCAACTGGGGAGGCAATGAGATGGATGGGAGAAGCACTACTGGAGTATTTTTTGTTTGGGATCCTCCATGATCTCCCAGATGATCAGAAAGCAAGAATCAACTGCTTTGAGTAGTGTTGATGATGGATATATCACAAACTGTGAAGTAAGTAGAGAATTTTTCTGGTTGATGAAGTTTTTCTTCGACTCATTTGAAGGATTGATGGACCCTACAATGATACATTGGGACAACATTAGCTGTATAAGGTTGTCTGAAGACCCAGTGTTTCATGGAAATGAAAATCACATAAATAACAAGTATCATTACATTTCAAAGCTGGTGTAGGATGGAGTGTTGCAACTACGATATATATCCATTGATGAACAAGTAGCTGACATCTTGACGAAATCTCTTCCTAATAAGAAGCTTGTGTATTTAAGAGACAAGCTTGGGATGGTTGATATATCCTCCCTAGTTGAGAGGGAGATATAGACACATCATTCTTGTCTTCACTTCATGAAAAAAAGGATGGAGGATTGGGTAAGCATCTAACAGTTGATACTCTTTGAGGATGAGGTAGGGCATCCAAGATAAGAGTAGTTGAAGAGGTAATTCCTTGAGGATGTGTCATTCCAAGATAGGAATTTTCATAGAAGGACATACCCTATGAAAATTGGGGTGGGGTATGTTCCTTTAGAGACAATGATGATGTTGTCTATCAGTCATTGGTCTTGCAAAAATTGTGATATGATCTTGTGGAGAGACAGAGCAGTTATTCAAGGCCTTTCTATGTGACAATGTTGATTGGTGTGATACAAAGAGATGCCTTACCAATCCAAATCATATTATGAGATCTCCTCAGTTTGAGAATGTCCATGTACCTTTTATGAATACCTCCCTAGTTAAGAGGGAGTATTAAAATATGTGTAACTAGGTTTGGTCTTCATAAATATGAAATGTGCTTTTTATTCTTGTATATTGTAAAATTAAAGAAAAATTATTATTGTTATTTTTGTAGCATGGGTTTCATGCTCAATGTATTTTATTTAAATTTCAAGCACCCATTTAGTGCTTATAGGATTTGTCCTAGGGCCAAGAAGTCAAAATTGTCATTGTCTGATCAGGAGATCAAGTCTCTTGAAGAAAAATGCTCAAAAATGAAGTTGCTCAGAATTGCTCTGGAATAGATCGACTGGAAAGAGCTCAGCGATACGATCCCAACGCCGCAAACAGCACTGAAATCCGTTACCGTATGGAGGAGATCTTGCATTTTGAAAACGCCCAATAACTTTCAATTTTGAAAGAAAAGTTTTTTAATATTATGTATTGGAATAATTTTATTTTTTTATTAAAGTTTAATGAATTAATTAAATTATATAGTTTTAATATTTTATATGATTTAATTAATCATATATTATATTAATTAATTATATATTTTAAGTAATTTTAAAATTTAATTAAACTTTATTAAAATTATATTATTAAACCCATATATATTAAATCAAATTCGAAATATGATTAAACGGAGTTAAAAACCCACAAGTCAAATGTTAAAAATCCAATTAGCCTCTTTGAGAATGGATGGAGCATCTTTGGTTTGGTGGGAAGCCAAGACTAGAGAGGAGATTAAAAAGCATGGTAAGATAACTCTAACATGGACTGAGTTTATTACTGCTATTAAGAAACATTTTTATCCTCTTGCTCATATTCAGAAAGCAATCATGAATTGGCAAAATTTTAGGCAACTTAAGGGTCAAAATGTGCAAGATTATACCCAAGAGTTTAGAAGGAGAGCATTTCTACTTGGAGTAGACTTACAAAGTCAAGACACCTTGTTGAAATACATAGGAGGTTTGCACAATTATCTGCAACATACTATTCTAATGTTTAATCCTACCAGCTTAGATGAAGTCTGTGTGCAAGCTACACATTTAGAAGCTAGAGGAAAGAATATTTTTGATGAGGATAGTAATTTCAAAAACAAAGGAAAGAAGAGAGTTG
This sequence comes from Pinus albicaulis, assembly GCA_034641835.2. NCBI lineage: Eukaryota > Viridiplantae > Streptophyta > Pinopsida > Pinales > Pinaceae > Pinus > Pinus albicaulis. The sequence goes on along the minus strand of CM076581.1, from coordinate 1,248,392,099 downwards.
CAAATTCAAGAAAGGAAAAAGGAAAGTTCTTTTGCAAGAACTGTTCAAAGACAAGTCATGATGAAGATCATTGCTGGAAGCTTCATCCTGAACTGAAACCAGAAAAATTCAAGAACAAAAACAAGACCAAAGAAAAGGAGAAAATTGTAGCAACAGTTGAGCAAGACTTAGGGTTAGACTCAGGAGATGAGACAAAAAGCATAGGCATGGTTTTGAAGAACATTAAGGGGAAAGAAGTGGTGCAAGACACAATTCCTAGTTCTAGCTCTTTGAATTGTCACAAAGATACTCATGAGGAAAAGAGGAGGATAGAGCTCTTCCATGTGAGGGTAATTTCAAAGCATACCAAAATTGACACACTATTTGACAGTGGGTCACAAGCGAATCTTATATCTGAAGACTTGGTCAAGCAACTTAAACTTGAGACCATTCCACATCCAAAGCCTTATCCACTTGGATGGATCTGCAAGGATGCCAACTTGCAAGTCTCAAGAAAGTGCATATTGCGCTTTGCAATAACTGCACACTTTATTGACACAGTTGAACTTGATGTGGTGCCGCTTGATATCTCAGGTATTGTTTTGGGAAGTCCTTATTTATTTGACAGGAAGGCCATCTTTCATCGTCATGAAAACAAGTATCACTTGTTCAAAGATGGTAAAGAGTACAATGTGAGAGCTCACAAGAAGAAGATGGAATCTTCTTTACTCCATGCAGGTCAATTGAAAAGACTGGTTAATGTAAGTCAAAGTCTAACTTTGTTGATGTTGAAACGACCAGATTTTGAGCATTCGCCTTCTTATAATGTTGCTAATGATATGTCTCAGTTTGATAACAGTTTTTCTTTGAAAAAAGATGATGTTATGTTGCACGAATTACCTTTTGGGTCAGCCAATGCAGTGAATGAAGTGTCAAAGCAAAGCAGTGCAAGCAAGAAGGACACTCAATTCAGCATGGGACAAAGATGGTTTCAGAATGGTAGAATTCACCATGAGAACAGTTTGCAAGGTGAAAGTCATTTTAAGTCTTTCTGGAAGTTGGATCCGTGTAGAAAAATTTTGTTTTCTGCAAATTTTAATCATTTGCATCATGACTCCATCACTCTTAGCAATGGTAGATCAGTTGATTCCAAAGACAGGTTATCATTTTCTCAAAAGCTTCAGTTGATGAAATCGGGTAGATTTCAGTTATTCAAGGGTGGAAGAGTGGAGAATCAATCTGCACATCATCAGTTTTAGTAATCAAAAAGCTTTTGAGGGTCCAAAAGCTTCCCATTTGGGAGGTGTGATCAGGAGATCAAGTCTCTTGAAGAAAAATGCTCAAAAATGAAGTTGCTCAGAATTTCTCTAGAATAGATCGACTGGAAAGAGCTCGGCGATACGATCCCAACGTCGCAAACGACACTGAAATCCGTTACCGTATGGAGGAGATATTGCATTTTGAAAACGCCCAATAACTTTCAATTTTGAAAGAAAAGTTTTTTAATATTATGTGTTGGAATAATTTTATTTTTTTATTAAATTTTAATGAATTAATTAAATTATATAGTTTTAATATTTTATATGATTTAATTAATCATATATTATATTAATTAATTATATATTTTAATTAATTTTAAAATTTAATTAAACTTTATTAAAATTATATTATTAAACCCATATATATTAAATCAAATTCGAAATATGATTAAACGGAGTTAAAAACCCACAAGTCAAATGTTTCTAATGGGCACGTGGTCTATTATTCAACGTGGGTTTTAACATGTGCTATTACGTGGGTTTAAAGCACTGCAAGTGGACTATTCAAACGTGGGTTGGAGCGGAAGTTTTATTTAATGCATATGGTTTCAAATATGGTTAAACATTAATAAACCCAAAGTTTATGCCGGAGGTTCCGAGCGGAAGGGATAAGGCCCTTATCTTCATAGACCTCACTACTTGGCGGAATTTTGGTGGTCTCTGCCTATTTAGGCGCCTGTCCCATTTTGGCGGAGTTATCTGGCAGTCAGACAGATTTAACTGGAGTTTTTTTAGGCCAACTGGCAGTGGGAGTAAAAATGCCATAACTTTGGCTAGGAGAGGCCTTTTGATACGAATTTTTTTATTTTATTTTGGGTGTAGAGATCATTATAAAGCTGTTAGAAGTGTTTACAGAGCCATCAGGGTGCTCTAACAGAGAATTTACCAGCGTTTTTGGTCGTGGAGCCACTAGGGCCTAAGGGAAAAAGAGTTGTTTTGGACTACCTTCATCCAATGGAGGTGTTTGTTTAGTTATTTTCTATTGATTTGAGCCTTCTGAATCTATTTTTGCAGTGTATTTTTCCATTTGAGGCTTCTATACAGTTGCATTCACATTTTGAGCATTTAATCAAAGAGGAAAAAGCCTAATTAGAGGCTTTTGGACCTAGCGGAGGTAGCCCAAGAGAGGGGTGAACCGCTTAAACAATTATTTTCTATCATACTGTATAATTTTGCTGCATACTTTCAGATTCTGCTCTTTTAAACAGTGAATTTTTATAAGCTATCTTTTCCCAAGCAGGTTTAAACAGCAAACAAAACTTGTTAGTTCATCTTCAAACCACTACACTTCATTTGCAGAATATGTATACTTGCCTATTCACACATTAAAGTTGGATCAATGAATATTTTGCAGTTAAAACAAATACTTTCATTGATCGGATCTTTATGATTACTTTTTATTTCTTTAGGCAGAGTCTGTAGAAGGGCCAGATAGCCTCCGGATTCATCCTTTCTTTGAAAGGTGAAAGATCCGGTGAATGCCCCTACAGTCAATCTCTGTATGAGAAATACTTTGTTCTCACAATTTCAGATCATTGTCCTTTGAAGAAGACCCCATCGAGTACATTGTAACTTGTAAAAAAAAAAAATGTATTTAAAAGTTTCAAAATACTCTCCAAGACCAAGTTGGCATGGAAGCTAAGAATTCGGCCTCAATTAGGGCTATTTTTCCACCTTGGAAGCTTATATATAGGAGGGAGCTTAACCTCCTATGGACACCATTCATTCTCTCAACATTCAAGCAAAGAGAAGAAGAATAATGCTAGTGAAAAAGGAAGAAGGATGAAGGGCAAGTGTTTGGGTTATTTCCCTCTCTCTTTTCACATGTATGAAGGAAGGAGGCTAAGGTTTTGTTGTTGCAATATTGAACATGGAGAAAATTGCATAAAGAAGGTTGAAGGAAGGTTTATTAGGTCATCCTCAAGCCCTGTAAGAAGGATAAACTCAAGCAAAGGTCAAAGGAAGCCTTGGAAGCCCTAAATTTTCTCACACGTGTGGAGGCAACAATTGTTGCATGGGATAAGAATTTTAGAGCTGCAGTAGAGGCTAAAATTTTATTGCTGGAGGTCGAAGTTGTGTAGCTGGAAGATATTTTACTGGGGTTGACTTGGACAAGGGAAGCACATCATCAAGAAGGTCAGAGTTGGTCTTGGAAGGGAATTGGTCTTGGTCTAGAGGTCTTGGAATTCATCATTTGAAGAATCTATAAGAAGAGAAGGGATTTTTGGGTTTTTATCTCAAGTGGAGAGGTTTTGGCCTTGTCTTGCAGTCTATATCTTCTGTTCATGTGTATTGTTCATCTTCTTGTGTTGGTAGTTTTTTTATGATAATAATAGCATAATAATAAGAGAAGAAGCTAATAAGTAAGAAAAAGTAAAAATTCATCACAAGTAGTTATCAAGTTTAAGATAAATCATCCTAACCATATCCCTTTAAATTTCTCAACAAAATCTTCCTATACACACATCATTGTACAATCTCATTTGAATGTAAATACCACTTCTTCTTCTTCTTCTTCTTCAACTTTGTCTCATTTTAATATCTTAAAGCAAATGGTTAATATCAAAGTTGACGTTTCATTACTTAATATGGTCACTATCATTGAGTAGCAATAACATTTGAAGAGTTTCCTAGAATGTAAAACTCCCACTCCTAATACACTTAGTTGAGGTAAAGCATGAAGAATAACTTTCTGAAGATAAAATCGTTTCTATAAATAAGCATAAAAATATCACAAGGAATCCTTCTTTTTACGTTTCAATGAAAATTTGTGATAAAATCGCCCATTGTTTTTTGATAAATGGTGAGTAAGGCCAAAATGTATTGTCTAAAATCATAGTGAAGGAGTTAGGCCTTCAGTGTAATGAGGAAAAATATAAGAATATATTGACCTAAAATAATACCCAATAGGAAACCATACATGGGGTTAAAGATGTAATGTTAGTATTGTGCACACACCTTGAAATAAGAACCACTTGCAATATCCATGTGATTGACATGTCTATCAATAATTATTTAATTATTATAGGAAGAGATTGACAAGCCAAAACATGCAATTACATGTAAATGGATGGGACACATATATCCTTACCTAAGGGTGAAAAGAATATTATTCTCCTTAGGGAGGGAAGGATCTCACCATACATTGAAAATGTTCCTCAACCTCATTTTCATTATGTTGAAGAAGATTTGGGAGTTTATTATTTATCCACAGAAGATAAGCAGACACTTCCTCCTTCTCCTGATAGTGATGACCATGTTTGGCATTTACATTTTGATAGTGCATGTTCAAGCGAGGGAAATGGTGTAGGAATTTTCTTGTATTTGCCACAAACCATTTTGTCACATTTAACCAAATGACCTTAAACCCGGATCAATCATCATCCATTCACAACTTGCAATCATACCCTGCACAACCAAAGGCATGTCCTGTCCAGAAGTTCCAAGAATTCTGCATTGAATTCGATACAAACCCTAATTTAGGTCCCCATCACACTTTCTTAGTTTAGATAGTGCCATGCCATATGTTGCATCAAAAAGAAAAACATTGGCCAGTGCAGTTTTCTTTCACTACAAGTGTGATGGCCGTTGAAAAGAGGAAAAATAAAAAATAATTTCAAGGCTTCTGCTTCTAGAGGCTTCTATTGTGGAAGTTTCCATTATCTGTTAACAATTTCCTCGAATTCCCCCAAATGAGGTATTATCTCTTATCCCATGGAGCTTATCCCCTTCTAAAGTGGATATTACCCTAATTTAATGGATCTAAAACCTCCTCATTCTTCCTATAAATGCATTACCAGTTATTGGGATTGGGTTGGCTTTTGGAGACTCTTAGTTATGCCCTCATGATGCCCATTTGTATCTAGAGGTCCATAATCCATCTATGTACTTGAGGAATGATTGAAGGCTTGCTTTGTGGCAAAGGAAGAACAAGATAGCTGGGATAGATCTACAAGGTCAAGGTTTTCAAAGGGTTGTAATCTTCTCTTACTTGCATTAATATAAAATACCTTTCTTTCCTATACGTTGTGTCTCATTTATGCATATGTAGAACAATAACTCGACTTATTGTTTAGAGATATTTGTATATGTTATTTGTATGTTTTGGTTCTCTTGCTTGTTTTAGATCTTTTGTAGGTTCCATTTACAACATTTGGAGTTGGAGATAAAACTTGCAAGTGGAGAAAAGAAGAGAGTCTACATTGGTTTCCAAGTAAGTCTTTATTCCATATTACAAATTTCTCTAAGGAGAGCAAAGAAATTTTGTCTTGATTCTTTCTAGATCAAGCCAATAGGTCTAGGGAGTTTCATTTTGTCTGCATAAGGAAATCATCCATAAAACAATATTCTTATCTTATAAAAATGTATGAGTAATCCTACATACTTGAGTTTAGCTATATGAATATCTAGTTGAATTTGAGCCTTTATTGCTTGGCATTGAACGTGCTTTGAGCCTAGTTTGTAATCATCTCATCATAGTATTTGGTGAATTTGAGCTTATAGTAAATTTAATAAAAAAAGTTTACTCTCCTTCGAATAAGCTTATTGAACGATATACACAAGTTGCATGGAAAATGATTTCTAGCTTGTTTTCATTCAATATCACAGATGTACGTAGAGAATTAAATGTTTTAGTTGATTATCTAGTTGTATTTGCAATAGGCCCACAAAGGAATATTCTTCCTGAAAGGCCTAATTGTATTTTCCAATCTTTCTGTCAACCTCACTTTCCAAATAATGAAGAATACTATAAAGTCTTCTCAGATGATGAAAGCATTTGTGGGTTTCTACAAAATGAACCTTTGAATAAAAAGGAGATTATCTCCCTTCAGTTAAAATAGGTACTTAGAAGGGCTTTCTCCTTTAGAGAACTCATTTTCGTTTAGTGATGTTCCTAATAGGAAACGAGAAAATGGGAAGGATTTGAAAAATAAAGATAAGTGTGACGATACATGTGAATATTGGCACTCTTAAAGACCCAAAGATTTTAAAAATTAGGTCCCAATGTCGTGAAAATGAAAAACAATTTTTTTTTATCTATTTCATGAATTCAAATGTCTTTTTCTGTTCTTATAACAATCTACATGGTTTTGACCCAATATCATTCAACACATTATTCCTATTAAAGAAGATAATAAGCATGTTCTGCAAAGGCAAAGGTTGGTCAATCCTGCACTTGAAGCATCAATCAAGAAAGAGTTATAAAATTTATTAAGTGCTCACATTATTTTCCTAATTAAATGTTCTGAGTGGGAAGTGAACCTTGTGCAATTAGGAAGAAGAATGGTGACATACACCTATGTGTTGACTTTCATGATTTAAATAAGGAAAGAATAATAAATAATTTTCCTCTTCCTAATATGGACCTTATCTTGCAACAAGTTGTAGGATCCTAGATGATGTTGCTTCTTGAGAGTTTTTAAGGCTACAATCAAATAAATTGTAAGAAGATTGACAAATATAAAACTACCTTCACCACTTGGTGGGGCACCTTCGCCTATGAACGCATGCATTTTGGGGTATGTTGGCTCCCCGTGATTTGCAAGATTGCCAAGAACAAATGTTGCAGGGAACCACATCAGAACCACTTTGGAATCCTAGGACCTAGCCTTGCTAGATTCAGAGAGGGATCTCTCTATGTAATTGTTTATAGATGATATGTCTTTATACTCTTGTTTTATGATATTATGCTAGTTATGAAGTTCAAAGGACCTGTTTGTTTTGATTGATTGATTGATAGGTTGATAGGTCAAATGGTGTGATTAGTTGAAGGAATGCTTCAGTTGAATAGATACACTGTGAGAAATATTAATCCATTGGGCTATGGAGTCATAAAAGGATTTAATTGTTCATCAACTCTGCAAGGGTTTTCATAGGGCAAGCTAACTATATCAAGCGAATCTCTTAGATTAGATGTGATATGAAATAACAATAAGTTGTGAAGGCAGCAAAACTAAAAGTCAGTTAAGAATCTTTTAATTCTACTTCAACAAGAAAATCCTTTTAGGTAACTATTTGAGGCAAACCAAAGGACAGGGAATAGCATAGACTTCTTTGGCAAGACTTTAATAGCCTTTAAGACAACAATCCAACAATCCTAGAATTACTTTCAGACAAAGAAAACATTTAAGATAACAGTAAGTGCAACTAAATAGCAAGCTAAACCTATCTTCTTTAACTAAACACTCTAAAGACCTTCAAAGCAACCGTTTGAGGCAGATCAGAGGACAGGGCATACCATAGACTTCCCTGGTTTAGAATCTACTAAGTATACTTCAAAGAATGGCCTTAAAAACATTATTTCAAGCTACACCAAAGGACAAGGCTTACCATAGACTTCTTTGGCTTGACTCTATTAAATCATTTCCAACACAACAAGCTGGATGGAACCAGAGAGCAACTAAGAATTCTCCAATCAAACCTTGCAGAGGAAAACATTAAGATGAATGCAGACAAAAATAGGGTGCCAAGCAGCATATCCTACTCTAAAATTTATGTTCTTTTATCAGATAAATAATGGACAGAAAGGAAAACATAAAGAAAACATTGACAAAGAAGGAAAACTTCACCATTAACATAGCTGAAGAATCCTGTGAACATGCTTGTATTACTGAAGTTCAAAACAGTTACATTACTCCAATACAATAGATCTCTGCAACTCAGAGCTTTCTCAAATCCAGCCTAACAGTCCTCAACTAGCTCAGCAAAAGAAAATCAGTCAACTAACCAACCAAACAACACTAAAAATGAAGCTTACATGCAGTATTTATTTGCAAAATGAGGAGGTGATCCTAAGCTAGGGTTTCATATGTCATTTATTACAGAGTTAATGAGTTTTTGATCTTTGAGACCATGCAAGGCCCAAGGCAAAATATCTGAGAGTGTTTCTTTGAAATAATAACTCCTAACTTAACTTTTGAGCTAACTTTGGGAAATATTTGACTTTAAGGTTTTTTCAATAACTTTTACAATAACTGTTGGGTAGATGAAAATATCTCTGCCTGTTTGTAATAACTGTTTGATGTTTTATTGAAAGAAAACATGTTGTAGGTGGCAAAATATGTCCTTTGAAAAAGTAAATGCTTTGATCCTAGTCATTCGAATCTGCCTTTTTGTTTTACCTACCTCTGTTTTAACCTTGAAACTCTGTTTTAGGCCTTTTAAACTTAGATTTACCTTTAAACTCTCCTTTTTTGTCTTTTCCTTTAATTCTGCCTGTATTCCTTTGCTTTTGTCTTCATCTCTGTTTTATGACTAATCCTTTTAATTTGTCCTTTTATCTATGATTAGCCTTTTAATATTTGTTGTTGGTCATAGTCCTTTGACTATCTTTTTCCCTTCGTGGTGCCTCTATCTGTGTTTTCTGTGTAGGGGGGCATTCTTATGCTGCTGGAGGGTTTTAATAACCACCGAGGATCATGAATCATCAGTGATTTAAGCTTGATCTTTTGCCTCTGGTCCATTTTTAAAATAAAATAAACCTCTGGATCGTCACCTAGACATTCATTAAAATGTTCTTGGACCTTCGGAATGCATTTTCCACATTTCCGCCATTAAACCTGCACATTGAAACAAATTGTTAGTTCAAAACCTGCGTTGGGAGCACTTTCTGCGTTTACTGGGGTTTTTTCGGGCTTTGGAGCATTGCAGAGGCGTTAATGGAGGCTTAGGGTTTCATCGCAGAGCCACAGGTCTCTGTTCGTGCAGATGGAGGGGTGGTAACGGTTTTGGGCGGAGACGTGCGATTCCAGTTAGTAAGCGGCATGTGGCAAGGGAATACCAGTTATTTCTTACGTTTTGAAAACACTAACCCCGACACACATAATGTTGTGACATCAGTTGTGGGCCATCAAAGCTTGGGGGAGATAGATCTACGATGGTCGGGAGTTATGGGAGTGACAAGCAAGTGAAGCGGTGGGGTACAGTTGGACAGGTGGCAGGTTTCAAATGGGGCGTGGGATTCGATGAAGAGCGGGGCCTAGGGGCGAATAAATCAAGCGAAAGCACTTTTTGTTAAGGGCAGGGTCGCATGGTAAAATTTTATGCGGGTGGGGCTTAAAAACATTTAAACAGGGGATTTAAACATTTATAAAGGGGTCGGGTTTTAATATTAAAACAAAGTTTTTAATATGTAACCAAAAGGTCCTGATAGGTTAATATTTTGATTTAAAACAATGTAAAAGAGGGTATTTTACATTGTTTTGATGTGATAAGGGAAAAGGATGAAGGTGAGGGGGTCTATGGGGGTTTTTAGTGGGGAAAATGGAGAAATGAGACTTTTGGTAGGCCAGAAGGGTGAAAATGAGAGAAATAATCCCATGATAAGTCTTTTAAGAAGAGAAAGGTGACTTTGAGGAGGCAGAGATGAAATAGTGAAAAAGGACTTATAAGGATAATGAAGGAAGTGAGATTTCTAAAGATAGCTGATAGGCAAAGAATGCTATCGTTAGCTGATTGTAACAAATCCATAATCACCTAGTGAACTCTGTAGAATACAAGAGGATAACAGGGTAATAAATGTAGGTGCCACTTTTTACATATTCATGCAATTAGCTTTCGATGATCTTGTCAATAAAATTATCCAATTTTATCTCAAATATTTAACCATGTATTCCAAACACTGAAAACAAAATTTCGATCATCTACAACAAAATTTTTAATGTTGTAGAAAATTTGGTGTATCTTTAAATCCAAAAAATTCAATCATTGGTGTTACTATAGGAAAGTTACTTGGTCCTATAGTTTTAGAGGCTGATGTCATTATTGATCCATACCATATTAAAGCTATCCAAAATCTCCTAGCTCCCAAGTAAAAAATGAAATTCAGTCCATCATGGCTACAATTAATTTTGTCTGGGAATCAATTTGTGATTTACTAAAATTGTTAAACCTATTTATAATTTGCTTAAGCAAGATCAAGCATTTCACTAGAATGATACTACACACAAATCAATTTTGGCCATTATGCTATAAGCTTTGCTTCCAATCTTGGAAAAATTGGATTTAAGGATTTTATCATCTATACAAATGCCATCGATGAAGCCATTTCTGGAATTCTTCTCCAAAAAAAAGATCTCAGAAAAGAGCATCTGATAGCTTTCATGAGCTAAAGTCTATCTGATAATTAATTGAAATATTCATTGATTGAGAAGGATACTTGTACTTATGCTCTTGTTAAGGATATCAAAAAGTTCCGTACTTTATTTTCACGAAAATGAACTCATTCGCTTTCTAAAATCTAGGAACACAATTTAACTATAGGGACAACTAAGACAATCAAGGGATGTAGTGTTACTTTACATTTGTCACAACATACTAAGTCAAGTTCATGTCCAGAAAATGTTTATTCTTATCAGCTTTATTCTTAATTAATTATGATCATGTGGAGGTTGCAGGGCACCCATGGTACAAGAACATTGTTTACTACCTTCAAAACAAACAATGTCTTGATAAGCTCAAAAAATATGAATGGAGAAGTCTGTGATTGGAAGCATCTATATATCTAATTCTTAATACATTTCTACTTCACAAATCTTTTGATGGATTATTATTACAGTGTGTTGATGGCATCGTTGCTAACAAATTATTAAGAGAATTCCATGCTTATGTCTAGTCTAACATTCATACTGGTGGTCATTTTGCTACTAAGACCACCGCTCATAAAATTTTAGAGTTGGTTACTATTGGCCCTCGATCTTTAAAGTTTCTAAGTTTGTTCGATGTTGAAATGAATGTCAAAAGGTTTATGGTAAAGAAAAATTCCATGTCTTACCATTGTAGCATGTCATACCTGATTTTCCCTTTTCAAAATGGGGTGTACATTTTATCGGGCCTATCAATCTTCCTTTGTTTCTTAAACATATTTTTATTCTTAATGCCATTGACTATTTTATAAAGTGGGAAGAGAGAGTCCCTCTCAAAAATTCTAGATATGAACAAGTCATTGCTTTTATTGAAAACACTATATTTTCCATTCAATTTACCTATGGAAATTATTTTTAGCAATAATCTTATGTCTAGAAAGTTTACTCAACAATTTTGCCCAAAGTATGTGTTAAGCATTTTACTTACTCAACTTATTACCCTTATTTAATGGTCAAACTAAGTCTAAGTATCAAGTCAAAATATTAAAAAAGATAATTAATAGCAAGCCTAGGCAATGACATACTCTTTTATATTTCACCCTTTGGATTGATTTTTTTTTTAATATAATTTAAAAAAAAATATGCCCATTATCTTAAAATTTATAATGATCCAGAATCAATCAATTGCTATAATTCCAAAATAGAATAATAACCCCACAAACACACAATGTAAACTCAAAGAAACCTACATCACTTAATTCCTGGATGACTACATCGTCTTTATCCACAATGTACAATCACAACAAAAAGATATCTCCATGCCATTCCCTCAAAACCATATTTACCAAATTAATGTCTCACTAGTTTAAATACTAGGAAAAAGTTAATATGAATCTTCACTTAGAGTTGCAAAGTGCTTCTTAATTGTTTATTATCAATTCAGTGCCATTAGATATCCAAAATCTTGAAGTTTAACCAATATTAAATTAAATTTACAAATAAATTTTAGGCCACCCAAAATAATTTGATAAATTTTAAAAAAATATATATATATATATGCAAGATTTTATCAAATTCTGGCTGGAAGACCAAATTTACAAGCTAGTTAAAGTTCGGCTTCCAAAAAAACTGTTGAGCCTTTGTTGAAAAAGCATGAACCACAAAGTAATTGAACATTTCACTGTTAATCATACTCTGCTTTAGAATAGTTGCAAAATGCTTCCCAACTGTTGATTACGATTGCTGTACAGTCAAGTTGCTTCCAGCTGTTGAATGTACTGTTAGTCGTACTCGGCTTACGACTAGTTGCAACTTGCGAGCGTCTTCCCATTCGTGGATTACGATTAATCTGAAGCCAAGATGCCTCCAGCTGTTTGATACGAATAATTCTAGTGCAAGCATCAAACTGAACCAACCAATTAATTAAACTAAAAGTCATGATAGGAAACTAGTTTAGGGTATATTCAGTCATGGTTGGAAACTAGTAACGGATTTATTCAGCACTCCGCACATGTAACCTAGTATGGTGGGATGCATTCAGGGCTTCGCACACGCTCTCTGTGCGGAGCCTTAGCCCAATCTGGGCGAAGAAGAATGCTAATTTTGTTGTGGAATTTGGTGATTTCGCTAAGGAAACAGAAAAATCCTAATTTTGCTGGGGGATTTGGTGATTTCGCCAAGGAAAGAGAGTCCTGCTCTAACTTTGAGAGCAGTTTTGGTTTGGCGGATTTTGAGGCTTTCTGTGAAAGCCAATGGCCGGTGGGAATATTGCCTGTTTGGGCTGCAAGCTATGTTTTGAGCAGCATCGAAGTTTGGTCATTCATTTCCTTTGACCTTACATTCAACTTCTGAATGATGTAATAGATAGCAGAAAAGCAGAGCTCTTTCAAGAACAATGGAATCCTTAAAAAATAATGAGGACTTGGCTGGATAAGGCGAACAATGACATATGAACAACGAGTATCAGCAACATAGAAACTACCTCGGTTGGTGTCCTAACTCTCTCCGGAGTTACAAAATTGACAAATTTATGAGAGATTAGGAACACAATGTTGTTGACCTCCACTCACAGAAGCAATCCAATTTATTCAGCCAACTCAGAGACCGAGTGAAATCTTCCATTCTGGTTTTGCTGGAAACACAATACAATCTGCACAGTCGAAGATTGAGACGTGGTTAACCGAAGATAGCAGTAACAAGGTGAGCAAAACATTTGATCTCATCATTAGGGTAACGGTCTCCAAAGATGTGTTGTGCTCTTGTCTAAGCAGAAAAGGTTTTTTCCTTGTAATAATGATATGTGGAGGAGTATTGAGCTTTACAGCCCAGGAGGGTCTTTGAATGAAAAAGGTTCTAAAATTGTTCTCACTACTAGGAAAATGGTACTCAATGGAATGTAAGGGTTTGCCATTGGCTAAATCGCACTCACGGGAGTGCAAGGGTTTGCCATTGGCTATAATTGCCATTGCTGCAGCAATGGCATATTATGCTTATCTATCCATATGAGTGAAAGCTTGCTTTGAATCAGATGCAAGCTCAATGAGACGCCGTTTTGTTTGGTTGCAGTTTATCCAATAGACAGTAATCAGTTGTGAAGAAGTCATGTAAATGTTGGATAGCAAGAGGCCTGGAACGGTTTGTTAAAAGAAGAGGAGAGAGTTTTGTTGCAACTGTTGGATAGCAAGAGATCTGGAACTGTTTGTTAAAAGAAGTGGAGAGAGTTATAGAGGAATCAGTTGTGAAGAAGTCAGAGAAATGTTGCATTACAGAAGGGATAACGTAATCAATTGTGGAGAAGTCGTAGAAATGTTGGATAGCAGAAGGTCTAGTAGGGTGGTTAAAAGCAGTAGAGAGAGCTATTTGCTTAACACTGCGCACAGTTTTATCAGCTTTTCAGGGATCATTGTTTGATTCAAGCTTCAGAAAAAGATATTGGGGAAAGGATTAGCAAGTTTAAACCCAAGATTGTGTTTCGTGATTTGGCTAATCGCATTGCGGAGAAAGAACACAAGTATTGTTTTAAAACGAGGCAGAGTTTGAGCCATTTTCTTCTTGAGGAAGATAGCAAGGTCTGGGCAAGAATGTCACCATGTATAATCCTCTGAACCCTTAGTGGAAGAGGGAGATGAAGATGACAGGAGAGCCAAAGGAACCAGAATTAAAATTGAGACTTTGAGCACAGCCAGAGTTTGAATTACAGCCAGAACTAGAGCCACAGCCACAAGCTCTGGTTTCGACAGATCTTTGATTCAACTCGTGAGGCTCTGTCTCAGATTCAGCGCGTGAAGCTAGAGCCAAGACCAAGTTAGAGCTAAAGTCAAAGAGTCTGAGCATAGCTAGAGCTGAGGAATGAGCGAGATCCAGAGTTCGAGTCAGCCTGAGCGTCTGAAACCCACAGTCTCCAGATTAAGCTGTGGAAAGTGAAGATATGGAGCTAGTTGATGAGGGCATTAAACTAAAGAGGTAAGGTCTGATCTGTGATCATACCTGAACTAATTATTAAATAAATTCACGTGGACATTAATGCCACTCTAGTTGCTGAGTGGCCCATAAATTGTTGGAGGGAGATACAGTTTTAACAAAAGGATGATGGTAGATGGGGCGCTGCAATCAGGAGGATGCAGCACCTGCTGCAAGAGGCAGATTAGTGATGGAAAAATATGGTTATGGTCAATAGGACGCAGAATTGGCTGGAGAAATCTGAATTCTTGTTGCCAATGCTAGGCGTAAATTGTAATATCTGTAAATTCTCCTCTAATAAATAATTATTATTTTTTGTATAGCAGCAACGTTATATCATCGAATATGTTTTTAATGTTTGATGTTCCTCCTCCTTGATGTAACGTAGCATAAAAAATGATCATGCATTTAGGCAAAGTGTCAGGCCTGTGTTTGGGCACCTTCATAGACCTGTATTTACCGTATGGAACTCGTGTTTTAATCTTCATTTAATATTTAACAGAGCATCATATCAAACCAGTTTATTAGCTCGGTTTCCTTGCTTTTCCAAACCCTGTTCTAGCAGCAATGTTCCCTGGTTACGAAATTTGTTTGGCAGGAGTGCCTAGACAGATTATTTGTTGTCAGAGCAAGTCACTCAGCGTGTGAAAGTAGCGCAGATTGCTTTCCATTGATTGTGCAAACATTTTACAGAGACACAAAGCAAGAGGAGCAAAGAATACGGCTATGTGATGTAAATTTTCTAAAGGAGCCAAACAGTATAATCAAAGCCCGGACAATGAAGGTATTTGAAGAAGTTCGCCTACTTGGATGCTGAAACTACGATTTGATTTCCAGGGAGGAAATCACTGCGATTTGATTTTCGGAGGGAAAAAATCTAAATAGTGTAAGGAAAAAAAGCGTCAGAATTATTTTGTTAGATTAGAGGAAAAATATTTTGGGAGTTGGTCGAGATGCAAAGAGAGTGTAGGAGGGAAAGCCCGACATGAAATTCTTGTGATAGAACAATGTCCACACAGAGCAGAGTCTAAAATTGATTGAGATGCAAAGAAAGGGTAGGAGCTAGACCCTGACATAGACCCTGACAGGAGGGTCTTGTGTATAACACATCTCAACCTGGACAGTGTCTAAACCCCTAGAGGAAGACAGGTGAAGATGAAAGGTTAGAGATGAGGCCAGAGCCAAAACCAAGCCAGAGCTAAAGCCAAAGAGTCTGAGCAAGAGCCAAGAGACACAGCCAAAGGCACAAGAGCTGATAGCCGCAGGTCCCAGATTAAGGCCATTGAAGGAGAAGATAGGAAGCCTGCTTATGGGGGCCAGCAACATAAAGTGGAGAGGCCTCGCACCTGGAAATAATTATTAAACACGGCGATGTGGGCATTCATGCCATGCTAGCAGTTAGCCCCTCACAAATTGTTGGAACAAGATCAGTTTTGCTCGTTAGGGTTTGTTAAAAAGAAGTACAGTGGTAGATGGGATGGGGGGGCTGCAGTCAGGGTAACCCAACACTCTCTGCAAGAGGCAGACCAGTGAGGGGGAATAAGGGTTACGCTATACGGTCAATAGGATGCTGCTTAGGCTGGAGAAATCTGAATTCCTTCAGCCAATGCTAGGCGCTAATTGTAATGTCTGTAAATTCTCCTTAATAAACCAAAACTTTTATTCTCAATGGAGAGTCTCCGTTCTATCGTTGACTTTGTTGCTGTTAATGGTTGATTTTTCCCCTTCTAACTTAGTGTAGAAGTATGATCACACATAGATAAGCAGACTCTTAGACCTGTTTGTGGGCATCTTCATGACTCTGTATTTGCTGTATACATTTTATTTACCATATGCACTAACAGAGCATGTTATTAAACCCATTTAAGTCGGTTTCTTTGCTTCTCTAAACTTTCCCTTGCAGTAACGTTCACTGTTTATGAAACCTGTTTGGCAGGAGTGCCACTGCCCAGACAGATCATTTTGGTATCAGGCCAGAGGGACTAAAGCAATAAGAGCAAATAAAACAACTTTGTGATCTGCTCACTCTAAAGGAGCCAAGCAAGATAATCAAGGCTTGGACGATGCAGATATCTGGAAGTTTGCTTGGATGCTGAGCCTGGATGATGGAGCTATCTGGAGAAGTTTGCCTGCCTGGATGCTTGGATTGCAAGCTCCCGAGGAAAAAAATATCAGGCAAGTCTCAACATTTTGGGAGGTTAGAATAGAAAAAGCTAGTGGTTTTAATCTCTTAGCTCCGGAATGTTGGAACTTGGGAAATAAATGAGCGGTCGAAAGGGAGAGCCACAGGAAGCTAGTGCTAGAGGCAGAGTCGAAACTCCTAGAGGAAAATGGAAGTGAAGATGGAAGCTTCAGAGCCTGAAGCTAGAGCCAAGACCGAGCCAGAGTTACAATCAGAGCACAAACCTGAGCAAGAGTCAGAATTTGAGTGACAGCCCGAGCTAGAGCCAGAGTCACAATATCCTATACCCACCTCTAATAGTAGAATAGGCCACAAATAGTTGGAGGAAGATCAGTTTTCATTTGTTCAGTTTCTTAAAAGGCAGAATCCCAACAGTAGATGCGGGGATGCAGACAGGGAGGAAGAAGGATGCAATCAGTAGGACGCAGTGCAGGTTTGAGAAATCTGAATCCTTCCCGCCCATGCCAGGCGTAAATTTTAACATCTCTAAATTCTCCTCTAGGAAATAAAATTCTCTTTCAGTATAGGGTCTCTGGTTGTTTCATTTAATATGTTGCTGTTACTGTGTGATTTTCCTCCTTATGGATGTAAAGTACTATAGAAAAATGGTCAATCATGTATAATCATATTTTTAGGCCCCTTTTTGGGAATTTTCATATACCAAATTGTTACGCCCGTCTGGACATTTTCATAGACCTGTATTTGCTTTATGAAATTTATGTTTTGATATGTATTTAGAGATATGGCAGAGCATTATTCAATTTGAATGGGCTTAACCCTTTAGGATATGTGTTTCTTTCTTGGAGGTTTGAAGTTCAATTTGAATGGACTTAACCATTAAGGACATGTGTTGTCCTTCTCAGAAGTCACAGGTTCTAATCTGAAGAATGACTAAATATTTTTGTCCATCTCGAATAAACATCTGATCTCCCTCTAACTACACAGAATCGACATCTGTGAATTCCTGAAACCATTGGTGACGTGAACACGCTTCATTTCTTAAACGTTGAATTCTATGGGAAACAACATTGCCTTCTGGAGAGGATAACTGAAATCAAATGTCAGAAGGCCCTTGATAACAGGAATGGAAAAAGGTTGTCTTCTTTCAGTTTCCAAATGTCAAAAAACACTATAATTGCTTGAAGGCCCTCCAACTGGCCTCAGATTTTTTGCAATAGAAATAAAATTGCTCGTTAAGGATGGGGTTATGGAAAATTGGTTGAAGGTGAGATATGTGGCTGGATTTTAGTATTGCAAAATCTAGATGATCTTCTGAAGGATATGAAGGCGACGAAGGATCAGCTGGAATGGTTCTTCCTTTGTCTTTGTCTTATGCGATGTGAAGCAACTAACCGGTTGGGTTAGTGAATTCTGACAGCTCGCATACCTCCTGCACAAGTCTGTAAGAGGGTGAAAGAGCTTCCCCGGAGTTGCAGGTATTGTCTGGTTTTAGGGGCGATAGGGCTAGCTTTTCCAAAGATTTGAGAAGCCCAGTTTTCAGAGACCATTGGTATGCCAGACAAGTCAACTCATTCCTCGACCACTGAAGGCGCAAGGTCTTTGCCCATGTCTATTATCGTTCACTGATACGAAAAACAGAACCCGATATCGATAAGAACCTTGTAATTTTTTACCAAAGTGAATGCCTATGAGAGATGTTGATCCTAAGAACTAAAGGAAAACCCCAATACCCTTCTAGATGCAATTTTAAAATCCAACTACTTACAATAATATATCTAATAATATGTTAAAAGCATGAGATAATTTTATTTTATTTTTGGGTTATTTTAAGCGAAATTTGGTATACATTTCTAAGTGTGTAATCTTTATCAAGGTTTTTTTTAAGGGGCGTAGCATATGTTTAAAAATACATTTTAAAATTGCACT
Source organism: Pinus albicaulis (assembly GCA_034641835.2). Classification (NCBI taxonomy): domain Eukaryota; kingdom Viridiplantae; phylum Streptophyta; class Pinopsida; order Pinales; family Pinaceae; genus Pinus; species Pinus albicaulis. The sequence goes on along the minus strand of CM076581.1, from coordinate 1,248,373,689 downwards.
CTTTAGGTAGTCGAGTTAATAGACATTTTGGACTTCTGTCGGATATATATACGAGTGAATTTTGCTCAAAATTTTATAGATAGTTTTTATAATTTTGCTCAAAATTTTATAGATATTTTTTATAATTATAAGTTTGAGTTATGTAATCTGTAAAATTTGACTGCTCTAAGGATTTTTCAAAAAGTTAAATTCATTTATACATTTTTTTAGAATCATAAGTTTGAGTTTTATAATCTGCAAAATTTAACTGTTCTAAAGATTTTCCAAAAAGTTGAATCCATTTATACATGTTAAAATGTATTTTAAATAACAAAAAAAAATCACACTCAATCTTAAAATTGTATTTTCAGATTCCAATAAAAAACCTAAAACATGCATTACTTAAAATGTATAAATGACAAATTATACTCAATTATCAACCCACATACAATATTTTTGTTGAGATTCAACAAGATGATGAGCTTAGTGAAAAGAGTCACCTTAACTAAGTGGGCCCGCAGGCTATTTTTGGCGCAAAGTCTATTTTTAGACTATGTCTATTTTTAAACATGTCAATCATATTCTGTGAGTTGCAGGATGCTATTTGTGGATGGTTGGTCAAGTTGGAAAAATAGATGGACTTCTATTTTTAGACATATTGGGTAGAGTCTATTTTTACACTGCCAGTCTAAAAATAGATATGTCGAATATTATTAGTTCTTAATAATATTTGGACTCTAAACATTATCTTATTCTCTTTTAGCACTTCAGTTAAGTGCACAGATGTGGCACAACAACTGACAGAAGGAATTACGCTATTCCTGAGGGTTTACTAGAGCTATTGCATGGAGGACTCAGTTAGAACTCATGTGACAGAGTTCGGTGGAGTTGGAGAAGTAGTTGGTGGAGTTGTATTTCGTTTAACTCAGTTAGACTCAGTTGAGCTAGTTGTATCTAGTCTAACTGATTGATACACTAGTGAGAGTGGAGTGAGTTAATTAGTTAATTAATTCACAAATAAGAACTCATTAATCAACTGAAGAATACATCAGTTAACTACAGTGCATGGCAGTTTTAGTGGAGACCAGTGGAGAGATAGGTGAAAGAGCAAGTGTGACTATAGTGATGCATTGATTGCATCCAACACTCAGTGGAGATGCCAATGAGGATTGCGTGAGCAAGGCTGGAGCAATTCGAGTTCATTCAGAGCCATTCTTCAGCAGGGATTGTGCAGTAGAGGCATGCTAGCAGGTGGCAAAGATCAGTGCATGGATTTGCAAGATCGGGCTTGATTAGTGTGTAGTGATTGTATTGTACTGAGAGCTTGATATGATCAACTTTGTATGAGGATTGTTACATGATCTCTATGACATATATTATATACAGATAGTTGGGGTTTTCAGCTTCAGGCTTTCCCGTTAAACAAATGTGTTAATGTGTGTGAATTTTTATTGTTTCATGTGGGCATTGCAATCTTGATTTAATTTCTGCAAATGACCAATGGTGGAATAGATTATGTATTTTGCATGAAGTTAAAATAGTGTGAGATCAGGAGAATCTTGGACATATAACACATAAGTTATATAATTTCTACATGGTATCGGAGCAGTTGATCATTGGAGGAGATTGCAATTATTGAAGTGGTTGAGTTTGTGTTGGTGGAATTCGAATTTGTTGCAGTGTTTTCTTGGTGTCAAAGTTGAGCAATCATTGAAATGTCTTTCAATGGATTGTGATTGGAGTATGCCCTTAATAGGAGCTCGAATTACATAGCATGGAAGGACATGATGGAGGCGGTGTTGGATGATAATGGGTTGAAGGAGTTCATAGATGTTGATATTCTGAAGCCGGGTTCTAGTGATGCAGCTGCACTTGACGCATGGCAAAAGAAGGTAGCAAAGTGTCGAAGGATTCTGTTGGAAGGTGTGAAGGACCACATTGTGTCCAGCGTTCACGGTAAAGCCACTCCATTTTTAATGTGGAAGGCTTTGACAGACTTGTTCCAAAGCAGAAGTGACCAGAGGAAGTTGGTGCTTAAAGACAAGCTCAGAAAAATAAAAATGGAGAAAGGGAACAGTATACCAAAATACCTCACGAAGTTTGTCCACTGCAAGGATGAGCTAGGGAGTGTGGGGGTTACTGTTGATGAAGAAGACTTGGTGAGCTTGGCTCTCCTTAGGCTTTCGAAGAGTTGGCATAGCTACGAAGACTCTGTCAATGGATGGGAGAAACTGCCAGGATGAGAGCGACTTTGGTTGGATCTTGTGCAGGAGGAGATAAGACGGGGTACCAGGGATGGATCTTCGTCGAAGAATGAAGAGGAAGAAAATTGCGCTTTGGCTGCCAAAGCAAGGAAAGGGAAGGGGGAGAAAATTCCTTCTCAATCCGGTGCGAAAGGCAACAAGCAAGATTTGTCCAAGGTGAAGTGTTTTCACTGTCACCAGCACGGACCTTTCGCCACTAATTGTCCACAGAAGAAGAAGAATAAGCAGGCTGCTGGATCTGCAGCTAGAGAGGCCTTAGCCTCGCAGTTTGAGCTGGATTTTTCTTTGATCGCATGCTTGGTTTCAAGTGTGATGGGATCGGTGTGGTTTCTTGACAGTGGTGTGTCTTTCCATATGACCAGAGACAAAGATTTGTTTAGTGATCTGGAGGAAAAGGATCTTGGAGTGCACATCGAGATGGGCGATGATGGTAAATACAGTGCGACTAGTATCGGGATCATTTCCTTTGAGAGGGAGTCTGGTAAACCTTTCATCTTGAAGAATGTCATGCATGTTCCAGGATTGAAGAAGAATTTGATCTCCACGGCGATGTTGGAAGACAAGGGTTATGATGTTGTTTTCAGTGAGGGAAAAGCTTTCCTTCGGCATAAAAAAACTGGTCAAACCAGGAGGATAGGGATTCAAGTTAAGAATCTTTATCAATTGCAGGTAGATGGCTGCGCAGCAATGGCAGGCAAAGCAGAAGGAGTGGTGAGCCGGGATGAGAGCAAATTGTGGCACAGGAGATTGGGCTGTCTTCACCATGGCGCTTTGAAAATTTTGCAGCAGATTTCTACTAGGCTTCCCAAAGGTACACTTGCACAGTCAGATCAGTGCAAGGGATGTACTTTGGGAAAATTTGTGAAGACCACTTTTCATGAGAATGATAGTCGCGCCTCGACGATCCTTGAGAGAATTCACATAGACGTGTGTGGACCTTTCTCGGTTGCTTCAACAACAAAGCACAGGGATTATGTGATATTTGTTGATGACTTTTCTCGTAAGTGCTAGATATTCTTCGTGCAGAAGAACAGCGAGACATACTCAAAGTTCTGTGAGTTCAAAGCGCTGGTTGAGAAAGAGTCGGGGAAGCAGGTGAAAGCTCTAAGGAGTGATAATGGTGGTGAATTCAAATAATTTTGCAGCGCAAAAGGAATTCAAAGAGAGCTCATAGTGCCTCATAACCCATAGCAGAATGGGGTCACAGAGAGAAAGAATAGAGCGATCATGGGTGCTGCACATGTGATGTTGCATGATTAGGGCCTTCCCATACACTTGTGGGCTGAAGCATGCAACACTACGGTTTATGTGCAAAACCGTTTTCCTCATAGAGTACTTGGCATGAGTACACCCGAAGAGGCATTTTCTGGTAAGAAGCCTGATATTTCTCATTTGAAGATTTTTGGCTCTGTTTGTTCATGTGAGATGCCAGGAAGAAGCTAGAGCCGACCACAGAGGTTGGGATATTTGTGGGGTACACAGAAACACCCCACAATTATCATGTGGATTTGTCAGACAATCGGATGACTGTCGTGCGACGGGATATCAAATTTCATGAGGAGAAAGCCATGAAGTTGTCGCTTGAGAGGGAGTTACACTTGCATGCAGAGGAAGAGCTACTTGTTCCTAAAGATGAGCCTCAAGATGTGGATCAGCCACAAGAGGAGGTTCATGGAGTGGAAGAAACCACCCATGCAGCGCCAAACATCAGAGGGCGGAAGCACACTACAGAAGCTAAGCCACTGAATCTTGATGCAGTGCAGAATGTAGGAGCTCCTACGTCACAACGCAGATAGAGACAGTCACCTAACCGATTTACTGGATACTTGGCTATGATGAGCAAGTGTATCGTGACAGAGCCATCATCTTTCGAGGAAGCTGTGGAGGATCCTACATGGGTAGATGCCATGGTGGAAGAGTATGATTTGATTGTCAGAAACAACACATGGGAGATTGTCCCAAGGCTGGAAGGGAAATCAGTGGTAGGTTCGAGATGGATCTACAAAGTGAAGCAAGCTGCTGATGGGAGCGTCGAGAAGTATAAGGCAAGATTTGTTGCTCGGGGCTTCTCACAGATCGAGGGGATCGACTATGAAGAAACCTTTGCAATTGTCGCAAGGTATTCTTCCATACGGACCATCCTTGCTCTCTCAGCGCAGATGGGTTGGCACATTCATCAGATGGATGTGAAGATTGTGTTCCTCAATGGAGTCATTGAGGAGGAGGTGTACATTGAGCAGCCTGAAGGATTCGAAATCTTCAGCAGTGAGTCGCATGTGTGCAGGCTCAAAAGAGCATTGTATGGGCTGAAACAAGCACCTCGTGCTTGGTACACACGGATAGACATTTATTTCACCGAACTTGGTTTCGCCAAGAGTGAGGCGGATCCAAACCTATACCAGATTGTGGTGGAGGGTACGCTTTTGATCATTGTGCTTTATGTAGATGATTTAATACTAACGGTTGATGAACTTTTGATACACTCGTGCAAGGCAGATCTTGCAAAGGAGTTCGAGATGGACTTGGACCTCCTTCATTATTTCTTGGGATTGGAAATTTGGCAGCGGAAAGGTGAACTGTTTGTGTCTCAAGGCAAGTATGCCCGGGAGATACTGGAGAAGTTTCACATGCAATGCTGCAAGCCTATTAACACTCCTCTTCCTGGTGGTTGGAGAAAAGAGGATGCTACATCGGCAGAGGTAGTGGATGCCACTGTTTATCGACAGTTGGTTGGTTCGCTCATGTATTTAGTCAATACACCACCAGACATCTGCTATGCTGTGAACCAGCGTTCACAAGCGATGGTGAAGCCTACCAAGCTCTTTTGGAAGGCAGGCAAGCATGTCCTAAGGTATCTCAGGGGCACATCTGGGTATGGATTGTGGTACCAACAATCGGATGAGGTGAAGCTGCATGGCTTCATAGATGTAGATTAGGCAGGAAGTCCAACGGATAGAAAGAGCACATATGGAGGGATTTTCAGTATCGGATCTACAACAGTTTCTTGGTACAGCAGGAAACAAAGATCCGTGGTACTCAGTTCAGCGGAGGCCGAGTACATGGCAGCAAGTTTGGCTGCATGCAAGGCTATATGGATGAGGAAGATCTTGGTCGGTTTGTTCGATTCTCATTTAGATCCTACTGTGATATATTGTGATAATCAGAGTTGCATTAAACTCTCGGTTAATCCAGTGTTTCATGATAGATCTAAACATATTGACATCCGATACCATCATATCAGAGATTGTGGGCAGCGAAAGATCATGTTGCTTTCTTACATTCCTACGGAGGATCAGGATGCAGATATTCTGACAAAGGCGCTCACCAAGAGCAAATTCGAATACCATAGAGACAGGATCGGGGTGGCATATAATCCCTATCTTATTGAGAGGGAGTGTTGAGATTCAACAAGATGATGAGCTTAGTGAAAAAAGTCGCCTTCACTAAGTGGGCCAGCAGGCTATTTTTGGCGCAAAGTCTATTTTTAGACATGTCGATCATATTCTATGAGTTGCGGGATGCTATTTGTGGATGGTTGGTCAAGTTGGAAAAATAGATGGACTTCTATTTTTAGACATATCGGGTGAAATCTATTTTTAGACTGTCAGTCTAAAAATAGATATGTCGAATATTATTAGCTCTTAATAATATTTGGACTCTAAACATTATCTTATTCTCTTGGAGCACTTCAGTTAAGTGCACAGATGTGGCACAACAGCTGACAGAAGGAATTACGTTATTTTTGAGGGTTTACTGGAGCTATTGCATGGAGGACTCAGTTAGAACTCATGTGACAGAATTTGGTGGAGTTGGAGAAGTAGTTGGTGGAGTCGTATTTAGTTTAACTCAGTTAGACTCAGTTGAGCTAGTTTTATCTAGTCTAAATAATTGATACACTAGTGAGAGTGGAGTGAATTAATTAGTTAATTAATTCACAAATAATAACTCATTAATCAACTGAAGAATACATCAATTAACTACAATGCATGGCAATTTCAGTGGAGACCAGTGGAGAAATAGGTGAAAGAGCAAGTGTGACTATCAGTTGTGAATATAGTGATGCATTGATTGCATCCAACACTCAGTGGAGATGCCAATGAGGATTGTGTGAGCAAGGCTGGAGCAATTCGAGTTCATTCAGAGCCATTCTTCAATAGGGATTGAGCAGTAGAGGCAGGTTAGCAGGTGGCAAAGATCGGCGCATGAATTTGCAAGATCGGACTTGATTAGTGTGTAGCGATTGTATTGTACTGAGAGCTTGATATGATCAACTTTGTATGAGGATTGTTACATGATCTTTATGACATATATCATATACAGATAGTTGGGGTTTTCAGCTCCAGGCTTTCCCGTTAAACAACTGTGTTAATGTGTGTGAATTTTTATTGTTTCATGTGTGCGTTGCAATCTTGATTTAATTTCCGCAAATGATCAATGGTGGAATAGATTTTGTATTTTGCATGAAATTAAAATAGTGTGAGATCAGGAGAATCTTGGACATATAACACATAAGTTATATAATTTCTACAATTTTTTTATCAAAACCTCTCTCAAAAAGAAAAGTACCTTCAATCAAAGTGATGATTACACCTATGAGCAAAATAGTGAAACCTATTAGAAATAGCAAGGTAAATTAGACCCATATTTGACATAGGTGATTCTCATTATTAAAAAAAAATCAGAGACTTACAAAAACCATGCTTTTTATTCATTTCATCACTTTATGAGAAGATATTAAAAAATTCTTGATCACGAATGAAAATAATGATGGTATGTGTACAATTATGATTACAAAGATAGGTAAGAATGATGATTACAAAGACAAATAAGAATGATGTAGATGTACAATTATGATTACAAAGTTTGATAAAACATGAGTGGTTGCAACTATTAAAAAAATGAATCTAAATAATGATGGTATGTGTACAATAATGATTACAAAGATACGTAAGAATGATGGTATATGTACAATTATGATTACAAAGTTTGATAAAACATGAGTGATTGCAACTATTAAAAAAATGGATCTTTATTTCAAAACTAAAGAATGGATTTGTATTTTTTATAAGATTCAAGAATAATATAATTCGTATTTCTTATAAGATTCAAGAATAATATTATATTTGTATTTTTTATAAGATTCAAGGATAATATAATTTGTATTTCTTATAAGATACAAGAATAATATTACTGAGGCTTACAAAAACCATACTTTTTATTCATTTTATCATTTTATGAAAAGATATTAAAAAATTCTTGATCACGAATGAAAAGAATGATGATGTGTACAATTATGATTACAAAGATAGGTAAAAATGATGGTATATGTCAATTTATGATTACAAAGATTGATAAAACATGAGTGATTGCAACCATTAAAAGAATGAATCTTTAAACTAAAGAATGGATTTGTATTTCTTATAAGATTCAAGAATAATGTTATATTGATGAATTTATTGGAAAAAAAAGTTAAGATTTACATATCAACATGGTTGTAATATATGGGTCTAATTGATTTTTTATATATTTTTTCTTTTATAAGCATAGTTTTTGGTCTAATCTTGTGGGGATTTGTTGGAATCACAAGATGGAGTTGTGAACTCTTTGTAATCTAAGTTCTTCTAGGATTTTTCAAGGGTTTTTCAAGGTGCTAAATCCATAAATACAGTCAAAAACACATTTTAAACAATAAGTGATCATGATTTGACCAAAAATTGTTTCACCAAAAACTCCAAAACTTATAATAGTTAGACAAAACATTGGCAATATACGGTGTTCAAACACCTAAATTACAATGATTTTAGCATTTCTATCAAAACAAACTTGAAGTGCACTGCACCTTGGAGAAATCTGTAAAAATAGAACAAAAGAAATCTAAAAGATTTTCATATTATTAGAATCTATTATGTCTCTATTTGAATTGATTGCCTAATTAGTCCTTGTTAGATGTCAGATCATATATTCTAGGAATTTTTTCAAGTAGATTGCAATACTATATGTGTATGTGATTACTGGTTTGGTGAATGCAAGTGTGAGTGGTGCAATTCCCTGTGTGAGTGATAGTCTCACCAGTGAACTGTAACACTTCTTCCAATATTCTATCTTCCATATTTTTTGAATTGGAATTAGAGCCAAGCGTGTGAGAGTCGAGGGTGTGATTTTTGTGATGAGTGTGCTTGGTACAAATAACCATCAATTGTGTGTGAGTCGAGGGTGTGATTGTTGCGCTGAGTGTGGTTGGTGCGAAGAACCGTCAACTATGTATGTTAGTCATCGTGGAGTTGCGTGTGAGAGGTGTGTTGCCGATGTTGTATGATAGATCAATTCTCTGAGTTGGTGGTCGAGTGTTGAGCTTGTGTGTGAAGCCTTGTTGTTTGACATAACTGTGTGTTGAGAAATTGAGCGGAAGAGGCACAAACCTCCTTGATGTGTTGAAGCTTGTGCATTGGAAGCACCAGAGTTGTGGAGCGACTGTTGTGTTGTGTATTGAACACTAAGACCTAAAAGTTGTGTTGTATAGTCAGATTGTGCGAAACCTCATTGTTGTGTGCATTTGAATTGTTGGTACCAAGTGTGCGACTTATGCGTGGAGTTGATATGGTACATTTCATGGCATGAAGCCCGTGCATAAACTTGTTGTGGTAGAGCCCGCAACTTGTGTGGAAGAGTGTCGTGAAGCTACAAGTGAAGTTGAGATAGAACATCTCAAGCATGAAGTGCGTGCATAAACTTGTTATGGAAGAGCTTGTAACTTGCGTGGAAGAGTTTGGACATGTGTCATGTTTTGAGTTTTTTATTTTGTTACTTAAATAAATAACCATAACAGAAATGTGATAAAACACACGAGATTTTATTAATCCATGTCAATGCACAAAACTGATTACAAAATACATGATCGAGTCTCCTTATAAAGGAAAATAAAACGTACTCAACTGTAACTGACTTGTCTACTTAACTACAAGTGACTCATATTGAACACAATGAGTTTAACATACTCTAGAACATTCAAGACTTTAGTTCTACACAATCTGCAGAGTTCTAATTTAGGACATTCTCTTGAGTTCTACATAATCCGTAATATTTTGTTTCTCCATTAACTTTAAGTCTCCCCCTTAATGGAGAAATGAATTATTTATCGCTCCTAATTTCTCTTTACATAACATTAATTTATATTTCCCTAAAGGATTATTAAATATGTTTGCCACATTATCATTTGTATCACAATAGATCAAATTAATTTCCTTTGATTGTATCTTTTCTCGTACAAAATTATTATGTGTCTCAATGTGCTTTGATCTTGCATGATAAACTGTGTTGTTTGCCAATTTGATAGAGCTTTGATTGTCACAATTGATAACTCTTGGTCCTTCCTGTTTTTCTCCCGTGTCTTTTAGAATTCTTCTTAGCCAAATTGTTTCACAAGTTGCATTGCATAGGGCCTTATACTTTGCTTCAGTGGAAGACAAAGAAACAATTGGTTATTTTTTGCTACTCCATGATGCAATACTGGATCCAATACTAAATACATAACCAGAGGTGTACTTCCTATTATCTAGATGTCCTTCCCAATCATAATCTGAATAACTTGTGAACTCAACATTCAAATCATTAGTATATTTAATACCAAAGTTTGTAGTCTCCTTCAAAAATTGAAGAACTCCCTTTGTTGCTTTCCAATGACTTTCATGTGGCTTTGCCATGAATTTACTAAGTATGTTGAGTGAATATGCAATATATGGTTTGGTTGTGTTTAAGTAATTCAAACTTCCCAACAATTGTCTATACAATGTGCCATCAACTTCTTTTGTTTTATCATCACTACTAAGTCTAACATTTTGTTCCAGTGGTGTAGATATTTCTTTACATACATTCATATTGAATCTCTTGATTAATTCATGTGTGTATTTTCTTTGTGTGACAAAGGTTCTACCATTATCTCTCCAAAATTCAAGGCCTAAGCAATAATGTGGCTCTCCAAGATCCTTCATTTCAAATTCCTGTGACAAATTGTTTTTTATCTTTTCAATTACCTTGGTGGCACTTCTTGTTATGATAAGATCATCAACATATACAGAAATCAAACAATATGTCATTTTTTCATCCCTCTTGATATAGAGATTTGAATCTCCTTTACTTTGAATAAAAACCTGTTGAGAGAAGAATTTATCAATCTTCGCATACCAAGACCTGAGTGCCTATTTGAGTCCATATAATGTTCTCTTTAATTTGCAAACAAGATGCTCTTCTCCCTCTTTTACAAAACCTTATGGTTGGAAAAGATAGACTTATTTTGATTCTCCATTCAGAAATGATGATTTAACATCTAACTAATTTAGCTTCCAATTATGCTTAGTTGCCAATGAAATTATATTTCTAATGGTGTTCATTTTAGCTAAAAAGTTGATGAAAGCATTAAGGTTAATTTTCCCTTCCATCAATAACCCCACATATGCATTGAACCTTATCACAAATGCACATTAGATATTTATGTATACATTGAATCTTATCACAAATGCACATTATATATCTATGTATACATTGAACCTTATCCCAAATGCACATTAGATATCTATGCAACAATCAAAATAACAACAAGGCATTATTAAACACTAGTTTCCTTAATCATTCATGATGGACTAACTTATTAAAGATGGTTTCTAATAATTGTAATGTTATTTGATGGAAGAATTATTTATATAATGAAAGACAAGGAGAGGGTGTGGAAAGGTTTGATTGATGGACAATCACCATTGAAAAGAATCCACATACATAGTAGAAAAGTGCAATTAATCTACTTTTTTTCTTTTAATCTTCCACTAAATCCTTACTTCTATATATTATGATGTTTGTCGCACTATTATTTAATTCTTAATTTTATTTTAATAGTGTTCTTACTTAATGTCAAAATTTAATTCAGGAAAAGAGTGAACAACTGGACGCAAATATGGCTATCGAAGGGTGGGAGATTCATTTTGGCACAAGTTGTTCTGTAGCAGTTGGCAGTATATTGGGCACGTTTATTTTCCATTCCACAAGCTATTATTTCCCGGATTAAATATATTTGGCTAATTTCATATGGGTGAGTGGGCGGGGTGTTCGTAAATACCACTTAACAACATGGGATAGCATTATGATGCCAAAGTATTTGGCAGGTTGGGGTTTGTTGGATGTGGACATCTTCGGGAAGGTGCTCCTGCTTAAGTCTATGTGGAGGGATTTAACATCCCTGGAACATGGAAGGATATCAAAAGTTATAAATACCTAAGAACACAGTCAGTGGAGGATTGGTACATAGTTGGCAGACTTGGCAAAAAGGGGCTCAAACATATGGAATGGCTTCATAAAAAACTAGAACCTGTACCATAAATGACTGTGCTAGGTTTTTGGAAATGGGGCGAAAATATTAATTGGTAGAGGATGAATTCGTGGTTATGATTCAATTAACCAGGTGAGTTATGAGCTTTCCAATTCTCTCCACACCCATGGTTTTTTCTATGTGGGACAGGCCATTAGGGCCTGGCAAGGGGGATACCTAGTCTGGAAGGGGGCAAATGAAATGCAGCTTAGAGTATAATATACTGAGGAATGAGAGGTGTATACTAATGATATTAGAAGTGTGGGTTTTCACCTTACTGACAGGGGTGATGTTAAAATTGGACAACTAGGTCCAAACTCCATGTTGTGATGCTCAAATGAAGACACCAATATTTTTATCAGGTTCCTCTTTCGGAGAGGTGCAAGATTGATCTAAAGATCATATTGATCTGATGAGCAGAACATTTATTTTGAATTTATTTTTAATACTTTCAAAATATGTGTAGGTCAGCCTTAAGGTTTTACACCCCCAGCAAATGTGTCACACACCCTCAGTGATTGATATAAATAGAGTCAACGTTGGAGGACATTTCACTCATCTCATCCTCACACATCATCTCTCCTCTTCTGATTGGTTTGAGCTCGTTGGAGGCAGTTTTCGGTTCACATGTGGGAAAGAAGGACGAAGAGAATTCTACTATTGTTGTTGTTGGTGATGTCGCTGTTGTTGCTGTTGGTGCTACTGCTTCTTGCTGTTGTTTTGCGTTGACTTTTCTGGGGTTGACTTTGAGTTGACCGTGTGGTTTTTTCAAGGTTGTTGTGACACATGCTAGGTTGGCTGACCAAGGAGACCTTGTTGGTTGAAGCATCCTGTTGATCGACGTAACACACCAACACATTTATCTGTTTCTGGTTTGTCTTTTGTTGATCCACTGGTATGTTTTATCAGTGCTTTACTTGATTGTTTATGTGATGGTTGTAGTGAAAGTAAAGTTGCATCAAGCATAGAACATCTACATAAATTTACATGGTATCAAAGCTAAGGTGAAGACAAAGTCCTAATTTGTAGCAATCATTGAAGAAGAGGATGGGTTCCTCAAACTACAGTGGCTTCAAGGCTGATGACAAATTGACTAGGAAGGATGACTTCCATGCTTGGAAGATGACATTGGATCTTATGTTGGAAGAGCAAGATGTCATGGACTATGTGCAGGGTAAAATCCAAGAGCCTCCATCCACTGCAACTGTTGCCGCCAAAACAAAGTACACGAAGGGGGAGATCAAAGCAAAGCTAATGATCAGGGACTCAATTCACAAGAGTCTGGTTTCCTACATCTCTGAGCTGGGCTCATCCAAAAATATGTATGATCATTTGGTCAACATGTTCAAAGCCAAAAATGTGAATCAAGTCCTATTCTACAAGAATCAATTGAAGAATCTAAGGTAAGGCAGAGATGAGTCTGTTCAATCATATTTTCTGAAGCTGACTGAGATTAGGAACAATTTTCTGGCTATTGGGGAGAAAATAGTTGATCGAGAGATGGTACTCACCGCACTTGGAGGGCTCCCATCCAAATGGCATGTGTTCAACACTACCATTATAAATAATAACGTGATACTTGACTTTGATGAAGTACTGTCGAGATGCGTTCAAGAAGAATCAAGAATGAAGGAGTATGAAAATGAAGGAAATGCTGCCTACACTGCTCTTTCTAGAAAGAAGAACTTTGGTGGTCCAAAGAACAAAGGAAAACCAGGGGCCCAAGGAAAGAAGGGCAAGTGTTTCACTTGTCATAAGCCTGGTCACTATACTAGAGAATGTCCTTTCAAGAAGGATTCTCCCGATGGTGATGAAAAAAAAAACAACCAAAGGTATGAGGAATCAAATGTTGTTGATAAAAGAAATGAATACATTCTTATATCTTCCCTCTCCGTTGCATCTCCACCTAACACTATGGATGTCTGGTTGATAGATAGTGGTGCCTCAAGGCACATCAATGGGTTCAAAGAAGCACTCTCTAATATGGTTGAGAAGGACACTAATCTGAAAATTGTCCTTGGAGATAATGCCACATATCCCGTGAAAGGGACAACGACTAACCCTCCACTTGTCTCAAGGTCAAGTCCTCCGCTTGCAGGATGTACTCTATGTACCAAATTTGAAGAAGAACCTTGTGTCTATATCGGTCATGGAAGACAAAGGTTTCAATGTGGCATTCATGGATGGAAAGGTGCGCATGTGGAAGAAGAGCTTCAAGGAAGCTGTCGCGTTTGGGTCTAGAATTGATACACTCTACTAGGTTGGAGGAATTCCAATGGGAGCAATGAAATGAGATGCTATTCGATAGACCGATAATGGCACTGAATATGAGATGAACAAGTTCAAAAATTGTTTCAAAGAAGCTAGCATTAAGAGGGAGACCACAACTATATATATACTCCTGAGCAAAATAGTGTTGTTGAATGAAAGAACAGGACCATTGTGGAAGTTGCCCATGCCATGCTATGTGACCAAGGTCTACCGAAGTTTTTGTGGAGAGAAGCTGCAAACACTGCTGTGTACATACAAAATCGATGCCCGCATTTTGCTCTAGACTCCAAAACTCCCGAAAAGGTTTTCTCTGGTAAGAAACCTGACATCTCACATTTTAGACTTTTTGGATGTCCTGTTTATTTTCATGTGCCGAAAGAAAAGAGGAGCAAGATGGATGCTTCTAGGAATAAAGGAATGTTTGTGGGCTACAGTGAAACTTTGAAGGCCTATAGAGTCTATGTGCCTGGTCAAAGGGAAGTGAAGATATGCCACGATGTCACTTTTGACGAAGATGCTTCCCTGAAGAAAGTAATCAATCTTCCGAGATCCTAGGAAGATCATGAAGCAAGGCCTGGAAATCAAGAAGAACCGAAGGATGAGACGATGCCTGATGTTGAAGGACCAATGGACCCAATTGATCCACCTCCTTCACTAGGAAAGATACCATCATGGCTCAAGGACACTCTCAAGGATGCTGAGGGAAATACGGCCCCAAAGGAGGACATTCTGTGAAAGCAAGAAGTTGAGTAGATACCAAGGGTATCTAGCAGCGATGAGTACGATTGTACAATTTGAGCCTGGATCTTTTGAGGAAGCCGTAAAGCATCAAGTCTGGAAGGATGCTCTGCATGAAAAGTATGAGTCCATAATGAAGAATGATGTCTAGGATGTAGTTCCAAGATCGAAGGACAAAGTAGTTGTCAGATCGAAATGGCTCTACAAGATCAAGCATGGATTTGATGGAAGTGCTGAAAATTTCAAGGCAAGATTCGTTGCCTGTGGCTTCTCTCAAACGGAAGGCATTGACTATGATGACATATTTGCACCTGTGGCACGATATACCACCATTAGATCTATCATAGCCCTTGTTGCTATGCAAGGATGGAGTCTTCATCAGATGGATGTGAAGATTGCGTTTCTGCATGGTGCGATAAAGGAAGAGGTGTATGTAGAGCAACCTCTAGGGTTCGAAGTCCAAGATCAGGACACCCATGTCTGTAGGTTGAAGAAAGCCCTCTATGGGTTGAATCAAGCACCCAGAGCTTGGTACGAGAGGATAGATAGCTACCTGATAAAGCTGGGCTTCACTCGTAGTAATGCTGATCTGAACCTTTACTTCAAGGTTGACAGGGAGAAGCCTCTCATTCTGGTGCTGTATGTGGATGACCTCTTCCTGACAGGGGCTGACCCTCTCATTCATCAGTGCAAGAGGGAGCTCACTACTGAGTTCGAGATGAAGGACCTAGGACTAATGCACTATTTCCTAGGCTTGGAGGTCTAGCAGAGACCTGGAGAGATTTTCCTTTCTCAAGGAAAATACATTGTGAAGCTTCTGGAAAGATTTGGTATGGTGTATTGCAAGTCCGTGTCAACACCAATGGAGCTCAACTTTAATAAGTTGAGTGGCAATGCTGTTGGGCTCGTGTTAGCATATCCTACTGAGTATCGTCAACTCGTAGGGGCCCTGATGTTCTTAGTGAACACCCGTCCGGACGTATGTTGTGCATTGAACACTTTGAGTCAACACATGGTTGATCATAACATTCACTGGGTTGGTGCCAAGAAACTCTTGAGATATCTCTGGGGCACGTTAGACCATGGGCTGAAATACACTGCCGGGAGTATGAAACTCCATGGATATACTGATGTCGATTGGGCTGACAATGTGGTGGATCGCAAGAGCACATCTGGATGCTGCTTCACACGTAGATCTGTTTCGGGCAGGAAACTAAAGTCAATAGCCTTGAGCACCACTGAGGCCGAATACATTATAACATGTATGGCATATTGTGAAGTCACTTGGTTGTGAAAGCTCTTCAGTGAGCTACTTGAGCATGTGTTAGATGCCACCGTTATCCTTGGTGATAACCCGAGGGGGATTTGTTTATCATAGAATCTCGTGTTCCACGAACGATCCAAGCATGTTAATGGTTGGTACCACTTTGTCCGAGATATGGTACAGCGAGGCGTCGTAAGGCTCGAACATATAGGAACTGATGAGTAGGTCGCGAATATTCTCACAATGCCCTTGGGGAAGGTCATGTTCCTAACCTTCCATGAGAATATTGGAATCATGGAACGACCCTATTCTGAGGGTCATGTTGGACGATGAGCTCTTGGAGCTCTGGGGGGCTCTGGGGATAGCTTCTCGCAGCTATAAGCACACATGGGGCTAGGTTTGCTGAACCTTGTGGTGCTTCTTCCCCACCGTTATGATGATTGAGTTGGTTCGCCTCTCATGATTTGTGCCGCGTATGCATCCTACCCATTGAGTTATGGACTCATGGGAAGTACCTCTCATTTGGCGAATGAGGTGGGAAAAGCTAGAGACTAGTAGCAAAGACTGATGGACGCATCAGAGATTGTCATACTCTCTATCTAGGATGACACGTGTCCAACCACTTGATCTGGGATCAAGTCTAGTGAGGTTTCAGACCTCCTACTGACTTCGGGTCAAATAAGCCAACTTCGAGTTGGTATGTGACTCTTTGAGTCCATGTGAGGTTTCGAACCTCCTACTGACTTCGGGTCAAATAAACCAAATTTGAGTTGGTATGTGACTCTTTGATTCCATGTGAGGTTTCGGACCTCCAACTGACTTCGGGTAAACCAACTTCGGGTTGGTATGAGACTCTTTGTGAGTCCTATAGAGGTTTTCAACCTGTGGGCTGAATCTATTAGCCAGGAATGATGTCTTTGTGACTGAGTCACTTCTGTTTTGAAATAAAGAGGTCAGCAAAGCAAGTTACAGCGGGATGACGCACGATGTTTGATTGCACATGTGGATGGAGTTCTCCCTAGTTGAGAGGGAGTATTAAAATTGGACAACTAGGTCCAAACTCCATGCTGTGATGCTCAGATGAAGACACCAATATTTTTATTGGGTTCCTCTTTCGGAGAGGTGCAATATTGATCTAAATATCATCTTGATCCAATGAGCAGAACATTTATTTTGAATTTATTTTTAATACTTTCAAAATATGTGCAGGTCGGCCTTAAGGTTTTACACCCCCAGCAAATGTGTCACACACCCTCATTGATTGATATAAATAGAGTCAACATTGGAGGACATTTCACTCATCTCATCCTCACACATCATCTCTCCTCTTCTGATTGGTTCGAGCTCCTTGGAGGCAGTTTTCAGTTCACACGTGGGAAAGAGGGATGAAGAGAATTTTGCTGTTGTCGTTGTTATTGTTGTTGTTGTTGCTATTGTTGCTACTGGTGTTGGTGTTGTTGTTGTTGGTGGTGTTGTTGTTGTTGCTGCTTTTGCTGTTGGTGCTGGTGCTATTGCTGCTGGTGTTGGTGTTGTTGCTGTTGCTTGCTACTGTTCTGCGTTGACTTTTCTGGGCAACATTGACTTTTCTAGGGTTGACTTTGAGTTGACTGTGTGGCTGTTTTGAGGGTTTTTGTGACACATGCTGGGTTGGAAGACCAAGGATAATTTTCTGGTTGAAGCATCGTGTTGACCATCGTAACGCACCAACACATTTATTTGTTTCTGGTTTGTCTTCTGTTGATCTACTGGTATGTTCTATCAGCACTTTACTTGATTGTTTATGTGATTGTTGTAGTGAAAGTAATGTTGCATCAAGAATAGAACATCTACATAAATTTACAGGTGACTCCATTTCATGGGGTTGTGTACTTAAAATCAACTTGGTAAACATGGGCGAAACATACAAGGAGATTTTTAAACTCGTCTGGGGACCTATCCAATTAAGTTGGTTCTACAAAATGTGGTGGACATGCGTACCTTTTAAAGTTATCCTATTTATGTGGTTGGTAATATGGAAAAACAACAAATTAACATGGGATAACTTAATGAAGAGAGGAGTATGTGGCCTAGGACGATGTTGGATGTGTTCCCAATATGGTGAGCATAACATACACCTTTTTTATCAGTTTACAATGGAAAAACATATTTGGAGGCTCGTCCAGAACGTTTTGAACATATTACACAGGGATTACCCTTCGTTCTTAGATTGTTACACCTGGTGGGTAGAGAGAGGTGCACATTTCAATGACATACCCAAGTTGTTTAATTGGAAGTTGTGGTGTGCGTGAAATAAATGGATATTCCATGAGGAGATTTGTGAACCGGTTAAGTTGGCTGAGTAGATTCTTCAGTGGTGGGGTGGTATGTGTGTCGACAGACCACATCCTAGGGACTTGTCACACAGGTTGAGACCACGTCCCATCACTTACCCCGCGGGCTTTTTTGATGGAGCATCATAGAATTCTTGTTGTGGATGCGGGGCTTGGCTGAAATTGAATCTGAAGTGCCACTACAAGATATATTGGAATGGAGGTCAGGAAACCAACACCAGGGTGAAGCTGTTTGCCTTATGGGGGCTGATGTGGTTCACTAGACAGTTATACATTGACAACTTGTCTGTTTTTGGAGACTCACAGGTGCTAATTGGTCATATGAATCATAATACTGATTTTTATCCTCCTCAATTTCTACATGGTTGGATCATGAATATGACCTGAGAAGTTCTTTCACAGACACTTCATTTCACCATGTCTACTGACAAAAGAATGGGGTAGCAGACAGTTTTTCTATAAGAGGA
This sequence comes from Pinus albicaulis, assembly GCA_034641835.2. Classification (NCBI taxonomy): domain Eukaryota; kingdom Viridiplantae; phylum Streptophyta; class Pinopsida; order Pinales; family Pinaceae; genus Pinus; species Pinus albicaulis. Next base: position 1,248,355,021 of record CM076581.1, on the reverse strand, counting down.
CTGCAGGGCACACTTGGACATATGTTCTATGAGTTTTATGATGCAGAGGGCACTTAGCCGATTGGAGCGCTTTTGTTGTACTGAAGATAGTAAGCTGGAAAATGGGGTGCTCGTATTACTGGGTCCAATTTTACTTTTTTTTTTACTTGACATTATGATTTGTGAGGGGACAAGTCACAATTTTTGTCTTTGATACATTTTAGTCAGGTTTTGATGTGTAAATCTTGTGTATCTTGGAAAGGTGGTCGGGATGAAATACTGGAATGATAGCTGATGTATTTTCTGTAATATTTTTGGATGTGGATTTGACCAGTTCATTGGTAAATTATATACATTAGACTGTTTTTTTCTTCTGAAAAAATATATGTAACTCTTTAATGTTATTTTCTTTTACACTAACCTCATAAATCTAAGTTAAACATGAACCACAAACTCACGAACCCCATCTCATTACAATGAACCCCTTAATACCTAATCCATTACCTCTTTAAATCAATAACCCAAATTAACCACAACCTTTAATTTATTAATGCCTTCACTGCTAACCCACTAACCAATACAACCTATAACCATTAGTCCTATAATTCACAATCTCCCCAACCATTCAATAACCAACTAGTTAATGAGTCTTAATCAATGATCCATTAAATCCCTAATTACTATGGTTAACTATAAACTATGGTTGAATATAGTTATCCATGATTGATAGTACTAACCCACTAATACGAAACCTAGTAACTTGTAAATCCTTTAAGCATTGTCCAACTAATCTCTTAAGAGGTAGGTTCAAACTAACTTTGTTACATTGCAATTCATTAAATATGTTTTTACACTTATGTTCAACATAAACTACAAGCATACCAAAACTGACATATAAAGGTAAAATTGCAAGGATAGTGTGTTCAATGAAGTTTTGTTACACATTTTTAAACAAATAGTGCAAAAACACTTAAATGTTGGCACTTTTCAAATAAAACTTCCTTTGAGCATATATGCTAGCGGTTTTTAAATACATCTTCCTTTCATATATAAATTACTTTAAGACTAGTCTTTAATCATCAAATTTTAAGGACTTGGCACTTCTGCTGCTACACAATCCATTACAAAGGAATTCCAACTATGAATATTATTAATATTTTTGTGTTAGTTTTATAAACATCACATGCAATATTTGCATATTATTTCATATAATGCTTTTTTTATTTGCATTTTCTTTATTATATCTAATATTTTTTATTTTTATTTTTATGTATACTCTTAAATACATCTCATCAAAGTAGTTCAAATTCAATGTTGTTTACATTAAATTATTTTTTCCATATTTAAAAAGTTAGTTAAAGATATTAACATTTCAAAGTTTTATGAGTAATTACTATTATATTAAAATATAAAAGGTTGGTATAAGCTTTGATGCTCTTTAGGACATTGCAACTCTCACAATTAGTTCCTACTCTCAATATTTTTGCCTCTGCATAATGATTTGACTATTAAAATATATGAAGATGTGCATATTCCAACTTTTTAGGAGGAAACACATACTCTTAATCATTAAGCACACTCGAGTTATACTAATAATATGTTAACACTAAATTGGTTTGGTATATGAGATCTTTTTATCTGTGAGATAAGAAACTCACCTCCTAACAATAATTAGACTCTTAAAATTTATAGACATCTATATACTCAAATTTCATTTGAACTTGTAGAAATTGTAAATTTAAAATGAGTTTACAATGAAATCCAAAGAAAGATTCATTTTATTATTAAATCATTATCTTATAATTAAATTATTTTATTCATAATAAAAATATTAAATTTATTATCTCTAATTAATGATAAAGAATGAATAGGTAACTATTTAAAAAAAAAAATCCCAAGAAAAACAAAGATATAAAATTAAGATTAACCCTTAATAAAAATTATAATAAATATAGAAATTAGTTTGCAAATTAGTTGTTTCGTTTTGAAGGTAAAATTTTAAATTTAGATGATAAATTGAATAGTAAAAATAGTAAATAATATTATTGTGAATTTTAATAATATTAACATTATTATTCAATCATCTTATTGCTACCAAACACTATTTAATATTAATATTTGAACAATAATTTTTCTTTTATCCAATAAATAGGTTAGTCTTGCTTAAGCACAACCTAATCTTATGCGTCAAACAAACAAAAACAAAACAACTTATCAAATAAACTTAATTCCGATACAAAATTTCCTTTGAATAAACTAAATTAATAACACCATAACTCTATTAAAAACCTATATATTTCACTCGTCTAAACACAAAGTGATCATGAAAATATATTCTAACAATTATAACTATCGCAAATTAAAAATAAGTTGAATTGTATATTAAAGACCGTAGAAAGTTATTACCATCCACGAAAATAGAAAAAAATATATAGAAAACATACGCTACCAATCATAATCAATAGTGTCACGAATAATACTTTGAAATATATATAAAATTTACTCCCGATTGGGGTGCCACAATGAGGTTAATGGGCAACGGTCGGTGCTACACAGAGGTATGTATTTGATCGTCCATCATGTCCAATAACGGATCCAACTACAAAAAGTCGTAGGACAGTACCAGACACACTTCACCATTATGGAAGCATACAAAAAAAACTGGTTGTCAGCAAATCTTGTCAAGACATAGTTGGAAAAAGCGCTGCTCAGTGTTAAGGCAAGAAAGCAAGGCGCAACGAGGTAATGTTCTCCGCAGACGAATTTCAGAGCAGTGCGAGGATACAGAGGCCGGTCTACTGCGTTGACGGGTAGCTTGGTGTGTCATAGCTCTTGCAACCTTCGTTTTTCAATTCCCTGTTCCTATTCTTTGTAATGAAGGCGACATTAAGTTGGTGGACGATTTTTATGACTTGCATGAAGTTTGTCGTTTCTGTAGCGGGTATTCTTTTCAATTTGGAAATTTCTTTCGTTCTCTCCGTTACAATGATAACGAAGGGTTTGTCATTGTGGCTTGCATGCCGGTTTTCATTATTCTGGCCCCAGCAATTGACCCCTGTTTTAGAACCCCGTCTTCATTCTTGAATGTGGCTCATTCAAATTCTTTGTTTTGTTGTGAAACCCAATTAAAAACCCTTTTGGTGTTTACATAATAGAGAAAGGTCTGCTAATGGTTTATGCCCGGTTGATCTGCATTTACAATTTCCTTCCTCGCTTCCCTATGAGGTTCAATTATAGGCCCTCTTGTGCTCCTTCCTGTGGGTGGCTCATTTCACGGTCTGGGCTTCGTGGGCCACTAAGAATGAAGATTTCTATCAAGTCTATGAGCAGGTTTATATGCTCAACAATGATAAATTACGAACCCAAATTAGCCCTCCTCAGCATAATCCACCACTGTTTGGTGTCAAGGTAGACTATCCTCAGTTTCTATGTTTTAGTCGCCCTAGTAGTAATTTGAATTATCTTAGTCACTCCTTCAGTTGCAAAGATATTTGGCAAATTCTTTTACGCAAGATGGTCTCTATATTTTCTATGTTTACCATTCATGTTGTTGGTTGCATGCAACGTCTAAGGTTCTGCCTGCTTATAAGGGTGTAGTGGGCTAGACCAAAGCTCAACCAAATTCTGTTATTGATTTTGCCTTGCCATATACAGGATTGTTTCACAGTTTTACAGGGATTATACAGGAGCTGTCAAGGTCTGCTTGTCAGTCCAAAACCATGGCAAAAGGTCAACCTGGGAAACGACAGGGTATCGGAAAAGGGAAGAAGAAGAAACCAATTCAGAATGCGGGACCAAGTAAGCGTGGAAGAAAAATAAAAGAAGAAGTTATGGAAAATATTTTTGATCTTTATGCAGCTGAAAACCCAACTCAGATTTGCAACACAATTCAAGGTTGGGAAAGAGAGAGCAACCACGAGGAAGATGACATCAAACAGCAAGAAGCCACCATGGACTTCATCTCGGACCCAGGGAATACAAGAGGGAGGCTATGCCTCTTTCACCAATCTATTCATACCTATTGGATACTTAAATGTGTTTTGGTGAAGGCCATGACTAATATGCAGGAAATGGAAGGAAACCCTGATGTGGTTTCAGTTCTGCAACAAATCAAACAGGAAATTCAAGAAATTTGCATGTCTCAGTATCATGCCACGACAAGAATTGGGAGAATTGAACGCTAGCTTCAAGCTATGCAACAAGTAGATATGTCAGGTTCTACTGCAAAGGACCCGTCTCCTATTGACTCTTATGATCAGTGACCCTTGATTTTAACAATTTTTAATGATTTTTCCGGCAAGTTTTTACTGCTTTCGGTTAAAATTTAACTTTGATGGACATAGTAAAGTAGATATAGCGGCGAGTAGAAGGAAGAAACAATTCCAATACTGGTTGGCTTTTAATTCACTCAGGTGGCCAACAAACCTGGTTTCCTTCAGGAAGGTTGAGGCCACTAACTGCATCAGTATATGTATGGTAATCTGCTCTTTGTTTTTTGATAAATATAAAACGGTAAGGCTCTACAAATTTTACAAAAAAAAAAAGAAATATATATAAAATTTAAATTTATAATAAAATGATATATTAATATATGAAAAAAACGATAATACAAATAATAATATCATTAATACCAACATAATAAACTTAACAATAGGATTTGGAGTATGTCCTAAAAAACTACTTCTCTTTGGCTAAGTGCTTGTCTTTCTCGAACTTAAGGAAACAGGCTAATGACCCAAGACCCAGAGGTATCTAGCAAAAGTGAAAGTTTGCCCCTTACAAACCACAAGTGGGTTATTCCATGTGGCATGGTTTTCCTTGAATAATGGTGATGAGTCAACCTACATTCACGGATGGTGTGGTTTTCCTTTAATAATGATGATGAGTCAACCTACATTCGTGAATAGCAGCCAGAGATGGTCCTCACTGCTGGTTTGACAATTGAATTATGATAGGTTTTCCCACCATGTAAAAATAATCCCAACAATCACAAACATTGTAAAACATAAAAACCTAAGACATCTCCCACAGAAAACACCGCCGACGATTTTGTTTTAAAAATAAGGTGAAGGCTTCCTCCGCCAATCACAATAAACAATAATAAAAAATATTATATATTATAAAGTATTAACATTTTAAACATAAAATAATTTAAGCAATGATCCACAATAATAAAATAAATAAGTGCTACATATAGTAGGTATCCTTGTCATTTAAGTGATTATTATGTTTTTAGAAAAATTTCAAATTGATATAAAGTGCAAAAATTATTTTCCTACTAGAGGATAAGGACTAGTATAAATTTTCAGTGGGTTGTAACCACTACAAAGTTTGCACATTTATACTTTTACTCCCACATGTTAATAGTAGCCAATAACTCAGTAAGTATATTTATTTCCATCTTTTTCCTATTAATTTTTTAAGCAAATAATTGCTTAAATTATGGTGGGAAGTTGTTGATGGTAAATAGGTTATTTACCTAAGTATGAGCTATTTTGAGAGATTTTAATTTTAGGTGTATTTCCTATAAATCTTAACAAGGAAAAATCATTGCACAAATATTTAAAAGTCATGGCAGTAAAATGATGGTATCAAATAGGATGAACATGAGGTCCTAGGGTTGAGAAGGTAAAAATATAAATATGAGAATGTGTAATTTGGTTAACCTGGTCTAAGGAGGATTAAGCTAGGATCATTCTGATCAATAGCGCCAACCACCTCCACACCTTCAACAAAAAATGTGAACCAATGTCTACCCTATTGTTTCACATGATTGGGAAAGAAGGTCATAAGACAAAAGTTAATGTCCATGTGCCCCCTAAAATAGGAAACAATATATTTAGGGTAAAATTCTTCCCTTGCTCCATTATATATTTTTCAAAATGTCTATACATAAATGAACAATAGTCGTGGTTTTTACTAATTTATGTTTGATTTTGATTCAAGAATAATTTTGGAGATCATGCTTTTTTAACTAGATGATTATTGTCCTTAACTCCAATTGCCTTGTCTATTTCAGGAGTATATATCTCCCAAGTATGCTTAGATTGACTTCATGGCTATGTAGCTTGAGTTTTTGTAACACACATAATTGGAAACCAAAATCAACAATATATTAATGAATGATCTCAAATAATGATGTACACAATGTACATATAAATACGCAAAGAAACCCTTGAATCTGTTCCCGCCTTTTCTTGGAATCTAATAACCTATTACCATAACACAAACTAACTTGAGGATTAGTTGTCTAACATTACCCCCTTAATACGAAGGGATATACCAAAGTCCAAGAATGAGAGCTCAAAATGCAAGAATTCATCTGAGCCAAGAGTTGAATGTCTCTTAGAAATGGTTTTTAAGGATAACCACAAACTAATAGGGGAGAACTCAAGGTCTCAACCAACACCAACTCTGGAACTTTCATAGAAATTCTCAAAATAACAAAAAATGTGGTTTTAAGGCGATCACTAACTCTGGAACTATCACAACAGTTCCTCGAACCATTCCAAATATGGAAGTTCTCATTCACAAACAACTCAATAAACTCAATCAACAAAAACTGAAGTCTCACAACTCTAGCTAGTACATGTTGTGGCTTAGGCTCAATGTAGATATCTGACTTAGGCTCGCTTGACATCTCAAACTTGAACCTGAACTCTAGCTCTAATTTGTACAGGTTGTGGCTCAAGCTCAATATAGATCTATGACTCAAGCTCGCTTAACATATTTTCTGTCATAAGGGAAACACATGAGAAATATCAACTTCAAACAACGCCTCCTATGCAGTGTTGCAACAATGCATCTAACTTGTTCAACTGAACGTCAACGATGCATGATACACAAACTCAAATGCATTCGACCCCTTCAAGATCACCTTTAACTTTTGAAAACCTCCAATCTTGTTAATCTTCACGTCAGACTCAAAAAATCTTGCGCTCTAGCAGTGTATCAGTCGATTCTTACCAGTACAGTATATTCATCACCCAAAAAAAATTTCTCAGCACGAACCGAGCGAGTCGAGAGCCGAAGAATCCGCAAGTTTTGGAGGTAGTAGACTCCTTCTCGACCCACTGATTAGTCGTAGATTCCTTTTAAAGTGACAACTTCTCTCACATATATCATAGAAACAATGTCATTGATAGTAGAAACTGGTTTTTCAAAGTTTCTAATTAAAATATGACGGATAAATGTTCTTCAACATAGACCTTTTGATCATTGTATATCGACTCTCCCATTTACTTGACATTGAGGCTCCAAGATATTTCACAGAATATATTGTCAAGGTTCATTTTTCTTGTCCACTAGACGATTAAATGGTTACCAAATGTTCAATTGATCCACTTTCGTTCACGCTGGCTGCTGCACATTGTGTTGAAGTTTGCAACAAGAAACAGTGAAATTCACATCCAGAAACAACATGACAACACCTACACTAGTGTGGGACCAAGAGGTCCAAGTAGCACCTACACTAGGGTGGGACCAGGAGGTCCAAGAAGCACCTACACTAGTGTGGGACCACAGGTCCTAGCAGCACCTACACTGGTGTGGGCTAAATTTGGTGCATGTCTATTTTAATTTTCCCTTAATTAAAATGGACAATAAAATGTAATATTATCTCATAATCACTTGTAATAGTTAACTGAGTGTGATAAACTCAGTTAGCTCATGAATTTAGAGTTGAGGGTAGTTGATGAGGCATGCAGAGTAATTCTAGCTGCAACAAAGTTCGAAGTGCAATTGGTTCATTAGTTTAGTGCATGTGTAATGAGTTTAACTCAGTTAAGTGAGTTAAAGTCAGTTGTGATAGTTGTAACTGTTTGTTGCACTAGTGAGAGATCAAGTGAATTAAATATTATTTAATTCACAATAAGTGATCTAACATGCAACTGATGATTTACTATTATTAGCTGCATGCATGTCAGTTCCAGTGGGGATCCAGTTGAGACAAAGGTTAAAGGGAAGTGTGACTATCAATTGTGATATTAACAGACTGCCCAGATGCAGTTAAAACACCACAGGATGCCCATGATACTCAGCACATTTGAGGAAGGCTGAAATTCCTAAATAATAGGGATTGCATTCATTAGGGATTGCGTGAGCAAGGAAGGCTGAAAATAGGCCGAGAATTGGCTGAGTGTTGGCCCGATTTTGTATGGATCAGTGTGAGACGATACGCAGATTGCAGGAGACTCTTGTGAGAAGAGTGCATTGAAATTGTTTCATGATTCCTTGTGGAATATACAATAGAAGATAGAGGGGTTTTGAGTAGCAAGTTTTCCCCGAGAAATTATCTGTGTTATGGTTTGATTGATTCTTCTTTGCTTCATGTGATTGGGATTGTGTTTAATTTCCGTAAATTAATTGTAGAAGTGATTTAGTATCTTGTTTTAGCACATTGTTAGATCGGATTGAATCCATGATATACATATTTTTTGTATAATTTCTACACATTGTGGAATTGAGAGTGTGACTTGGACTCCAATTTTAATTAAAAAATGCACAGGTTGGAAATGAAACCGTTTTTCTAGATAAAAAAACGAGGCAACTAGAAATCATTCTTAGAATCTCTCCAGGCCAGAAGAAAATCTTCTTATTTAGTAAACAACACGAGGGCATATTATATTCTCCACGGAATGAGAATTATTCCAGCAACTACACTTTCATTATATGGTATTCCAGTTCGAAAAAAAAAAACCATGAAAGAATTTGTGTCTTATTTCTTCCACATGTCTACTACTCTCGATCTTTCCTCCCACGCCCAGTCAATACACACGTGCTCAACAACACTTGGAAGGGGGCATTTTTACAAAGAGCATAACCCAGGAAGGCTACAACACCAAGAAAACCACAAAACTAGTGGCCGAAGATTGAACAAAACAAAATTAACCTTCGCCCTAATACCACTATAAGACACACGATTGGAAACCAAACTCAACAATATATTAATGCATGATCTCAAAGAATGATGTACACAATGTACATATACATACATAAAGAAACCATTGAATCAGTTCCCAGGATTTCTTGTACTCTAATAACCAATTACCTTAACACAAACTAACCCGACGTTTAGTTGTCTAACAGTTTCATGCAAAATAAATTGCTTACATGTTCTAGTATTATTCACCTTGGTAGTTCTCCATTTGAAAACAATTTTTTTTTCAACTGGAGCTTTCAATTTGGTCTTTTATTATTCTGCAAAAAACAGATTGCATTGGGTTTGAACCAACACTAAGACAGGTGAAGTGTAATAACAATTTGTATGCATCTATATTCAATTGTGCACCACGTAAATATAAAGATTCAAATTTTAATCTACATCCCATAAACATAAGGATTCAATTCCATTGTAATCATATTGTAAGAATATTTACTCTTATAAAAGCTAAAGTATCAATTGAATCAATTAATTTGGAATGAAATATATTGAGATGGAGAAAATGATTGTAAATATTGATGACATCAAATCATTTAGAACCTAATATTTATAGTTTGTGTTCAATGTTTGTTAAAAAAAATTAAGAAGTTTATTTTTAAATCCACCAGAGAAATCACATATGTAACAAATGAAAAAGTATAGGTATCAATTCACCTGTGACAACCCTTTTCTTTACATAGATATTACAACCCAAGAAAATGAAAAGTTTTCGCCTTCTAATAAAAAATATCTTTATATTCTCCTTAAGAGCACGTTATGATATATGCATACAAGGTAATATCAAACCCTAAATTCTTCTATTTTCTACCAAGCTAGCTACAACTTCTATTCAACATCCTAAGCGACTGTCAAAATTATTTTGTAGAGCATGAAAAAATTACAAAATCTATAGTCATTAGAATATGAACATGAAAAAATTACAGGATTTATAGTCATTCCAATATTTCAGATCTCTTGAAGTCACAAACACCATAAGACTACAATTCCCAAAGTACCCAAATTTTTATAGAAAGAAAAACTGTGTTAAAATGTTTCTTACTGTCGAAAATATCAAACAAATTACAGAACCAAAACAACCCTAAACCATATATGAAGGAACAAAAAATCTAAAGTACCCAAATGTTTATAGAAAGAAAAACTGTGATAAAATGTTTCTTGCTGTCAAAAATATCAAACAAATTACAGAACCAAAACAACCCTAAACCATATATGAAGGAACAAAAAATCTAAAAACTTCTTGTGATACAAAGAAATATTAACAAATTAAAACAACACGAGAAATTCTATAAAACACTTTGTGCATATATTTCACGATGAATGAAAGAAACCAAGATGTTTATAAGACTTTTTTAGAAGAAAGCTCAAAAACCCATAATGACATAATCATATCAATACTTACTATCAATGACGAATTTGATGTTTCACAGTGATAATGGCATGACTGCAATTTAACAGTTGGAAATAGAAAGACAAAACCAAAAACAAAATATGCAACCAAATGGTTAGGGCAACCATTTAGATTCTAAAATTGCAAGGCGAGGGCTCTTGGATGTAATTGCCTCAACTAGCCATGTAATATACATGTTGACTTTATTTGTTTGGGGGAAGCTTCTTTTGTTTATCACGTTGCTTTAAAAATATGAAAAAAATATTATTATTTTTTATTTTCTTAAAAACATTATATAAAATAAATAAAATGGTTTATGTTCAAACATGAAAAGCCTTCATCCTTTAATTTTTACTAAGGGACAAAGACTCACATAACTTTTTGGTGGGTAGTAACCACTACTAAGTTTTCACATTTACACTTTTACTCCTAATTAGGAGAAGGCTTCATATTTCAACTTAAGGTGTACTCTCTTGATTTTTTTATTTTATTTTATTAATTGACGACCTAGATTGATTTTCAAGTGAGTATGCGATTCTCAAGGGAGTATGCTCAACATAAGCTTCTTTTGAATGCTTATCAACTACTGTAGCTTGTTAGAGAGTTTGTTAGGTTGCTTTGACTTCTAATAAATTTAAAAAAGTTGATGTGAATTTGAAGAAATATTCCTACCACCCCACCCACCAATTTGCTAGGGATTTTCGAAGCATACCTATTTTTAGAAAAAATGCCTTGTATCTTAGTTGTAACGGATAGAAACTCTTCAACACTTATGTTTTTTTATCAAGACCTAAAATTCTTAATGGTTAAGTAAAATGAAAGTTAATAATACTATTTTTTTTATCAAGACCTGAGATTTTTAAGGTTAAGTAAAATCAAAGTTAATAATGATATTTTTGTTTTTGTTTTATATTTATCAATGGTAGATACAAATGAAGTCTTTGGCTATATCAACCACATTAATAATTTTAATGTGGTTGTATTAGGCGTTGAAGAATACATAAATAATGGTATATTTTGTTGAGATTCAACAAGATGATGAGCTTACTGAAAAGAGTCGCCTTCACTAAGTGGGCCCGCGGGCTATTTTTGGCGCAAAGTCTATTTTTTGACTGTCTATTTTTAGACATGTCGATCATATTCTATGAGTTGCAGGATGCTATTTGTGGATGGTTGGTCAAGTTGGAAAAATAGATGGACTTCTATTTTTATACATATTGGGTGGAATCTATTTTTAGATTGCCAGTCTAAAAATAGATATGTCAAATATTATTAGCTCTTAATAATATTTGGACTCTAAACATTATCTTATTCTCTTGGAGCACTTCAGTTAAGTGCACAGATGTGACACAACAGCTGACAGAAGGAATTACGCTATTCTTGAGGGTTTACTGGAGCTAATGCTTGGAGGACTTCAGTTAGAACTCATGTGACAGGGTTTGGTGGAGTTATAGAAGTAGTTGGTGGAGTTGTGTTCAGTTTAACTCAGATAGACATAGTTGAGCTAGTTGTATCTAGTCTAACTAATTGATACACCAGTGAGAGTGGTGTGAACTAATTATTAATTAATTCACTAAATAATAACTCATTAATCAACTGAAGAATACATCAGTTAACTACAGTGCATGGCAGTTTCAGTGGAGACCAGTGGAGAGATAGGTGAAAGGGAAAGTGTGACTATCAGTTGTGACTATAGTGATGCATTGATTGCATCCAACACTTAGTGGAGATGCCAATGAGGATTGCGTGAGCAAGGCTGGAGTAATTCGAACTCATTCAGAGCCATTCTTCAGCAGGGATTGCGCAGTAGAGGAAAGCTAGCAGGTGGCAAATATTGGTGCATGGATTTGCAAGATCGGGCCTGATTATTGTGTAGCGATTGTATTGTACTGAGAGCTTGATATGATCAGCTTTGTATGAGGATTGTTACATGATCTCTATGAAATATATTATATACAGATAGTTGGGGTTTTCAGCTTCAGGCTTTCCCGTTAAATCATTGTGTTAATGTGTGTGAATTTTTATGGTTTCATGTGTGCATTGCAATTGATTTAATTTCCGCATGTGATGATCAATGGTGGAATAGATTATGTATTGTGCATGAAGTTAAAATAGTGTGTGATCAGGATAATCTTGGACATATAACATATAAGTTATATAATTTCTACATGGTATCAGAGTGATATTGATCAGAGAAGATTGCAATTATTGAAGCAGTTGAGTTTTGTGCCGGTGGAATTCTAATTTTCTACAGTGTTTTCTTGGTGTCAAAGTTGAGCATTCATTGAAATGTCTTTCAACGGATTGCGATTGAAGTATGCTCTTGAGGGCAGCTCGAATTATATTGCATGGAAGCACAGGATGGAGGTGGTGCTGGATGATAATGGGTTGAAGGAGTTCATAGATGTTGAAGTTCCAAAACCTGCTTCTAGCGATGCAGCTGCACTTAACGCATGGCAAAAGAAGACAACAAAGTGTCAAAGAATTATGTTGGAAGGTGTGAAGGATCACATTGTGTCCAACCTTCACGGTAAAGCTTCTCCATTCTTGATGTGGAAAGCTTTGACAGACTTGTTCCAAAGCATAAGCGACCAGAGGAAGTTGGTGCTTAAAGACAAGCTCAGGAAAATAAAAATGGAGAAAGGCGACAACATACCCAAGTACCTCACAAAGTTTTTCCAGTGCAAGGATGAGCTGGGAAGTGTGGGGGTTACTGTTGATGAAGAAGTCTTGGTGAGCTTGGCTCTCCTTAGGCTTCCGAAGAGTTGGCATAGCTATGAGGACTCTGTTAATGGTTAGGAGAAACTGCCAGGATGGGAGCGACTTTGGTCGGATCTTGTGCAGGAGGAGATAAGGCGGGGTACCAGGGATGGATCTTCATCGAAGAATGAAGATGAAGAAAATTAGCTTTGGTACACTTAAAGCAGGAAAGGAAGGAAAGAAAAATCCTTCTCAATGCGTTACGAAAGGCAGAAAGCGAGGACTTGTCGAGTGAGATGCTTTCCTTTTGTCACCAACAGGACATTACCCACTAATTGTCCTGAAAGAAGAAAAATAGCGGTGGCAGGTGCGATTGGAAAGGCCTTAGCCTCGCAGTTTGAGCTATATTTTTATTTGATCGCATGCTTGGTTTCAAGTGTGATGGGATCAGTGTGGTTTCTTGACAGTGGTGCGTCTTTCTATATGACCGGAGACAAATATTTGTTTACTGATCTGGATGAGAAGGATCTTGGAGTGCACATCGAGATGGGCGATGATGGTAGATACAGTGCGACTGGTATCAAGACCATTTCCTTTGAGAGGGAGTCTGGAAAACCTTTCATCTTGAAGGATGTCATGCATGTTCTAGGATTTAAGAAGAATATGATCTCTGTGGCGATGTTGGAAGACAAGGGTTATGATGTTGTTTTTAGCGAGGGAAAGGCTTTCCTGCGTAGTAAGACAACTGGTGAAACCTAGAGGATAGGGGTTCGAGTTAAGAACCTGTATCAATTGCAGGTAGATGGCTGCGTAGCAATGGCAGGCAAAGCAGAAGGAGTGGTGAGCCAGGATGAGGGTGAATTGTGGCACAAGAGATTGGGCCATCTTCACCATGGCGCTTTGAAAATTTTGCAGCAGATTTCTACTGGGCTTCCCAAGGGTACACTTGCGAAGTCAGATCAGTGCAAGGGATGTACTTTGGGAAAATTTGTAAAGACCACTTTTCATGAGAAGGATAGTCACGCAACAACGATCCTTGAGAGAATTCACACAGACGTGTGTGGACCTTTCTTAGTAGCTTCAACAACAAAGCACACGTATTATGTGATATTTGTTGATGACTTTTCTCATAAGTGTTGGATCTTCTTCATGCAGAAGAAGAGCGAGACATACTCAAATTTTTGTGAGTTCAAGGCACTGGTTGAGAAAGATTCGGGGAAGTAGGTGAAAGCTCTTAGGATCGATAATGGTGGTGAATTCATCTCTGGCGAATTCAAATACTTTTTCAGTGCAGAAGGAATTCGAAGAGAGCTCATAGCGCCTCATAACCCACAGCAGAATGGGGTCGCGAAGAGAAAGAACATAACGATCGTGGGTGCTGCACGGGGGATGTTGCATGATCAGGGCCTTCCCATACACTTGTGGGCTGAAGCATGCAACACCGCGGTTTATGTGTAAAACCATTGTCCTCATAGAGTACTTGGCATGAGTACACCCGAAGAGGCGTTTTCTGGTAAGAAGCTTGATATTTCTCATTTGAGGATTTTTGGCTCACCTTTTTACATTCATGTGACGAAGGATGCCAAGAAGAAGTTGGAGCTGACCACAGAGGTTGGGATATTTGTGGGGTACACAGAAACACCCCACAATTATCGTGTGTATTTTCTAGATAGTCGGAAGACTGTTGTGTGACGAGATATCACATTTCATGAGGAGAAAGCCATGAATTTGTTGCTTGAGAGGGAGCTACACTTGCATGCAGAAGAGGAGCTACTTGTTCCTAAAGATGAGCCTCAGGATGTGGATCAACCACAAGAGGAGGTTCATGGAGTGGAAGAAACCACTCATGCAACGCCAAACATCAAAGGGCTGAAGCACACTACAAAAGCTAAGCCACTGAATCTTGATGCAACGTAGAATGTAGGAGCTCCTACGTCACAATGCAGACAGAGACAGTCACCTGATCGATTTACTGGATACATGGCTCTGATGAGCAAGTGTATCGTGACAGAACCATCCTCTTTCAAGGAAGCTGTGGAGGATCCCGCATGGGTAGATTCCATGGTGGAAGAGTATGATTCAATTTTCAGAAACAGTGCATGGGAGATTGTCCCAAGGCCAGAAGGGAAATCAGTGGTAGGTTCGATATGGATCTAGAAAGTGAAGCAAGCTGCTGACGGGAGTATCGAGAAGTACGAGGCAAGATTTTTTGCCCGGGGCTTCTCACAGATCGAGGGGATCGACTATGAAGAAACCTTTGCACCTATCGCAAGGTATTCTTCCATACGGACCATCCTTGCTCTCTCAGCACAGATGGGTTGGCACATTCATTAGATGGATGTGAAGACTGCGTTCCTCAACGGAGTCATTGAGGAGGAGGTGTACATGGGCGGCTGGAAAGTTTGGAGATCTTCGGCGGCCCGAGTCGCATGTGTCTTGGAGCTCAAAGAGCGTTGTATGGGGTAAAGCAATGACACCTGGAGTGCTTGGTACACACGGATAGACAGTTATTTCACCGGACTTGGTTTCGCCAAGAGTGAGGCGGATCCGAACCTATACCAGATTGTGGTGGAGGGTAAGTTGCAGATCATTGTACTTTATGTAGATGATTTGATACTAACAGGTGATGAACTGTTGATACACTCATGCAAGGCAGATCTTGCAAAGGAGTCTGAGATGAAGGACTTGGGCCTCCTTCATTATTTCTTGGGATTGGAAATTTGGTAGCGGAAGGGTGGACTATTTGTGTCTCAAGGCAAGTATGCCCGGGAGATACTGGAGAAGTTCAACATGCAAGGCTGCAAGCCTATCGACACTCCTCTTCCTAGTGGTTGGAGGAAAGAGGATGCTACATCGGCAGAGGTAGTGGATGCCATTATTTATCGACAATTGGTTGGTTCGCTCATGTATCTAGTCAATACACGACCGGACATATGCTATGTTGTTAGCCAACTTTCACAAGCTATGGTTAAGCCTACCAAGCTCTTTTGGAAGGCAGGAAAGCATGTCCTGAGGTATCTCAGGGGCACATCGGGATATGGATTGTGGTACAGACAGTTGGATGAGGTGAAGCTGCATGGCTTCACGGATGCAGATTGGGCAGGGAGCCCAATGGACAGAAAGAGCACATCTAGAGGGATATTCAGTATCGGGTCTACAATAGTTTCTTGGTACAACAAGAAACAAAGATCCATGGCACTTAGTTCAACAGAGGCCGAGTACATGGTAGCAAGTTTGGCTGCATGTGAGGCTATATGGATGAGGAAGATCCTGTTTGGGTTATTCGGTTCACACTTAGATCCTACTATGATATATTGTGATAGTAAGAGTTGCATTAAAATCTTGGTTAATCCAGTATTTCATGATAAATCTAACATATTGATATCCGGTATCATCATATTAGACATTGTGTGCAGCGGAAGATCATGTTGCATAAATACATTCCTACGGAGGATCGGGATGCAAATATTCTGACGAAGGCGCTCACCAGGAGCAAATTCGAATGCCATAGAGACATGATCGGGGTGGCAGATAATCCCTATCTTGTTGAGAGGGAGTGTTGAGATTCACCAAGATGATGAGCTTAATGAAAAGATTCGCCTTCACTAAGTTGGCCCGCGGGCTATTTTTGGCGCAAAGTCTTTTTTTAGACATGTCTATTTTTTAGACATGTCGATCTTATTCTATGAGTTAGGGATGAATTTTGTGGATAGTTGGTCAAGTTGGAAAAATAGATGGATTTCTATTTTTAGACATATTGGGTGGAATCTATTTTTTAGATTGCCCCGATCTAAATAGATATGTCAAATATTATTAGCTCTTAATAATATTTGGACTCTAAAAATTATCTTATTCTCTTGGAGCACTTCAGTTAAGTGCACAGATGTGGCACAACAGCTAACAGAAGGAATTACGCTATTCCTGAGGGTTTACTGGAGCTAATGTATGGAGGACTTCAGTTAGAACTTATGTGACAGTGTTTGGTGGAGTTATAGAAGTAGTTGGTGGAGTTGTGTTCAGTTTAACTCAGTTAGACACAGTTGAGCTAGTTGTATCTAGTCTAACTGATTGATACACTAGTGAGAGTGGTGTGAATTAATTATTAATTAATTCACTAAATAATAACTCATTAATCAACTGAAGAATACATCAATTAACTACAGTTCAGTGGAGACCAGTGGAGACCAATGGAGAGATAGGTGAAAGAGCAAGTGTGACTATCAGTTGTGACTATAGTGATGCATTGATTGCATCCAACACTCAGTGGAGATGCCAATGAGGATTGCATGAGTAAGGTTGGAGCAACTCGATTTCATTCAGAGCCATTCTTCAGCAGGGATTGTGTAGTAGAGGCAAGCTAGCAGGTGGCAAAGATCGGTGCATGGATTTGCAAGATCGGGCCTGATTAGTGTGTAGCGATTGTATTGTACTGAGAGCTTGATATGATCAGCTTTGTACAAGGATTGTTACATGATCTCTATGACATATATTATATACAGATAGTTGGGGTTTTCAGCTTTAGGCTTTCCCGTAAAATCACTGTGTTAATGTGTGTGAATTTTTATGGTTTCATGTGTGCATTGCAATTGATTTAATTTCCGCATGTGATGATCAATGGTGGAATAGATTTTGTATTGTGCATGAAGTTAAAATAGTGTGTGATCAGGAGAATCTTGGACATATAACATATAAGTTATATAATTTCTACATATTTATTTCCATCTGGTTCCTATTCATTTTTTATGCAAATACTTGCTTAAAATATGATGGGCAATAACTAATCGTAAATAGGTTATTTACTAGAGTATGAGAAATTTTCAAGGATTTTAATTTTAGGTAGTTTTCCTAAGAACTTTAACAATGGAAAATCATTACCCAAATATTTAAAAATCATGGCCTAAATATTGCAAGTACATCTAGAAATTATGGCAAAAAAATGAGGTAGTGATCCACATGGCACAAAGGATGCAATAAGACCTTTAAAGTTATCCCCCAATCAAATTTTAAAATTATTAAACATAATAACTTGTATTGGTCAATGCTAAACTAATAGTGGTCAATAGGAAAATTGATTGATAGAGTCTTGACTAATAAGATATTAATATATAAAAAATATGATATAAATATGGGCGTGGAGTATGTCCTAAAATTGTGTTGCTTTGCTAAGATTTTGTCTTCCTCGCACTAAAGAAACATGTTGATGGCCCCAAGACTAGAGACATATGGCAAGAGTGAAATCTTGTCCCTTACATACCACTAGTAAGTAATTCCAAATAACATGTTTTCCTTGAATAATGGTCATTTTACATTTATAAATAACAACCACCATTTATGACTATCCCACCATTAATTTAACAATTAAATTATGATAAATTTTCCATTACATAAAAATAAAAAAATAATACAAATATAATAATATCATTAATGACAAACATAATAATCCAATAACCACAAACATTGTTAAAAAAAAAAAGGTCTTTTACTGAGACTTTCATTAAACTTCTGTAATCTAGACTTAAAAAAAAAAAAAAAAAAACCCCTCCATTGTGAAACACCTTGGAGAATATATTTATTCTCATCGGCCACAATGAATAATCTGAACGAACAATCACAATATCTCGATTGCAACCATTTAAAATCGTATTTACCAATTTAATCATTTCACTGGATTTAAAAATCCAGAAAAAGTTTAATCGAACTCGGCCTAAGTACAAGTTGCAAGATGCTTCCTAGCTGTTAATTAAGTTACTTCCAGCTGTTGGGTAACCATTAATTCTTCGAGGTCTTTGTTGAAAAGACATGAACCATAATCACACATTAATTCCAACCTTCACTGTTTATCCCACTGGGCCCAAGGACGAGTTTCGAGTTGCTTCCAACTGTTGATCTGCCATTGATTCTAAAATCAAGTTGCTTCCAGCTGTGTGATACCAACAATTCTTCAGTCTTTCTTTAGAAAGGCATGAACCGGCACAACAATTTAACCAAAAAATTTCACGGTAGGAAACCAGTTTATTTATTCAGGGGGCCGCTCATGTAACCTAGTTTGGTGGGATGCATTTAGGGCTCCGCTGTGTTTGCGGAGCCTTACAGTCCAATCTGTGCGAAGAAGAATCCTAATTTTGGTGGTGATTTCTCTGAGGAGTCGGGAGCAGAAGCCTTATAGCAAAATCTGGGTGTAGAACCCTAATTTTGTTGGTGATTTTGGTGATTTCTCTAAGGAAAGGGAGTCCTACTCTAACTTCGGGAGCAGTTCCGTTCGGCAGTCTTGAGGCTTTCTGTTCAGCCAATGGCTGCCATGGATATTGCTTCTGGGGTTGCAGGCCATGTTTTGAGCAGCCTTTTCAGCAAAGTTATTGAGGAGGTGAAAATGGTCATTCTTTTCCCTTAAGTTTCCGTTCAACTTCTGAATGATGTAATAGATGGTATAAACGCTGAGCTGGATCGAGAACAAAGAAACCTTAAAAATTTACTGAGGACTCAGCTAGATATGGCGAACAGGACAGTGGCAACCGAGATTACGAGCAACACAAAAACTGCTTCAGTTGTTGTCATTAGTGTCTCTGCCGCTACAGAATGGGTAAATATATCAGAGATGTAAGACATTATGTCTCTGAACTCCACTCAGAGGAGCAGTCCAATCTTTGACCCAACTGAGAAACTTCATTTATCCGACCCAGATATCGATTGAAATCTCCAAATCCAGTTTTGTTGGAAACATAGTACAACCTGCGCAGTCGAAGGTTGAGAGATGGTTAACCGAAGAGAGTAACAATAAGGTAAGCAAATCATTTGATCTCATCATTTGGGTAACAGTCTCCAAAGATTAGATGTGCTCTTATTTACAGGATAAATTTTTAATTCTCAAAGTGGATGTTATGGGGAGGATTCTTGAGCTTCAAAACCTAGGAGTGTCATTGAATGAAAGGGTTTCTAAAATTGTTCTCACGACTCATGGGAGTACAAAGGTTTGCCACCTCTAGGATAGGGGTGCAAAGGGTTGCCACTGGCTATAACCTGAACAATATATTTGATAAAAGACTATTTCAGCATCTCAATAGAGTTACAGATTATTTGAAGATAAGTTTAGTTTGATTTGCACTTTATGTAAAAAGTCATATAAATATCCAAAAACAAAATAATCAGCTGTGATGGAAGGGTTTGTCAAAAGAAATGTAGAGAGCTATGTAGGAGGCTCTGTCGCAGATTCAGCTCGTGAAGCTAGAGCCAAGGCCAAGTCAGAGTTAAAGCCTGAGAGTCTGAACAGAGCTAGAGCAGAAGTGTGAGCAAGAGCCAAAGCCAAACCACAAGATTTGAAACCCACAGGTCCCAGATTAAGCCTGTGGAAAGTGAAGATAAGGAGCTAGTTGATGCGGCCATCAACCTAAAGAAGGAAGGTCTGATCTGTAATCATACCTGGAACTAATTACTAAATAAAGTCACGTAGATATTAACACCACTACAGTAGCAGAGTGGCCCATTAAGCGTTGGCCAGAGATCAGTTTTACCAGATGCACGATGGTAAATGGGGCGCTACTGTTGGGAGGATGCAGCACCTGCTGCAAGAGGCATACCAATGACAGAAAAAAATGCTGTGGCCATTTGGCAGGCGTAAATTGTAATATCTGTAAAGTCTCTTTTAATAAAAAACTATTATTGGCTGTAGAGAAACTGCGTTGTATCATTGAATCTGTTTTTACTGTTTGATTTTTCTCGTTGATGTACCGTAGCAGAGAAGAAGAATCATGCATTTAGGCACAACTGTAGGCCTGTTTTTGGGCACCTTCATAGACCTGTATTTAATGTATGATTCATGAAACTTGTGCTTTGATCTGCACTTAGTTTTAACAGAGCATCATATTAAAACCGTTTATTAGCTTGTTGTCCTTGCTTCTCCAAGCCATCTTCTAGCAGCAATGTTACCTGGTTATGAAATCTGTTTGGCAGGAGCGCCCAGACAGATTATTTTGTTATCAGAGCAAGTTACTTGGCCTGTGAAAATAGAGCGGATTGCATTCCATTGATATGTGCGAACATTTGACAGAAAAAGCAAAGCAAGAGGAGCAAAGTGTACAGCTGTATGATGTGAACACTGCAAATTATCAAGACCCGGGGAACAAAGGTGAAGGTATCTGAGGAAGTTTAGAGGGATGCCAAGGGTAAATTTTCTAGAAAAAGTAAGAAAAAAATTAGTAACTCGGAATTATTTTGCTAGATTACAGTAAAAAAACAAAGGACTTTAAAAAATTACTTTGTAATGTTGGAACTTCTGAAACAAAATGATGAGAGAAAATATTATAAATTGGTTGAGATGCAAAGAGAGGGTAGGAGGAAGGACAGCCTGATAGGAAGGTCTTGGAGTAGAATACTGCTCACACTTGGTGGAGAGGCTAGGATGGACATCCTGACAGGAAGGTCTTGTTGTAGAATACTGCTCACAGTGGGTGGTGTCTAAACTGCTAGGGGAAGATAGGTGAGAAGGTGTGGAGAGGGCAGGAGGGACAGCCTGAAAGGAAGGTCTTGTAGAATACTGCTCACACTGGGTGGAGAGGGCAGGAGGGACAGCCTGACAGGAAGGTCTTGTAGAATACTGCTCACACTGGGTGGTGTCTAAACTCTAGTGGAAGATAGGTGACTATGAAAGGCTAGAGATGAGTTCAAAAAACAAAACCAAGACACTGGGTAGTATCTAAACCCCTAGTGGAAGATAGGTGACTATGAAAGGCTAGAGATGAGTTCAAGAAACAAAACCAGATCTGGGCAAAAGCCAAACCAGAGGGTTGAACAAAAACGAGAGTTTGAGCTACAACCACAGCCAGAGGCACAAGATCTGGTAGCCACAGGTCCCAGATCAGGCCCATTGAAGGAGAAGATAGGAATCTTGCTTATGGGGCCATAAACTTCATGGGAGGTCTCGTACCTTGAAATAATTACTAAACACATCGACGTGGGCATTCATTCCATACTAGCAGTACAGTACCCCTTCAAATGGTTGGAGGAAGAACAGCTTTGGACATTAGGGTTTCTTAAAAAGCAGCACTGTGGTAGATGGAGGGCGGGGCACAACACTTGCTGCAAGAGGCAGACCGGGGGGAATGAAGGTTTCAGTCAATAGGATGCAGCGTAGGCTTAGAAATGTCTGTAATTTCTCCTTTTATACACTGTTGCTTTTGATAGAGAATCTCTGTTTTATCATAAACTTTGTTACTGTTAGTGTTCGATTTTTTTGTCCTTCTGGATGTAGCTTGAGTGTGGATGCACGATGACAAATATATAAGCAGACTTTTGGGCCTGTTCTTGGGCGCCTTCATAGCTCCGTATTTGTGATGTGGAGCGACTACCTAGTTAGTGACTTCTGAACCTTGCATACCTTCTGCAGCTCGGCTCGAGTCTTGTAAACGGTTGAAGGATCTCCGCACAGAGTTGCAGGTTTTGCAGGTGTTAGGGGTCTCTCAGGAGCTTGAAAGTGAAGCTAGCTTTTTCAGAGCTTGAGATGTCGAGTTTTCAAACTTTGAAGTTAAGATGTATAGAGGAAATTAGGTGTTAGGGGTCTCTCAGTGAGCTTGAAAGATAAGCTAGCTTTTTCAGAGCTTGAGATGTCGAGTTTTCAAACTTTGAAGTTAAGATGTATGGAGGAAATAAGGTGGCAGAGGGATTGCTGGGATGCAATCCAATGGCAAATTGCCAATCTGGGAACATCCTTGGAAAACCCTATATATTTTGATGATAGCAATCTATATAATCTAATTTTCAGTGGTGTGGATCATTTTGTGGTCTATTATTTGGACCAGGTGTCGTTTTTTTCCATGCTAGAAATTTGAGAATCTGTAACTAAAATATGTTTCAAATTAAGTATTCTTTCATAATTGAAAGAGGCAGGTTTTGGCTTTGTGGATTGAACTCTACACATAACTCCATTTCTAAAAGTTTATGAATGGTTTAAAATATTTATATATCTTGGCTTTAAATCGACAATCTCTTTATTTTTTATAAATTTTAGTTGTAAATGTTAATTCCCAATAAATTTATATTAATTTAATTGTAACTGTTAATTCCTGTTAATTCCCAACCATTGTTTTTTTTAAATACCTTTTTAAATACCCAATATAGTTAGAAAATTAATTTATAACTCATTTGTCATTAGACATAATTGGAAAATTATCACAATTCATTTGTTAAATCAATTCCAACTTAAAATTATCACAATTTATTTGTTAAATCAATTCCAATTAAATTATCTTAATTCATTTGTCAAAAGATATAGTTGGAAAATTATCACAACTCATTTAAAATATTATCTTAATTCATTTGTCAAAAGATATAGCTGGAAAATTATCCCAACTCATTTGTCAAATCAACAGTAATGACATCTATCTATGGTTAATTGTCCAACAGTGATGATAGATCGATAATTCATTTGTCAAAACATATAGTTGGAAAATTATCACAACTCATTTAAAATTATCTTAATTCATTTGTCGAAAGATATAGTTGGAAAATTATCACAACTCATTTGTCAAATCAACAGTAATGACATTTATCTATGGTTAATTGTCTAACAGTGATGATATCTATCTATGGTGGCTGTTGTCTAACAGCTAAGACATCTATCTATGGTTGCTGTCCACCATTAATTTAGGTTGACTCATCACCCTTAAAAAATTTCTGCCATCTATTGAGCCACCAAGACATCTATCTATGGTTGCTGTCCACCATTAATTTAGGTTGACTCATCACCCTTAAAAAATTTCTGCCATCTATTGAGCCACCTGTACATAATAGATAATTTTTAAAAGGTATTATTGTGCCACCTGTAATAGGTGGTTCGTAATGGATATGCTTTCTGGATTTGGACCATTTTACATAAAAAAGAAAAAGAACTTTTAACCCAAAAAACAATTTTAAAACAAATTTAAATATACATTTAAATAAAATTAGTATTATTTTTTAATACATGTTATATTTATTATTAAAATACTATTATTTTTTAGTATATCTTATATTTGTTATTAAAAAATATAAATAATAATTAAAAAAAATCAAAATAAACAAAATTTCAAAATATAAACAATAAACAATTTCTGAACATATTCAGAGCTAAGCTATTATTTAATTAAAAACTTAAATATATATTTAAATAAAAATATTATTATTTTTTAATATATTTTATATTTATTATTAAAAAATATAAATAATAATTTAAAAATAGAAAAAAATAAAAAATAAAAATAAAATTCTAAATAAACAAAAAATTGAAAATATAAATAATAATTTTAAAAATAAAAAAAGCCAAAAATCTAAATAAACAAAATTTCCAGATTATATATAATAATTGGATTATGGACTTAAATACATTGGCATCTTTTCCTTCTTTATTTCCAGATTATATAATAATTGGATTATGGACTTAAATACATTGGCTTCTTTTCCTTCTTTATTTCCAGATCATATAATAATTGGATTATGGACTTAAATACATTGGCATCTTTTCCTTCTTTTCTAAATTCAACTATTACTTGTTATTTTATAATTTGTATTATTGAAAGAAGAAAATATCGATTTAGAAGTACAATTTACTTGTTATTTTATAACTTGTATTATTGAAAAAAAGTAAATATGGTTTTAGAAATACAATTTAGTTAATGTAACGGAGGAAACCAAAATATAATAGCATTTTTTATTTATCACTCTAAAATAAATATTTAGATTTAAGAGAGATTGATTTGTTAATATTCAATATGATGCATATAATAATAGTGATATTGATATACTTTTATCTATTTTAAAATATTGAAATAAATATAAATAAATAAATTTAGATTAAAAGTGTGGAGAGGATTTAAATTTTTTGATTTGCAAACTTATTTTTAAGTGTGAAACTTGGAAAAAAAAAATGCACTTTAAGATATATGATCCCTCTCATTGTTTAATAGTTATAGGTTTAAGATGAATTTAACATGACGTGTAATTTGTAAATGATCAACATTATTTATATATATGTGCAATTTGATCATTTAAATTTTATTTAATTTCAACATTATTTATAGGTATGTGCATAATGTAAGTAAGATGTCAAATGTAAAACTCAAAATGTAAAATGTACAGTGAAACATAAAGTGTAAGGGGGAGATGATGAAAGTAAATAAGTAAGATGTAAAATGGAAAATGTAAGGGGTAGAGAGTGACAAACATGGAGGGTGTAGAGAGAGGAGGGGAGAGTATGGTGGAGGGGAGAGAGAGGGAGAGATGGGAAGGAAGAGAGAGAATGAGAGAAGAACAGAGAGAGAGGGAGGGAAGAAGAAAGCCATTGAGGAAAAGGTGGAGAGAGAGGGTCGGGAGTGACAAAGGAGAGATGGAGAGAAAGTGAGGGAGAAAGAAGAGTAACAAGAGAGAGAGAGAGAGAGAGAGAGAGAGAAAGAAATATGGAGAGAGAGTGTGTATGTTTGTGGTGAGATAGAAAGACGAAGGAGAGACAGCGGGAGGTAAAGATATAGATGAAGGGTGTATAGAGGGAAGAAGAGAGTAATAGAGAGAGGGAGGGAGCAAGCTATATATATATATATATATATATATATATATATATAGAGTGTGTGTGTCTGAGGGGTGTTATAGATAGATAAAGAGGGAGAGATGGAGGGAGATATAGATGGCAGGAGAGAGAGAGAGGGGAGGGGGAGAGGTTGGGGGGTGGAGGGAAAGATAAATAGATGTCAAGAGAGAGAGTGTGTGTGCTTGAGGCATGAGATAGAGAGATAAAGGAGAGATGGAGGGAGATATAGTTGGAGAGAGAGAGAGAGAGATGGGGGAGAGAGGGAGGGGAAGAGACAATGTTTTTCACTAAAATAGAAGCATTGATTTCAGTGTATATGGTGATTCCTAATCTTATTTGATTGATTACACTTGATGCATTGATCTTTGTGTAGTTGTTGATTTCTAATCTTATTTGATTGCTTGCACTAGATATATTAATTTTAGTGTAGATATTGATTTCTAAACTTATTTGATTACTTTCACTAGATGCATTTATTTGAGTATACATGTTGATTTCTAAAACTATTTGTTTGCTTGCACTAGATGCATTGATTTCAATGTAGATGTTGATTTCTAATTCTATTTGAATGCTTGCACTAAATGCATTTATTTCAGTATAGTTGTCGATGCCTGATTTGATGTAGCTAAATATACGATGTTCATTAATTTCAAAGTAATTAGATTAGTAGAATGCATTGATTTTAGTGTAGATGTTGATTTATAATCCTATTTGATTGATTACACTCGATGCATTGATTTCAATGTAGTTGTTGATTTCTAATCTTATTTTATTGGTTGCACTAGATGTTGTTTGATTTCAAATCCTATTTGATTGCTTGGATTAGATGCATTTATTTCAGTGTATGTTGATTTGTAATCCTATTTGATTGCTTGCACCAGATGCATTGATTTCAGTGTAGATTTTGATTACTAATTATATTTGAATGTTTGCCCTAGATGCATTTATTTCATTCTAGATGTTGATTTATGATTTGATATAGCGAATTGTATGATGTACATTAATTTCAAAGTAATTGGATTAGTAGTGTGCATTGATTTCAGTACACGTACAAAAAAATTATTGATGACGTGCATCGAGGGAAGAGGGTGAGGAGAGAGAGAGAGAAGAGGAAAAGAGAGAAGGGAGATGAGGAAAAGAGATAGAGAGAAGGGGTAGAGGAAGAGGGAAGGGGAGAGAGTGTGTGTATGTTTGGGGGTGAGATAGAGAGACAAAGGAGAGATGAAGTGACATAGAGATATAGATGGAGGTGGGAGAGAGGGAACAAGGTAGAGATAGAGGGAGGGAGGGAGAGATAGATAGATATGAGAGAGAGATAGTATGTGTCTATTTGAAGGGTGGGATATAGAGACAAAGGAGAGATGGAGGTAGATATAAATATTGATGGTCGGGGAGAGAGTGGGAAGAAGAGAGAAGGTCAAGGGCAGGGGGAGAGAGGGATGGGGAGATGCAATGTTATTCACTAAAATATATGCATTGATTTCAGTGTAAATGTTGATTCCTAAACCTATTTAATTGATTATACTGGATGCATTGATTTCAGTGTAGCTGTTGATTTCTAATCTTATTTCACTGCGTGCACTAGATATATTGATTTATGTGTAGATGCTGATTTCTAATCATATTTGATTGCTTGCACCAGATGCATTGATTTTAGTGTACATGTTGATTTCTAATCATGTTTGATTTCTTGCACTAGATGCATTGATTTCAGTATAGATATTGAGTTCTAATTCAGTTTGAATGATTTCACTAGATGTGTTGATTTCAGTGTAGATGTTGATTTATGATTTGATGTAGCTAGATGTATGATGCACACTAACTTCAAAGTAATTAGATTAATAGTGAGCATTGATTTCAGTGTAAGCACACATTTTTTATTGATGATGTGCATTGATTTATGTGGTATAATAATTGAACCATAAATAAAATACTTGAGTTTTCATCTTAAATAAAATGTTCACTTACTTGAAATGTTTGCTTCTTGAAACTATAAACTATTTTTTTTTCCCCAAGGAAAAATCGTAATTTCCATTATAGTAATGATGAAAATTACATGTAGTGGATGTATCAACATGCATATTTGTTCATGAAGAACTAGATGAAAATCTGATTTCTGTCATAATATAAACAAAAAATTTGATCATGTTAGAAGATATCACATAGAGCCATACTATCCGTATTAATGCCAAAATTTATATAAAATAGATGGTTCATCATAATAGTCGTTAGGTTCCCTGAATCCACATATAAACATCAAAAATATTGTGTACTATTGTGTTGCTAATGCTAGATATTCTGCAAAAGGAGGATGGTAGAACTGATAATAATCTGTTGCACTGTCAGGGAGGCTGGAGCGGGAGTGGTGTTATTAAACCTTGAAGAAAATACTGAGTTTTTTTTTGCATGGGGACAAGGCAGATCCACAAACAACCACGATGAATCATTTGTTGGGAAAAATATTGAAGGGGGTAGGGCGGCAGGGATGGGAGGCGAGGTGAATCAGTATTTACAAGAATCACAATATTTTACTTTTCATTACTAATTTCTATGCTCGACCCTAATTATTCTAACTAGCATATGCAGGTGTATGTCTTAAATGAAACATGCGTATACCCAAATAACTTAATGTTCAGATAAATCTTATAAAATTTACTTAGCCCAGATCATCAGTTATGCATCGGACATTTAAGAAATAAACATGTGCAGTAATAACAAAATAAATCATCACACAAAGACATCACACATGAACACCAAGATTTAAGGTGGAAATCCAAGTCGGGTGAAAACCAACATTGTCATCGTCTCTGTCTTCAATATTTATTATATAGAAAACTGCTTACAATGTTGTACTAGCGTAGACTCATACCACTTGCAGGCACCTACCTTCAGAAGGTTGCACAACCTTCTCTCGTTCTATAGCTGCTACTGGAAGGGAGCTCCAACCCCCTGATCTCCTTTACCAGCTACCACTGGAAGGGAGCTGCTTCGACCCCCTGCTCTCGTTTACCAACCACTACTGGAAGGGAGCTACAACCCCATTATCTGATCACCAAATCCTACTCATGGGAAGCTTTGAATTCCTTACTGAAGGCTCCAACCCTCAGAAACAATGTAGACCACGTTTCATAAATTTTCACACTGGATCCAATAGCTTCAACACAACGCTAATTGTATAAAAATGTTAATAACCATCAACCAATATTAAAACAAAAGAGTGAGATCGCTATAACTAGATCACATAATTTAGCCCAAACTTCTGTATTAACACGTTGAATCAGCTTCAACTCTGATCATTCATACAACAAACTGTACACGCTACTTGACTTAATGTAACCTGTGTGTATACGCGCTTTTCTATGGAGCAACCTGCATATAGATATTTATATAATGAAATTAGAGATCTGAACAAACTCAGAACAAATCAAAGACATTCATGCACACATTGTCAGATTTACAGAACCCTTATTCAGTCAGCAACATCAGACATTGATCATCCTTATACATAATCAATTAGCAGTATAAACATTATTCAAAAATCCAGATCTACATGAAGACTTCCATTAGGGTAATTTTGAGGTCTAAAATGGGTCTCCTAAGGAAATTATAAAATAATAGTGGAAATAATCAAATAAGATTTGATTACATCATCTAAGTTTAGAGGGAAAAAAGGAAAAACTACCTTTTCAACTTATCTCCCAAACTTTTTAATCAAATTTCGAGCAGGAGTACTCGTTGGATGCAAAATTTAATTCATCATCAAAGGAGTACCCATGTTTCATACTTTCGATGGACCCTCGTACACGAAAAATGAGAAATACATGATAAACGTGATTGTAATTACGCTTTTTAATGTATTTCTCATTTTTCGTGTAGCAGGGTTCATCGAAAGTATACAACATGAGCATTTCTTGGATTATGAATTAAATTTTGCATCCAACGAGTACTCCCACTTGAAATTTGAGTAAAATATTTGGGAGATAAGTTGAAAATATGAGTTGAAAAAGTAGTTTTATTATTTTATTATTTTTTTAATCTTTTTACCATTTTACTTAAAAAATGGTGAATCATCGCCCATGGTTGACATCATCATTTTGAATCCCATTGGTTTTTATAAAGTTTATTTCGGTTGTACATTTTTCTAAGGAGGCCCATTTTAGACCTCAAAATTCCCCTAATGATTGATAGATAGCAGAAACACAGCAGAAATGGTCAGACATTTTCTTCGGCAATCTTCAAAAAAATCCCTAACTTCCATATGCACCTTTGCTGAAACGAACCCGCGGGTATACATGCTTTCACCGTGACGAACCATCGTATATATCTGTAAATATTACAGGACTGTGTAACACTTCAAAGTAGAAAAATTGCTCAGATCATATCATTTACTTCACCAATTATGCGGCAGACCAAAAATCTAAACAACTCATAAACAAATCATGCAAATACAGTCATTTCACGTCTAAAGATTCTGATCCATTATTGTATTCATGAGTGCATCAAAATATCAGATCTATCTATTGAATATAGCCCAATCCATGCAGATATACTTCAGATTGAAGTATTCATTCAATTCTCATTCACATGCACACCCTTGCACTATGATTTTATCCTCCTTATATAGATTGAGCCTTAGCCAATACCATGAGACAAAAACCACACAAGTGTTGGTGGTATTCTTGGACTAGATCAAATAGTCATTATTGCGTTCAATATTGTGGGATAATACCATGGTAAAGACCCTTGGTATGGTTAAAATTAGTGCGCCAACACATACGCGACTTGGCTTCTTTGTACCCGCATGTATACGCGACTTTTCTTCACCAAAACTATGTATACACTAATTCTAGATGTATACTCAGGTTCCCTTAATCAAACCTGTGGGTATACGTGGGTTCCCTTCATCAAACATGCGTATACATCTTGAAACTTTACCTTCATCATTCCTCTGTCATTGATTGTAATTCCTTTCTCTGTCACATATGCACTGACCTATAGATACATCAATTTTACATCTTCAACAAATAGGTTGATATCAAAAAGCAACTCATCGAGTAGGTTGCCATCAAGGACAACATATTACATCATAATGCCAACAATCTCCCCATTTGGACTTGATGGAAATCATGTTGGTGTTTGATCACCACAACTTGTAGATACCTGATAGACACATTAATCATAAGCATTATTCAAACACCAAGTTAATCTCCCCCTTTGACATCAAGAGAAAAGGTCGAACTGATACAAGAATGCCGAGATTTGCACTATATTGAGATTGCAACAAGATGATGAGCTTAGTGGAAAGAAGTCACCTTCACTAAGTGGGCCCGCAGGCTATTTTTGGTGCACAGTCTATTTTTAGACATGTCGATCATATTCTATGAGTTGCAGGATGCTATTTGTGGATGGTTGGTCAAGTTGGAAAAATAAGATGGACTTCTATTTTTGGACATATCATGGACCATATTTTTAGATCGCTGCCTAAAAATAGATATGTTGAATATTATTAGCTCTTAATAATATTTGGACTATAAACATTATCTTATTCTCTCGAGCACTTCGGCTTAAGGCATTGTATGTGCACAGATTTACGTAAGGAATTACGCTATTCCTGAGGGTTAAGTGGAGCTATTGCATGGAGACTTCAGTTAGAACTCATGTGACAGAGTTTGGTGGAGTTGATTGAGGTATTTGGTGGAGTTGTGTTCAGTTTAACTCAGTTAGACACAGTTGAGCTAGTTGTATTTAGTCTAACTGATTGATACACTAGTGAGAGTGGTGTGAATTAATTATTAATTAATTCTCTAATTATTAACTCATTAATCAACTGAAGAATACATCAGTTAACTACAATGCATGGACAGTTTCAGTGGAGACTAGTGGAGAGGTAGGTGAAAGAGCAGTGTGACTATCAGTTGTGACTATACTGGTGCATGAGTTTGCACCACACATTGATGGAGATGCCAATGAGGATTGCACAATGCAAGCCAGGTGGATTCAAACTCATTCAGAGCCCATATTCAGCAGGGATTGTGCAGTAGAGGCAGGCTAGCAGGTGGCAGAGATTGATGCATGTGATTTGCTAGATTGGACCTGATTAGTGTGTAGCAATTGGAGATTGTACTGAGAGCTTGTGAGGAGCTTTGTATGATGATTGTTACATGATCTCTATGACATATAATATACAGATAGTTGGGGGTTTTCAGCTTTAAGCTTTCCCATAAATTACTGTGTTAATATGTGTGAATTTTTATGGTTTTAATGTGTGCATGCAATTGATTTTATTTCCGCAATTAATGATCAATGGTAGAAGAGATTCTGTATTGTGCATGAAGTCAAATAGTGTGTGATCAGAAGAATCTCGTATGTATAACATATCAGTTATATAATTTCTACACACTGCACTATACGGACCATGCTCCCTATGAACACATGTTGTAGCTTCAAAACAGAGTTGCAAGACTATATAACCTTTCCTATCACCAAGGACACATACATACATCAATTACCTAACCAAGTGGGGTTACATATTTGACTCAAGCACCCAACCAAGTGGTTTTACATATTTGAAAACAAATTCCATACATGATTGAATATGACAATATTTACATCATGGGTCTCAACATGACCCTTACATGAAATTACAGATATGATGTTATAACAAAGACCCAACGGACCTCAATGGAGAGATATCATCGAACATACTTCAACAACCAATAGAATGCCAATTATGCAATATACCCAACAGGACTAATGATCCCCCTAAACATGTGCATCCTGAACATTTTCAACAACCAACTTATTAGAGCATCTTCATCAAGCATATAGATATAAAATAATAAAATGCAGCTTGAAAACCATAACCGCAACTGTACCCATTAGCGTCAAACCATATCTGTCATGGGTAAATTTCAATATCATCAACCTGTGACCAAGTCTACATTTTCATCATCATAATATCTTTCAATTATCAACTTAATCTCTTGTCTTTGCCCTTTTCCCTTTTTAGAAATATATGTGGGAATCAAGTATATAATTATGAAATAAGATAGAGTAGTGAATCATCATATAGCATGAGTAAACACCATAGACTTGTATCAACAATATATGATAGAACCAATAAGTAAGATAAGACAATGTAGCCATGCCTTCAAGTATCATCCAACAGTTGTAGCATAAGCACATCGATAACTAAGTCTTCAGGATCTTTGCAGCAACATCATATTCTTGCCAAGAATAATAATTATACCAGAACCACTTCATCAATAATCAATATGTATCAACCAATCATCCCTGTGATCTCTTATCACCAAGGTATTCATGTTTTAGATTTATTCCATTTTCATAATCACGATGTAACATGTGTAGGAATAAAGTATAATAGGTATCATTAACAACATAAGTCATCAGCAAAAAAATCTGCATGTTCTTTCCTCATATCTGAATCATTAGTCTTGCATCAAGTCCATGTGTGCAAATAAAGATAATCTTCTGCAAAATGTGATCAGGGCTCATCCATAATCTCATCATAATAAATCCATGTATCATGATAACATCATTTGAACTACCACATGAGCAAACATAATGCGAAAAATGCATCATTAGTAGTTAGGCTAATGCTCCCCCTGAACCTGTGCTACCTGTTCATAGTCAAGACTAACCATATCAATTCATTCATCAAAGCATCTTCATAAATCAAATAATCATAACTTAATATCATATCAAAAGACTGTAACCATCAACATCAGACCAAGAAAATTAAATCATAACTAACACCAACATATCAGAATCTGTTCTTAAGTCCACCTCACTATTTTTTTATCCGAGAAAAGCATACACAATTGTCTCCAAAGGAATTTCCGTATATACAAGTCTTTAGTTCATGAAACATGCGTATAGGAAGTGAAATACTAACAATTTCACAGTGTCATCTCCCCCTGAACTTGTACAGCCTGTACCTGTCTTATTTTGTCACATCATATGCACTGTTAGAAAAATAAACAACCAGAATTACCAAACCATCCTTTAAGCATTGCAGTTACTGATAAGATTATTATTTCAAGAATGATGGGCTGCAATGGTCATTGTCTTATTTCAGTCAGAGTCTGAATCCTCCTCATATCTGTGAGAGGTTATATCTTTAAACACATATAATTTATCAGCATTTTGGTATCCCATTGCTATGACCTCTCCAGTTTCTTTGTCCATGACCTTGCATTTGATTGATGTCAACACAACTACATTTACTTTATTTTCCATTTAACCTACACTTAATATGTTTTTTTTTTTTTTCAGGTCTTGAACTAATAAGGTATCAACTTCCCTTCTATTTTTGTTAATTATGGCTCTACCTTTTCCCAAAACTTCTGTTGGAGCATCATTTGAAATAATAACCTTACCATCTTGATTTTTCTTGAGAGGCTCCATCTTACTCTTATCACCAGTCATGTGATGAGAACATCCATTTTCTATGTACCATTCATCCTCATTTTTAAATGCATTGAGAGAAATACCACATCTTATCTCTTCTTATTTCTGCTTGTTAACATGAATGTTGGTGGATCCATCTTTCTTCGGTCTTATGATATCATCTGTTTGTCTTCCATGTCGTCTTTGGTGATTCATTGATCTGTTCCTGCATTCCTTTTCTACATGCCCAAAATTGTTACAAGCATAACATCTTATGTGACCAGAAAAGGGAGCAGAGGAATCATAATAAGTTTGTCTCATGTTCCTTCTATTGCAATCAATAGCTTTATGTCCAAATTTGTTGCATGAAAAAAAATAACCCTTAAAGAAACCCGAGTACCTGGGAGTTGATGATCTCTCTGTGTAGTGTCTGTTTGTTTGCGACTGAATCAATTGGCTTCTGCAATTGAATGCAACATGTCCATAATTATTACATACAAAGCATTCAAAATTATTGATCAAAGGAGAGAATCGATTGATACTTCTATAGTTAGGAGCGAATGACTTCCTTTGAGAATTCATGATTGTCGATTGACCATTTGTTTCTTTAAACACTTCAGTTTTTTCATGATATCCTTTGAATCCTTAGCATTGTATTCTGAAATAGATTCTCCTTTAACAGTTTCATGAAAACCAAGACCAAATTTAATAGAAGGAGACCTTTGACTACTAAGAATATTATCTAGAATCTTAGTAATATCTTGAAACCTCAAGGGCTTATCCTTTTCTTCTAATTTACCTTTCAAAATGTTTACCTCAACCTTCATTCTTTGGCACTACTTATTCATACTTTCTTTGACCCTTTTTCCTTCTTCTACTTTCTCATTCAATTTTAGAATATTTTCTTTCAACCCATTTTCTTGTTTCAAATTTTTGTAGGGTTTATTCATTCTTCTTATTCGATTTTTCCAAATTTTTTTTGAGAGAGATGATTTCTGCTTCAAGTCCTTCACTGTGATTGGTTACTTCATCCTGCAACTTTTGACATTGGTCTATTTTTTCTTTGTTTAGCTACTCAATTGAGTTTCTTTCTTGTAACTGATTATTCAATCTAGTAATCACATCTTTGTAGATACATTCTCTTTCATTAAATAACATCTACTGATCTTCAACTTCATTTTTTAGTTTATATATTTTTGCCTCTATATCATTAACATTACTTTCACTCTCTTATTCACTATCTTCCTTTGAGCAACCTTATTCTTTTGCTTCCTTCGCATCATGATGGATCTCCTTCAAGCATTCAAGATTCTATAGAAGGACCTTGATACCAATTGTTGGGAAAATACTTAGAGGGGGGGTGAATTAGTATTTACAAGAATCACAATCTTTTACTTTTCATTATTGATTTCTATGCTCCAGCCTAATTATTCTAACTAGCGTATGCACACATATATCTTAAAGGAAACATGCAGATACTCAAATAACTTAATGTTCAGATAAATATTTAGAAAACTTAATTAGACCAGATAATCAGTTATGCATCAGAAATTTAAATAATAAACATGTGCAGTAATAACAGAATAAATCATCACATAAAGGCATCACACATAAACACCAAGATTTAAGGTGGAAACCCAAGTCGGGAGAAAACCACCACTCCCGTCATCTCTGTCTTCAATATTTATTATATAGAAAACTGCTTACAATGTTGTACTGGTGCAGACTCATACCAATATGCAGGAACCTACTTGCAGAAGGCTGCAACCTTCTCTTGTTCTCTAGCTACTACTAGAAGGGAGCTCCAATCCCCTGAACTCGTTTACTAGCTACCACTAGAAGGGAGCTTCAACCCCCACCTCTCGTTTACTAGCCACTACTAGAAGGAAGATACAACCCCCTGATCTGATCACCAACTCCTGCTGGCAGGAAGCTTCGAATTCCTTACTGAAGGCTCCAACACTCAGAACCACTACAAACCACGTATCATAAATTTTCACACTGGATCCAACAACTTCAACAAAACACTGTTTGTATAACAATTTTAATAACCATCAACCAATCTTTAAACAAAACAATGAGATCACTGTAACCATATCACATCATTTAGCCCAGACTTTTGTATTAACACGGTGAATCAACTTCAACCCTGGTCATTCATACAAAAAATTGTATACGCTACTTCAATTAATGTAACCTGCCTGTATACACACTTTTATGTGGAGCAACCTACGTATAAATATTTACATACTGAAATTAGAGATCTGAACAGACTCAGACCAAATCAGAGACATTCATGCACACTCTATCAGACTTACAAAACCCTTATTTAGTCAGTAACATCAGACACTGATCATCCTTATACATAATCAATTAGCCATATAAACATTATTCAAAATCTAGATCTACATGAGGACTTCATTGAAAGATAGCAGAAACACAATAGAAATGGTCAAAAATTTTCTTTAGAAATCTTCAGAAAAAACCATAACTTCCATATGCGCCTTTGCTGAAACGAACTCGTGGGTATACACGCTTTCACCGTGACGAACCAACGTATAGATCTGTAAATATTACAAGACTGCGTAACACTTCAAAGCAGAAAATTTGCTCAGATCATATCATTTACTTCACCAATTATGCGCTAGACCACAGATCTAAACAACTCATAAACAAATCATGCAAATACATAGTCATTTCAGGTCTAGAGATCCTGATCCATTATTGTATTCTTGAGTGCATCAAAATATCAGATATATCTATTGAATATAGTCCAATCCATACAGATATACTTCATAATATAATATTAATTCAATTCTCATTCACATGCACACCCTTGCACTATGATCTTCTCCTCCTTATATAGATTTAGCCTTAGCCAATACCATGAGCCAAAAACCACACAAGTGTTGGTGGTATTCTTGGACGGGATCAAATAGTTGTTACTGCGCTCAATATTGTTGACTAATACCATGGTAAAGACCCTTGGTTTGGTTAAAATTAGTGCGCCAACACATACCTGACTTTCCTTCTTTTTACCCACGTGTATACGTGAATTTTCTTCACCAAAACTGCATATACACTAATTCTGGATGTATACTCAGGTTCCCTTCATCAAACCTGTAGGTATACGCGGGTTCCCTTCATCAAACATGTGTATACATCTTGAAACTTTACCTTCATCATTCCTTTGTCACTGATTGGAATTCCGTTCTATGTCACATTTGAACTGACCTATAGATACATCAATTTTACATCTTCAACAAATAGGTTGCTATCAAAAGGAAAATCATCAAGTAGGTTGCGATCAAGGAAAACATAGTACATCATAATGGAAACAACATTATTGCTCTGGAAAGGTTTGAAAATTGGAATTTATAAAGGTGTCAAGAACTTAACTATTGTTGGCGATTTGATGATAATAATCCAAAAATGCATGAATATTTCCAATCATGAACACCTCTTGGATTCTGAATCCTCCCAAATTATTATAAGGATAATGCATTTTCTTAGGAAAATTGAAAAAAAAAAATCATTTTAAACGAGCCAAAAAACTTGTGGCAGATGCTCAAGCCAACATAGGGGTTGAGTTAGAACATCCCATAATGCATAGTCGAAGTACATATACCATGGAGCATCGCTGGAGTATGATAGAACATAACATAGTGTCAACATTTAAGGTGGAGTTTATCTCGATGAGGCGCTGGAGAGAAGGGTGGTTAGAAGTTATTATATAGGTGGGAACCACACATGAGGGTGGCCATGTCTCTAGAAAAGTGGATGTTCGATCGTTGGTCACTTGCCTAGATATTAAATTTGCGATCAGTTGAAGGTTGGGTTAGTACCACCATGCTTATAGACGAGTAGGTTTTGGTGGTGATGGAAATGGAAGGAACTGGAGTCGATTCGTTTCAGGGACCACATCCATTTATGGTTAATAAGAAAGGGAGGAATGTAGGGAATGTTTAGGAGCTTATTTATAGAGGTTGGAAGAGGCAAATTATCCATAGAATTTTCTTAGTAGAGGGGAGAATTGCCAAGAAAATGGATTTTGTAACTAACGACAGTGGTAGAGACACAACAGACTCAAGGCTCAATGAGAGCATTAGGGAAATTGTGGAGAATTCCTGCAAACAAGTTACCAAGGAAATTGTCAAAGAAATTAATGAGAATATGGCTGTTGTTTATTCTCAAGTGTCTGATCTCGAGAAAGACATGGAATTGATCTAGAAATCCATGGATCTTCTGACCACCATTGTTATGATTTTGCGACAAAATGTTGAGAATATCGAAGTAAAAGTGGAGACTGCCACTTTGGGTGTGCTGAAGGAAGTTTTTGGCTGTGGGGATCATGCTCATCCTGCTGAAGGTATAGCTGATGCAATTGTTCGTGGCCTAGAGTTGAAGATTGAGTCTGGTGATCGAGAGAGGTTGGGATTTCCTCCTGATGAGGAATCGAGATATGAGAATATTGGTCGCTGCGGGTAGTGGTTTTCATCCTCTGTTTATATGTTTTGTCGAGCAGTATTAATTTGTGGAGTCCTTTGGAAAATATATATCACACAGTAAGTAAAAAGTATGTATGAGAATAATGTTGGTAGAAATTGGGTCTCTATGTTGGTTTATTTGTTGAAATATTCTGAGCCTATGAGCTCTCTTTGTAAGGGACCTGGCCCATCCAGTTTATTAATGAAGATTTCTAGCCATCTAAAAAAAAAAAAATTTTCCCGTTGTGCTCATGGGTGAACCATTTGCCCAGAATTTGTTGTGCCCCTACCTTAGATAATAGATCAAACTCTGGTGTTCCTCTCCTTATAAATATGTGAACATATTATGCCATAAAAATAATTCCTAAGCAGATGTGACTCACCTAGAATATTGTATAAGGTGTGTGTGTGTGTGTGTGTGTGACATAGGGTTGTTCGATTGAACCTTTCAATGACTAGTTTTGAGTCTCCAAATAATTGTAATATTTTGTATCCCTTCTCAAGCGCAAATAACAAGACCAATTTCATGCTCATTAATTCAACGAAGTTTTTGGAGCCTATCCCAAAGCCATATCTCATTTTGAAGTAATGTGATGTGTTAATATAAAATGTTGCACCACCTCCACTGTTGCCTAGATTTACAGAACCATGAAATATGCCTAGGATTTTGAATGCTCAATGACCTCATTTGAGATTATTCGAGCTGTCACAAATGGCATATCGACAGGTATGAGTGTATATATAGAAATAAAATTGTCCCAAAGTTTTCCTGGCATATACACTTGCCCCTTGAATATCAAATTGTTCCTCGCTATCCATATAGCCCAACATATGAGAGTTGATAGATTCCATAATTTTATGGGACTTCGCTGCTAACACCAATCCTACCATGCAAACTCAAACGATCCTCCTTTCCAACTATAGTTTATACCAAGAGAATGGGAAACCAAAAACCATAGAAGCTATGCTACTAGGAAGAAGATAAATAAATGCGTTATGAAATCATCTGCATTTCGACATCATAGCATGTTAAGAAGGACCCTGTAGGGCTCTTTTTTTTTAATTGCCTGTTGTAAGAATTTTGTTAGATATAATGCACTAGAATAAAAGTTTGGATTTAGGTGGGAATTTTAAATTACATATACTGTTGCACCACCAACACTTTATGAATGGCTCCCTATACTTATATGCAATGAGATAGCCTTCTTTGGGATTGTAAACACCCCTTTTGGAATGAAACCAAATCAACTCGTCATCCATGTCAGTGAGACTTAAATGTAAATTTTTTAATGTATTGATATAATCCTGCCAATTTGGGTGCCATTGTTCTGGCATGTTTAGTTCATGTGTTGTAATCCATCCTTGTCCCCATATGGATGTAGCATCCAGATTAGAAATCTGATTGATGGTTTTAATCCCATGGTTGTTTGAAAATCAGATGAGCTCATGTGGGAGAGTGAATCTATTGCCGCAACTAGACCAAGGGTCGATGTCGATAATGGATTGATTGCCAGATCCAATTCTCCATGCCAACCCAAACTCACTGATGTTAAAGGACACAAGAAAAAATTTCCAAATATTATAAATTTTTTCTTTGTATTTGGTATCAAGGCGAATCCAATCTATGAGAGACATGGGGTAGATGTATTTACTTACAATAGTCTCAGTCCAAATATTGTTGGTCGATATCAGCCTCCAGCCCACCTGTAAACTATTTATAATTTATAATTTTTATTATTCTCATTTTCCATCATTCAACATTGTTAGCTACTTTTCATTCAAATGAGTTTATAGAAAACATATGTAATTGAAAATTACTTGGGATTTAACACTTGATAAGTCACAATGATTAAATTTGGAGAAAACTACTTTTACTATTGGAGAGAAAGGGAGACAAGATATAAAATTTACTACAATATCTCAAATTAAAGATTTGAATAGCCTACAATTTCATCTCATATGATCCATTTGAAAAGATGGAAAAACTAACAGGTGTGACAATAAGAACAATAGAAGAAAATAGTTTGAGATTGATTACAATGAAGACTATTTGTAATTGACCACATTCTTATTATTCATATTTTCTACCATTCAATATTGTTACATTATCACTTTGCATTCAAAAATTTTATTTCATCACTTTTTATCATTCAAGTTGCTATTAATCTCTATCATCTCAACAATCTCAGGTAACTAAGAAAATTTAAAATTAAAATGACTAGATTAATCTTAGAAATATTTAACACATTTAAAATGATCATAATAAGTATATGTTCAACATATTTTACATGGGCACACACAACTGAAACCAACCTAGATCCATTTTAACATCGAATTTATCAAGCGTTAAGAGGGATAAAATCTCTCGAGGTGCAAATATTTCCTCAGTTTTTCACTTAAAAAAGAGGTTTGCACCTCAAGAGATTTTATCCCTTTTGGCGCTTTATAGATCTGAGGTTAAGATGGATCTAGATTGGTTATTGTAGTAACTCAATTTGTAAATGATTAATGTTATGTATATGTATGTGTTTAAGTTTAATTTGATGATTTGAAATTTATTCACATTACTCAATTGAAAGTGTAGAGTACTATTGAGAAAGATCAATACCAATGTATCTTATTCAATTTTTAATATATTGAGATAATTTGTAGATGATCAAAATTATGTATATGTCTAAAATAGATATGATCATTCTAAATTTACTCAGTTTGTCATTGTGTTGAGAACATAGAGATCATTATTTAGAACTATATTTCAACCATTACATGAAGAATAAGTTGAATAATGTTAATCCTATAAAAACCCTTACTAAGCACCAAATATTGAGCTATTACATTTTTAATATTATGTTATTATGTTCATCAAAATATTTCATTGTACCTTTTCATTATAGTTATACTTATTCTTTTATATATAAATACTCAACGAGATACATTCTTAGGATGATCTCATCTTGTCATTTGTATTGGATTCATTGTAAAAGGGAATCTCCTAGTGGAATGTATTATGTGATTTTGCGACCATTTTTAAGGCACTTGTATCATCACATTTGGTATTTGGCGCTATGATTTAAGAGTTTTTATCCTTGAATCAAAACATCATGGAATTCTCACTATAAATTTATTTATCAAAATCTTTAGACACCAAAATTTTAATTAGACTGAGGAGAAATAACACAATAAATGTCGTCAAAATTTGACATTCTAGTTCACTATACTTTTGGAGATATAGCTTATGGAAATTAGGGTATATGAATAATCCTAAATCAGTTACAAACAAATCATGCTTTTATTGACACATTAAAAAACCATTTTATTGGCACAATGACCTTATGACCACTAGAGCCAGTGTATAGGAATTTGAGGAAAATTATTAGAATATTATTAAGAATTCATTTTAAGATAACAAATATAGATTCCAACATATAGGTATGCTTTCCAATACTACTTTGGCCAATTCTAGATGTCCTCCCATCAATAGTGATTTGAGCAACACAACACCCACCCTTCCACCTTCCTAGAAAGCCAAATTCAGTTGTCTTTGTATTATTTGAGAGGATTTAAATGAAATCCTAAATATTCAATGTTGTCCTCCATTACTTTAGCTGAAAATGGGAAGATTTCCTGAGCCTACATCCTAGCCTCCTTTGGCGGTCGATATGAACCCATTTATAGTCATTCCTATAACTTGACAAAATATATCTAATGTAGTCTTCAAAGATGAGAGTTCCAAATATCATGCTAATAAGATATTCAAAAACGTCATAGGATATATGGACAAAGAGTTTACATTTATATTCCTATGAATATCCCATTTCTCTGAGTTGTCGACATTATGAAAAATGTGTTGTCCTTGAAGGCAACCTACTTGATGAGTTGTCCTTGATGGAAACCTACTCGATGAATATGTCAACATGATGATAAGAGGATGAGTATACAAGCTATCACACATGTGACAAAGCGTTTGGACAAAGGAATAACAATTTAGACACATAATGTAAATAGTAAATAAGGAGAGCTCGAAGATGAAGAGACACTGGGAGATGAATCCCAGGAGTCTCTCCCTCCACGTATATATTTATGTTTACCCTTAATGAAATAACACAATTCATCTTGTGGAGTTACCTCTTGGCCTAGCATGGTATCAGAGCCAACTCCGTTTAGCTTTACTCCCCTTGTAACTCCCTCCATTTTAGATGTTCAACCCATTTTGCAGAACTGACATCCTCTGCCATATTATCTGTCCTTTGTGCCTGTGTTATTTTTTTTAATGCTCCTCCATATACTTGGAATGGTGATTGAATTCTCTTGACCCATCACTAGTTCCCTTTGCTCCAAAACTAAGTTATGCTGCTATGCATTTTTTTCTTTTGTTGGGCTTGTTGACACATCCATTCTCCGTATTAAAAATAAATAAATTATTGCTTAGATTCCCCTCCATATGCTGGCCTCAGATACACTGCGGTGCCCCTCGACAACTCCACAACATACACTGCCCACATCACTGTGCAACTCTTCATGGCTCTGCCTCACCTACATAGTCGTCCTCTCTTTCCGGATATCATCTCGACAATGCTCCATAAATTATTGTGCATTTCTTTTTCACAGTTACATTATTCTGAGATGGTTGCATTATAGTCCCTTGTTGAAATTCAACATGAAAATGTGTATCTAATGTATTTTTCTCTTAAATAAATTGGACAATAAATTGTAATCTCATATCATAACAACTTGTATCAGTTAACTAAGTCAGAAAGACAGAGTTAGCTCAAGAATTTCGAGTTGAGGGTCAAAGGTGAGGCATGTTGAGTGATTCTATTATTTTGGGGGTCCAGTTGCAGTTAATGCACTAGTGTGGTGTGAGTGTAATCAGTTAAATCAAATTAATTGAGTTAAAATCAGTTTAACTAGTTATAACTGAGTGATGATCTAGTGAGAGGTTGAGTGAATTAAATTAGATTAATTCATAAGTAGTGATCAATAAGATAACTGATGATTCACTATTAATAGCTGCATGCATGACAGTTATGATAAATACCCAGCTGAGACAGAGATTAAAGGGAATATAACTATCAGTTGTATTATTGGAAAATTTCGGAGGTGCAGTTATAAAGTCAAAGGAAGGCCATGATGGATTGTGCAATTAAGGTAGGTAGAAATTCCTATTTAATAGGGATTTATTTCTCTAGGAATTGTGTGAGCAAGGCAAGTTGGAGGAAGGAAAGGAATTGACTAAGTGTTTGTCCAATTTTTCCTAGATCAGTGTGAGACGATTGGTAGAGTGCAACAGATTCTTCTAAGAAATAATGTATTGTATTTTTTCATGATTCCTTGACTTATTATATAATAGAGATAGAGGGGTTTTGAGCAGTTTCTTTCCCTAGGAATATCCTGCGTTGTGCGATTGATTTACTTATTTCTCTTACTTTCATGTGATTGAGCGATCGTGTTTTATATTTCACAAATATAGTAGAAGGATTCACTATCTTGTTTTAGTACATTACATGATCGGATTGAATCCATTGGTATAATTTCTAGATGGTATCAGAGCGCCAAGAATCACAATAGTGGAGAAGAAATTAAGTTTGTGTTGAACTATATTCAAATTTGCAAATTAATTCTTTGGACCTAGAAACTGACCATGATGTCTTTCACTGGCTTGAGACTCGAATATGCACTCGAAGGAAATTTGAACTATATTGCATGGAAGGATAGGATGGAGGCAGTATTGGAGGATAATGGGTTGAAGGAGTTCATTGACACTGATATTCTTGAAACCAATCAGGTAGATGTTGCGCACCATGAAGCATGGAAGAAGAATGTTTCAAAGGCGAGGAGGATATTATTAGATGGAGTTCGAGATCATATTGTCCCAAGTCTCCATGGAAAGGAAACTCCATATGCTATGTGGAAGGCCTTGAAAGATCTGTTTCAAAGTAGCAGTGACCACAAGAAATTGGC
This sequence comes from Pinus albicaulis, assembly GCA_034641835.2. Taxonomy (NCBI): domain Eukaryota; kingdom Viridiplantae; phylum Streptophyta; class Pinopsida; order Pinales; family Pinaceae; genus Pinus; species Pinus albicaulis. The sequence continues at coordinate 1,248,310,607 of CM076581.1, read as the reverse complement.
ACTCAAGGACAAGCTAAGGAAAATCAAAATGGAGAAGGGAAAATACTTGACCAAGTTCACTCAATGTTGAGATGAGCTTGGAAGTGTTGGGATTACTGTGGTTGATGATGACTTGGTGAGCCTAGCACTTCTAGGCCTTCCCAAGAGTTGGCATAGTTACTAGGACTCTGTAAATTGGAGGGAGAAGTTACCAAAGTGGGAGCGACTATGTTCATATTTGGTACAAGAAGAGTTTCGGCAGAATACCAGGGATGGATCCTCATCCAAGGCTGATGATGAGGAAAATTGTGCCTTAGCTACCAAGGAAAATAAGGGGAAAGGGAAGAAGTTCCATTCCAAATCTGACACCGAAAAAGAAGGGAAGAAGCGAGACATGTCAAAGGTGAAATGTTTCAATTGTCATGATCATGGACACCATGTCACAAATTATCCACAAAAGAAGAAGAAGAATAACAAGGCTCCGAGAGCTGCAACGGGCGAAGCTTTAGCCTCACAGTTTGAGTTGGAATTCTCTCTCATCGAATGCATGGTGTCAACTGTGATGGGATATATGTGGTACTTGGATAGTGGAGCATCTTTCCACATTATTGGCAACAAAGAACTCCTTAGTAGCTTGGAGGAGAAGGATCTTCATATGCACATCGAGGTGGGTGATGATGGGAGGTATATTGCTATCGGGATTGGTACAGTTAATTTCAAAAGAGAGTTAGGTAAAAATTTCATATTAGAATATGTCCTGCAAGTACCAGTTTGAAAAATAATTTAGTTTCAGTTTCTCTGTTGGAGGATCTTAGATATGATGTGGTTTTCAGTGAAGCAAAGGCATTCCTTTGTCCCAAAGCCATAGGAAAAGTAAAGAAGATTAGGGTTCGTGTGAAGAAACTCTAAAAACTTGATGTAGATGGCTGCGCAACATTGAGAAGTAAAGAAAATGAGGTGGTGAGCCAAGATAGCAGTGAGTTATTGCATAGGAGGTTCGGTCATCTACACCACAATACTTTGAGGATCATGCAACAGATTTCTATAGGGCTTCCAAAGGGTACACTTGCGCAGGGAGACATATGCAAGGGATGTACTATGGGGAAGTATACAAAGGTGGCCTTTCATTAGAAGGAAAATCCTTGAGAGAGTTCACTCAGACGTGTGTGGACCATTCTCAACAGTTTCCACAACAAAGCACTGGTATTATATGATTTTTGTTGATGATTTTTCAAGAAAGTGTTGGATTTTATTCATGCAGAAGAAATATTAGACATTCTCCAAGTTTTGTGAGTTCAAATCACTGGTATATAAATATACATGGAAGAAGGTGAAGGATGTAAGGAGCGACAATGTTGGTGAGTATATCTCTAATGAATTTAAGAGATTCTGTGCCAAAGAAGGAATTCAGAGGGAATTGATTGCACCTCATAACCCATAAAAAAATGGGAGCAACATGAGTTATGTTACATGATCAGGGCCTATCGTTGCATCTGTGGGCAGAGGCATGGAACACAATGGTATTTGTGTAGAACCATAGTCCTCATCAGATACTTGGCATGAGTACACTAAAGGATACTTTTTCAGGTAAGAAACCAGATGTTTCATATTTTAAAATTTTTGGCTCATATGTCTATTTCCACGTGAGCAAAGATGCCAAGAAGAAGCTAGAACCAAAAAAAGAGGTTGGGATATTTGTTGAGTCCCAAACTTGCATCTTTCCTATACACCTTTCTAGACTTTTTCCATTTACCTGGACCTCCCAAGTCATCAACATCATTGCATATTAATCATAAAAGAGCATTTAAAGTGGTTTTTAACTATGTTTTGTGTCTGCTGTTTGAATTAGATTTTTGCTCATTGAGTTGCGGAATCTTGTCACTTTCCGCAGTTGCTTCAACTTTCCGCAGCCATTTTGTTAAAGTCTATATTGCAGGTGTCTTCAGGAAAATCAAGCCACATGGGCAAGTTGGAAATGACATGGATATGGACCGAGTCCTATTGGCTCAGTTGAATTCACCAAAGAAGGTCGTGGTCAAAGGTAGTCAAGCGGTGGTCAACCTAAGAGTCCTACGGTGACAGAACTCCGTTTTTCACCACATGAAGACTTGCGTGGCCGTTCCTAAATCTCAGGGGACATATCAACACCTGTGAACTGCTCCATAAGCCGAATCCAACGACCACCCTCCATATATTTAATCTTCATGGCATCCGTAATGCTAGATTTCTAGACGTGGTTGTTCACGTGTCTTTTATCAGCGCAGATTGTAGGAAAGTAGTTATGTCATCCTCTGTTATAAATAATGCGTTCTCATACGCATAGTAGCTAGCTTTTGTAATGTAATTTTGCTGTAAAGAAAGCCCACTGTGCCGTGACATTATTTCCTTGTTATGACTGCGTTTTGAATACATGAGAAGACTCTGTTCATAAGCATAATTCGTGGTTAATAGCTGTTTCCCGAGGATTGTGCAGAGGGCCCCTGCACACGCCGAGGTTTTTGTTTATTGCTGTATAGTTTCATGTTTTATTTCCTTACGTTCATTATGCCACAATTATTCATGTGTATATATTACATCTCTTATGGTATTAACGTTTTACTTCTGTCCATAATTTTTCATGCTTTATATTGCTGTTAACTGATCAGTGTCTTTGCTCCAGATTACAGTAGGCAGCCCGGGAATTTGCACATAGTTTTACAATGAATAATGACATGGAATCAGTCTTGTCCTTCTGCTGATACATTTTTCTTAGCTTTTAATTCCAGCACCGTTTTATTTATTTCAGTTTTGTACATTTGCTTTACTAGTTAGATTAGATATTAAATTACTCATGTCATTATCAGTTACCTCCGAAAGCCATAGCGAGACTAATGGTGAGGGATTGAAGTATGAGTGTGTAGTTTGATATTATTTTATTTTTCTACAAGTTAGATATTAAATTTCTCATGTCATTATCAGTTACCTCCGAAAGCCATAGCGAGACTAATGGTGAGGAATTGAAGTATGAGTGTGTAGTTTGATATTAGTTTATTTTTCTACAAGTTAGATATTAAATTGCTCATGTCATTATCAGTTACCTCCGAAAGCCATAGCGAGACTAATGGTGAGGGATTGAAGTATGAGTGTGTAATTTTATATTAGTTTATTTTTCTGCAAATTAGATATCAGATTGCTCAAGTTGTTTATGATTACCTCCGAAAGCCATAGCGAGACTAATGGTGAGGGGTCAAAATCTGAGTTGATGTAATTTGATTTTAGCTTTACTTTGCTTGCAATTATTGGATTTCTTTGAGCACAGTTTCTTTTGTATTTAGACAGCAGCAAGGGTAATGGGTTTCATGATCAATAGTTCACTATTTGTTTGACTAGTATAGTGGCACATTTTCATTTTATTTTAGGAATTAATTTTGTCATTGCATGTTTTAAAACCCTTTTGAAGTTTGAAGTTTGGGAAATCATTATAAATGACATCATTGCCTTGAAAATTTATATCCATACTTGTCTTTTAGAATTTCCATCTCACATTAGGAAACCAACCAAGATAAAAAAAACCCCAAGATAAATTTAAAAAAAAAAACCAAAAACGACAAAAAGTAAGAGATAGGTTATCTTGCACATATAGTGCGCCACACTTCGTCAGCTTACGAATCCCGGATTGACAAATTAATGTAGCAATTTAGGACACACTAAATTGACCAAACATTTTGGCGCCGTTTCCGGGGAAGTGTAACTAGGTAGCCGATTTCTAAAAAAAAAACAATAAAAAGAAGGGAAAAATTGATAACTTCTTGAAGTATGCTCTCCTCTTGCACCTAGTGTGATCTGGAGGATCAGAAAAGAGAGTTATTGGTTCAATAATTTCTTAAGTATGCTCTCTCCTTGCACCTAGTGTGACCTGGAAGATCAGAAAGAGAATTATTAGCCCAACTTAAAATAAAAAATGACATGCATAGAGTAAGAGATTCTAGGGGAAGGTTTATAGCTAGAGCCAAGAGTTCGATTTTCATAACTCCATCTTCTTCAAGGCATAGAAAAGATTCACCACCATCTACCCCTAGCCTTAAGATTCCTGGAATTCAAGGAGTAGCTGAATTAGAGGATTCTCCTACACCATCTACCAAATCTCATTTAGAAGAAGACCCTTTCTTTACTTTTACGGGAGAGTATATTGTAATTAAAGAAGTAGAATCACCTGAAGAAGAAAAGGAAGAAACTATCATGACAGAGGAAGTAGTAGATGGATTCGGAGGTATAGGTAGAGGTAGAGGTAGAGGAGGAGGAAATAATGGAGGCAACAATGGTGGAGGTGGAGGTAATAATGGAAGAAATAGGGAAGGAGACAACTCGTTTGGATTCCCTATAGTTGATGAGGAAACTCATACAACGATGAAAAACATCTCACCATTTGTCCTCCCCAGCTTTTATGGATTGTGAAGTGAGGATCCTGAAACATTTCTGTTTGAGTTTGAAGTCGTGTGCCGAACCTATGACTATATGGAAGACTCTCAAAAACTCAAACTATTTCCTTCAACATTGGAGGGAGCCGCTTTGAAATGGTTCATGGGATTAGTCACCCAATCTATTAGGACTTGGAATGATATGAAACAAACATTTTTGGATAGATACCTGGACTATTGCATGCCCACCAATTACAAGGATGAGGTATTCAAGATGGTGCAAAAAGAAGATGAAAATTTGGAGGATTTACTTGAAAGATTTCAATACAACTTGAAAAGAGCAAAGATGAGCAACTTAGATGAGGAAACTTTGAAAGCCCTTCTATTAAAAGCCATCAGAGATGAATGGATAGATATTTTAAACACGATGGGGAAAGGAGACATTTCTCAACTTCCACTTCGTGACATAACAGAACTATGTGTCCATCTCTCAAGGGGAAAATCTAAAACGGGAAAAGGGCCTAGAGATCCTTCTCTTATCAGGGAAAACAAATCTGCAACTGGATCAGTAAGTAGGGTAGAGATTGGCAATATGCTTGATGAATTCAAAACTGATATCTTAGGGAGCCTTAGTGAACAACTAGACACCCTTAAAAATCAAAACAAGCAAAAAGTAGAAACTGATGCTCTAGCCATCTTTTTTCCGAAATGTAGGAAGAAACATGCTTTAAGGGAATGTCCCTTGGATGCAAAAGTTGTAGAAACATGTATGAATTTCTTAGAGAATCATGAGACCAAGGATTGTCCTTCAATTCCTGGACTCAAAGCTGTCTTTCAAGAAGATCCAAATTCAGTAGAATCTCTCTGTTTTGTTGCAAGAAGACCTTGGCAGGGGAAACAAACTCAAGGGTTTAACAAACCTATGAATTTTCAACCCCCACCAAATTGGAATCCTTGGCAACAACCTTGGCCCCAACCTCAAAATTCATATCAGTCATGGGTACAAGGTATGCAAAATCCTTATGGGAGATTTGCTCAATTTTATCAATATCCTCCATCTTTTCAAAATCAATAAGCTCCACAACTTCCAAACCCAAATCTACAACTTTCATTGCCATTTCCACAACAACAACCTTCTCAAAAAAATCCAAATCCTCAACTCATGCTTCCATTCCAACAAAAGACAAATCAACTTCCAGCTCAGCCATTGCCAAATCCTAACAATAAAAATCCTCAGAATACTTGCATGATAGAAGGACAACAATTTCCTACCTATATGATTGTTCCTCTCAATGATGTACAACTCAGGTCTGGTAGAGTTTTAGAAAAACCTTCTATAGATGTCCAAGAGCAAGATACCTCTAAGGAGGACTCTCTTAAAGTCAATAAAGGTTCCGAGGAAGCATCTCTTCAAAACTCAAACATTCAAAAAGAGAAAGAAAAGTTAACCCCCACAACTCCTATAGTTGAGCAACCTGCATCTTCATCCACACCTCCTTTCCCTGAAAGATTACAAATTGATAAAGGGGTGGAAAAGAAAATCTTGTTGCCTAACTATGATTTTCTAGATGAATTAAAGAATGTTTGTATCAATATTCCCTTGCTACAAGCCATTAGAGAGATTCTTATTTTAGCAAAAACAATAAAGGAGTTGAGTCTCAAAAGATCAGGAAGGAAACTAATAGATACAAGAAGAATCCACCTGGTAGGAAAAATTGTAGATATCATGATGGGAAAGATTACCATGCAGAAGTATGTAGATCCAGGTAGTCCAATTTTCAAGACACATATAAATGGGATAGAAATTCCAAACACATTGATTGACTTAGGGGCTGCTATCAACATTATGAGTAGACAGATTATGGAACATCTAAAACTTCCTAATCTTCTTTTTACACCTAATTTACTACAACTTGCAGATCGATCAATTATCAAACCAGATGGTGTATTAGAAGATATTTCAGTCTCCTTAGATTCTTGGGAATATCCAGTAGATTTTATGATTTTGACTCCCAAGAGTAATCTAGGAGGGCACCCACTTATCTTAAGAAGACCTTGGCTAGCCACAGCTGATGCTTTTATTAGTTGTAGATCTGGGGATATGTACATTTCTAATGGTAATTCGACAAAGAAATTCAATTTGTATCCTCCAGCAAAAGCAATCACAGAAGTAGGAGACAATGAATGGGTCGATGATGAGGATACTATACAACCTATCTTTACCATTTCTGAAATCAGTGGGGATAGTCAAATTCTGAACACATTAGAAAATTTTGAGACATCTTCAGAATATGACCCCACACAATTTTAGTTGGAATCTGACATTGAATATTTATCATCAAGACAAATGTCTCTTTACTCTATGGAAGAGTTCGGTAGTTCTACCATTGAGATTTTTCTAGGAAAAACATTGAATATCAACAAAAATTTGGAAAAGTCACAACAGGAAGAACTAACCAAAATCTTGCAAAAACATTCTACTGCATTTGCATGGGAGTATACTGATATGAAAGGCATTGATCCTAAGACTTGCATCCATCATATCTATATTGAGGAAAACAGTAGACCAATCAGACAACCTCAGAGAAGGATGAATCCAAACCTTAGGGAGATAGTGAAAGAAGAGCTCCAAAAACTACTAAATGTAAACTTCATTTATCCAATTTCAGATAGCCGATGGGTTTCTCCTTTGGTTATAGTACCTAAAAAGAATGGTAAATGGATGGTATGCATTGATTACATGGAATTGAACAAAGCAACTTTGAAGGATCACTTTCCTTTTCCCTTTATCGATTAGGTATTAGATACATTAGCAGGCAAAAAGTACTTTTCATTTTTGGATGGTTTTAGTGGCTATAATCAAATTTAGGTAGCACCTGAAGATCAAGATAAGACCACATTTACCTGTCCATGGGGGACTTTTGCCTATCGAGTGCTTCCTTTTGGGTTATGTAATGCACCCGCAACATTCCAAAGAGCATTACTTGGAATTTTTTATGATCTAATCCATGATTGTGTAGAGGTTTATATGGATGATTTTACAGTTTATGGTAATTCATTTGAAGAGGCATTAGAAAATTTGGAAAAAGTCCTTATAAGATGTAGAGAAACAAACCTTTCATTAATCCATGAAAAATGCTTTATGATGTTTACTGAAGGTATTGTTTTGGGGCATCATATTTCAGGAGATGGGATTAAGGTTGATAGATCAAAAGTTGAAGTCATCTCCGAGTTGCCTATTCCAAATTGTCAAAGAGATGTTAGAAATTTTCTAGGATTTACTGGATACTATAGAAGATTTATAGAAAAATTCACTAAAGCATCTCCACTCTTCAAACTGCTTACAAAAGACTGTGAATTCAAATGGGATCCTGATTGTCAATCAGCCTTTGAAACTTTGAAAACAAGAATATCTGAAGCACCTATCTTGAGAGGACCAAATTGAAAACTCCCTTTCCATATTTCTACAGATGCTTCAGATACAGCTCTAGGAGCTGTGTTGGGTCAAAAGGATTTAGTCCCTTATGCCATTTACTATACCAGTAAAAATTTGACTCCCACTGAGTTGAACTATACTGTAACTGAAAAAGAGTTTTTAGCTATTGTTCATGCAATCAATAAGTTTAGACATTATATATCAGGCTATGAAACTTTTATTCATACTGATCATTCTGCGATTAGATATCTAATGAACAAACCTGTTACTAATGGCAGAGTGACAAGATGGCTCATAATTTTGCAGGAATTCAATATTACTGTGTTGGATAGACCAGGGAAACAAAATACAGTAGCTGATTTCTTGTCTAGGATTCTGAATACTAAAGAAGATTCTCCTGTAGAGGATAAGTTTCCTGATGAATACTTGTTTGCAGTAACTACTACGACCCCTTGGTATGCAGATATTGCTAACTATTTGGTTACAGGGAAACTGCCTCCACATTTATTTCCAAGTGAAAGAAGAAAGATTATTCAGGAGAGTTCAAAATATTCATGGATTTCTAACGAATTGTTTAAAACAGGGCCAGATCTTGTGATCAGAAGATGTGTCAGGGAGGATGAAATACCTGATATCCTTAAGGCATGTCATGATGAACCATGCGGTGGACACTTTGCTGACAAGAGGACAACCTATAAAATCCTCTCTTTAGGATATTGTTGGCCTTCCCTCTTCAAAGATGCAAAACAATATGTCAAAAGGTGTGACAGCTGCCAAAGAGTAGGGAAACCTACCCTTTCAAATGAAATGACATTGCAACCACAGGTACTCATTGAACCCTTTGAAAAATGGGCTTTAGATTTCATTGGACCTATTAATCCACCATCTAAGCAAAAGAAGTATATATTGGTTTGTACTGATTATGTTACTAAATGGGTAGAAGCCAAAGCATTAGTATCTGCTACTGAAAATTCAGTTGTTCATTTTCTTTATGAGGATATTTTTACTAGCTTTGGTGTTCCAAGAGAAATTGTGACAGATCAGGGGAGCCAATTCACATCCAATTTGGTGGAGAAGTTGATGGAAGAATACAAAATCAAGCACAGAAGATCTACTCCTTACCATCCGCAAGCAAATGGTCAAATGGAGTCCACAAATAAAGTTCTTGAAAGTATCATCACCAAAACTGTTCATCTACATAGAAGAGATTGGGCAGAAAGGCTTCCTGAAGCCTTGTGGGCCTACAGAACTACATGGAGAAATACAACATGACATTCTCCCTATGAACTTGTTTATGGGAAAGAAGTCCTACTCCCCATTGAGTTCCAAGTCAAAACCTTCAAGATGGCAGTTCAATTGGGGATGGATCTATCAGAAGCCCAAAAGCATAGAATGGAGCAGTTGAATGAGCTAGATGGGATCAGACAAGAGGCAATTCTAAGAACTGATCTAGTTCAATATCAAAGAGCTAAATGGCATGACAAATACATCAAAGAGAAGAAGTTTCAAGAAGGAGATTGGGCATTGCTATTTGATTCCAAGTTTAAAGATTTTAAAGGAAAATTTCGGACTCATTGGCTTGGGCCATATGAGATTGACAAGATCTTTAGCAATGGAGCGGTAAGAATCAAGACCATTGATGAATCTCAAACTCCTCTTATTGTGAATGGCCACAGATTAAAGATCTATCATAAGTCACTCTCAAAAGAGGAATTTGTCAAAATGTTTCAAGATAATTCTGCAATAAGGCTGGTCAAGAAGAATCTTTCTTCTCCACCAGCCTAGCCTTTGTTCTTTTCAGTTTCAAAAAAATAAAATAAATAAATAAAAAATTGTATAAGCCTGAAAACCAATCACTGATTGGCAGTCTTATACAGAAAATGTAGGGTGAAAAGCAGGAACACCGGACACCCTATATTTTCCAAAAAAATTCTCTCTCTCTCTCATTTCACAAGTTTTATGACAACCACTCCACTTCATTCCACTTCATTCCACTCCACTTCATTTCATTTCACTCCATTTCATCTATTTCATTTCATTTCACCAATAAAAATTTTCTTTCATGACCATTTTCATTCAGTCAGTTATCATCTATCCATCTCCATTCACCCAAATAATTGCTGTGTCAGTTTCCGCAGCAAGAAGCAGTTTCTGAAGCCACCACTCTGTTTTTCAAAAATTTAAAAATTTATAGTCAGATGTTAGTTCAAAAATCATGAAATCAAATGCAGGTATGAGGACATATTATGAAGACATGAGGCATTCAAAAGCATCAACGAGGAGCAACTGATTGAAGACTAATGAAAAATGGCAAGAATTCCAAGGTATGAGTAGAAATTTATTTCAAATAGCATTCAAGCACATTTTTACATAGTTATAAACCATAGCTCCATTATATGCAATGATTGCGTTGATAACTCCATAACCATTCCACGATCTCTATACGATTCCCCCACAATCCTTGCATTCATTTTTAAACAGCCTCATAATCAAGCCTCCGGTCTTCACTCGTGTTCGGCTATACTTTGATACTCCACCTGTAATTATGGAACGTGGTTGAGTTGACTACGGCTTCTCTCAGCCGCACAAAATCCATAGCCGTTTCATAAACGTGCTTGCGTCTACTCTGCAGCCATCCAATTTTAAATACTGCCGGATGCACTTTAATCCCCCTACTGTTCTATTGACCTCACGGCTGCATTTCCACCGTGTTCACATAAGCCTTCACCCCATTTTGTTCTCTGTTCTGCTTCATTCCATGTACCTATTCTTTGATATCCGCTTACAGTCACTGGTCTCCTTCATAAACCCTGTTCATTTCCGCTAATTCAGCCGTCTTACCTCCGCTAAACCCTAGTTTTAAAGAACAGAAGGAAGGATGGTTCGTTTGTTGAGGGTAGAACCAGAGGGACCCAAATTTATGGAAGGATACCCGCAAGTCAAAGACATATTGAAAAAGTCAAAATGGCTTCGATTTATTCAAAAGTTTAAAGGCTACAATAAGGAGGTAACAAAAGCTTTTGCGAGGTCTTTCAATGGCCTGGAGGTGGAAATTGGGGACCTCAAATTTACAGTGACTGAGGCATCCATAGCAGCTGCTACAGAACTCCCTTAAGAAGGTGAACGTTGGTTCAAGAACAAGAGCATTGGCGAGGAATCCTCGAGAGTGATCCTACGTAACCCAGGTATGGATGTCACCATTTTCAAAAAGGGAATTCATGTTCATGCTTTAAAAGAAGAGTGGGCCAGTTTACTGTTGGTTATTCAAAATTTTATCACCTGGGAGGGACATTTTGGATCAATGTACATGTATCATACCCGATTGTTGATGAATTTCCTAGAAAACCAGACCCTCAATCTGCCATACGTTTTACTAAACAGTTTGAAAAAAATGTCTGTAACCGTCCAAAAGCATTTGGGGGACGTAGAACCACATTTGTATCACCATGGTCTTGTGAAAATCTTGATAGAAAAACAATTAAAAGAGAAAAAGGACACCTGGGAGCAATTTTAAGTAGAAATTTCTTTGAAGAACCCCAAGAAATCCCTGAAGGCAGTACATCAAAAGGAAGTAGAAGAAAGAGAACAGGTGGTAAAACTCAAAGCACTCCTACTAACATAGTTGAAAGAACTAGTAGAGAAGAAAGACTGTCTAAAAGGAGGAAGGAAAAGACTGAGGGTAAAAAGCCAACAAAATCAAAAGAGAAAAGAAGCATTGAGGCTGTGCATCAAACCCCTTCCTCAGAAGAAGACCATCAAGTATTGTCTGAGAGACTAGTTCACCTTCAGGAATAGTCAGCTATGGCCAAAAAGAAAGGAAAAGAAAAACAGAAGGAAAAAGACAGTAGTCCACAGCATGTAAGAAGAAGCACCAGGATTAAAGGAAAGTGGAAGAAAGCACAAAAAAAAGGACCCTATTTTATTGATTTGGGAGAAGGAACACCTGAACAAACTCCAGCTGGCCGTAGTCCACCTCATTCTCAGCCAAACGTTGAAACTAGTCCTCAAGATGTTGACATGAGTGCTTTTCGGCCAGATTTTGAAGTCAATTCGCCTCCACAGCATTTTGGGGACATCCCAAGGAAAACGATACCTGAGATAGATCTAAAGCAGCAAGAGGTATATGATTACATAGAATCCTTAGAAAGAACAGCCACGAGTCCCAGCACTTCATCCACTCAGCTTCACACAGCACAAGAAGCTCTAGTCCAATCGTTGAAACAAGAAGTCTTTGAGTTGGAGGTTTAAATAGACATATTAAAAATGAAAATGAAGCATTAAAGGAGCAAAGCAGATTGGACAAGATCATTCATGACAACACTATGCTACATCTGGGACTGTGGCACAAAAACAACAGGAAATTGAAGAAAAAATGCAAGAAGATAAGTAGAGCACTGATTAATCTCAAATTCAGATGCTTGATGAAGAAGCCCAGGATGTTAGCAGCACCAAGAAAGAGGAGAAGAGGACTGGATGTACTGACAGAGGTATTGAGGAATATGAATTGAAGGAGGATGATCAAAATTTTGGTTGCATGGGGACATGCAACACCTTCACAGTGGGGGTATGTTGAGTCCCAAACTTGCATCTTTCCTATACACCTTTCTAGAATTTTTCCATTTACCTGGACCTCCCAAGTCATCAACATCATTGCATATTAATCATAAAAGAGCATTTAAAGTGGTTTTTAACTATGTTTTGTGTCTGCTGTTTGAATTAGATTTTTGCTCATTAAGCTGCAGAATCTTGTCACTTTCTGCAGCCGCTTCAACTTTCCGCAGCCATTTTGTTAAAGTCTATATTGCAGGTGTCTTTAGGCAAATCAAGCCACATGGGCAAGTTGGAAATGACATGGATATGGACCAAGTCCTATTGGCTCAGTCGAATTCACCAAAGAAGGCCGTGGTCAAAGGTAGTCAAGCGGTGGTCAACCTAAGAGTCCTACGGTGACAAAACTCCGTTTTTCACCACGTGAAGACTTGCGTGGCCATTCCATGATCCCAGGGACATATCAACACCTGTGAACTACTCCATAAGCCGAATCCAACGGCCACCCTCCATAGATTTAATCTTCACGGCAGCCATAATGCTAGATTTCTGGACGTGGTTGTTCACGTGTCTTTTATCAGCGCAGATTGTAGGAAAGTAGTTATGTCATCCTCTGTTATAAATAATGCGTTCTCATACGCATAGTAGCGAGCTTCTGTAATGTAATTTTGCTGAAAAGAAAGCCCACTGTACTGTGACATTATTTCCTTGTTATGACTGCGTTTTGAATATATGAGAAGACTTTGTTCATAAGCATAATTCGTGGTTAATAGTTGTTGCCCGAGGATTGTGCAGAGGGCCCCTGCACATGCCGAGGTTTTGTTTATTGCTGTATAGTTTCATGCTTTATTTCCTTACGTTCATTATGCCATAGTTATTCACGTGTATATATTACATCTCTTATGGTATTAACGTTTTACTTCTATCCATAATTTTTCATGCTCTATACTGCTGTTAATTGATCAGTGTCTTTGTTCCAGATTACAGTAGGCAGCCCAGGCATTTGCACATAGTTTTACAATGACTAATGACATGGAATCAGTCTTGTCCTTCTGCTGATTTATTTTTCTTAGCTTTTAATTCCAGCACTGTTTTATTTATTTCAGTTTTGTACATTTGCTTTACTAGTTAGATTAGATATTAAATTGCTCATGTCATTATCAGTTACCTCCGAAAGCCATAGCGAGACTAATGGTGAGGGATTGAAGTATGAGTGTGTAGTTTGATATTAGTTTATTTCTCTGCAAGTTAGATATTAAATTGCTCATGTCATTATCAGTTACCTCCGAAAGCCATAGCGAGACTAATGGTGAGGGATTGAAGTATGAGTGTGTAGTTTGATATTAGTTTATTTTTCTGCAAGTTAGATATTAAATTGCTCATGTCATTATCAGTTACCTCCGAAAGCCATAGAGAGACTAATGGTGAGGGATTTAAGTATGAGTGTGTAATTTGATATTAGTTTATTTTTCTGCAAATTAGATATCAGATTGCTCAAGTTGTTTATGATTACCTCCGAAAGCCATAGCGAGACTAATGGTGAGGGGTCAGAATATGAGTCGATGTAATTTGATTTTAGCTTTACTTTGCTTGCAATTCTTGGATTTCTTTGAGCACAGTTTCTTTTGTATTTAGACAGCAGCAAGGGTAATGGGTTTCATGATCAATAGTTCACTATTTGTTTGACTAGTATAGTGGCACATTTTCATTTTATTTTAGGAATTAATTTTGTCATTGCATGTTTTAAAACCCTTTTGAAGTTTGAAGTTTGGGAAATAATTATAAAGGACATCATTGCCTTGAACATTTATATCCATACTTGTCTTTTAGAATTTCCATCTCACATTAGGAAACCAACCAAGATAAAACCCCCAAGATAAATAAAAAACCCAAAAACGACAAAAAGTAAGAGATAGGTTATCTTGCACATATAGTGCGCCACACTTCGTCAGCTTACGAATCCCGGATTGACAAATTAATGTAGCAATTTAGGACACACTAAATTGAACAAACAATATTTTTGGGGTACACTGATAATCCCCACACTATAGGGTGTATTTTCCAGCACAAAGGATGACAGTTGTCATGAGGGATGTGAAATTTGATGAGGAGAAAGCCATGCGATTGTCCCTTGAGAGGTAGCTTGAATTGTATGCAGTAGAGGAACTCTTAGTTCCAAAGGACGAACCTCAGGATGTGGAGAAAACAAAAGCATAGGAACAGAGAGTGGTAGAAACCACTCATGCAGAGGCATCCACCAGAAATGGTAGGAAGCGCACCAGATAACCTGACAGATTGATGCTAGATGCGACAGTGAATGTAGGTGCACCTACATCATAGTGCAGGCAGAGAAGGTCCCTAGATAGGTATATTGGATACATGGCTCTTATGAGAGAATGTATTGTGATAGAACCATCCTCCTTTGAGGAAGCAATGTAGTAGATGGTATGGGTTGATTCCATGGTTGAGGAGTGTGACTCCATTATCAGAAAAAGTGCATGGTAAGTGGTCCCAATACCAGTGGGGAAGTTAATGGTTGGATCCAAGTGGATCTATAAGGTGAAGCAAGAAACATATTGGAGTGTGGAGAAATACAAGGCTATATTTGTGGCTAGAGGATTCTCATAGGTATAGGGGATTGACTATGAGTAGACTTTTGCACTGGTTGCAAGGTACTCATTGATTAGATCCATCCTTGCACTCTCGGTGTAGATGGGGTGGCATATACATTAGATGGATGTAAATACAACCTTTCTCAATGAATTTATTGAGGAAGAAGTGTACATTGAGCAGCCAAAAGGTTTTGAGACTTTTGACAGGGATTCACATGCGTGCAGACTCAAGAGAGCATTGTATGGACTGAAGCAAGCACCTTGTGCTTGGTACACCAGGATCGACAACTATTTCACCGAGTTGGGCTTCAAAAAGAGTGAAGTGGATGCAAACCTATATCATATTGTGGTCGATGGTAAGATTTTGATTATTTTAATTTATGTAGATGATCTGATACTGACAGGTGATGAGAAAATCATAACTTCTTGCAAAGAGGACCTTGCAAGAGAGTTTGAGATGAAGGACATAGGGATTTTGCACTATTTCCTTGGCTTGGAAATATGGAAAAGATATGGGGAGATATTTGTATCTTAGAGCCAGTGTGCCAAGGATATTCTGAGGAAGTTACACATGTAGGGAAGCAAACCCATGGAGACACCTCTTGGCGGAAAATGGAGGAAGGAGGATGCTACTTCAAGTGAGGCAGTGGATGCTACTGTTTACAGGAAGCTTGTGGGTTCACTTGTGTATTTGTTAAACAGACGACCAAACATATGCTACGCAGTTAAAAAACTTATTCAAGCTATGGTTAAGCCAACCAAGCTCTTTTGGAAGGCGGGAAAGCATGTTTTGTGATATCTCAGGGGAACTACAGAATATGGATTATGGTATAGACGAACAGAGGGAGTGAAGATTCAAACCTTCATCGATGCAGATTGGGAAGGAAGTCTATCAGAAAGGAAGAGCACATCAGGGGTCATCTTCAACATAGGATCAACAACAATTTCTTGTACAACAGGAAGCAGATAGCAGTTGCACTCAGTTCAGTCGAGGCAGAGTACATGGCAGCTAGTCAAGCTGCATGCGAGGCCATTTGGATGAGGAAGATAATTGTTGGTTTGTTTGGTAATCAGATGGATCCGACGATGATACATTGTGATAACCATACTTGCATAAAACTCTTGGTTAATCCGCTATTCCATGACAGGTCCAAGCATATTGATATCCAGTACCACCATCTAAGATATTGTGTTCAGAGGCGCATTATGTTGTTGTAGTACATTCCCACAGAGGATCAGGATGCAGACATCTTGACGGAGGTGTTGGAAATGAGAAAATTTGAATACTATAGAGGCAGGATTTGGGTAGCTGATAATCCCTTTCTTGTTGAGAGGGAGTGTTGAAATTCAACAAGAAAATGTGTGTCTAATTTATTTTTCCCTTAAATAAACTGGACAACAAATTGTAATTTCATATCATAACAACTTGTATCAGTTAACTAAGTTAGAAATACTAAGTTAGCTCAAGAATTTCGAGTTGAGGGTCAAAGGTGAGGCATGTAGAGTGATTATATTATTTTGGGGATCCAGTTGCAGTTAATGTACTAACATGGTGTGATTATAATTAGTTAACTTAAATCAATTGACTTAAAATCAATTTAACTAGTTCTAACTGAGTGATGAGCTAGTGAGAGGTCGAGTGAATTAAATTATATTAATTCACAAGTAGTGATCAATCAAATAAATGATGATTAACTATTAATAGATGCATGCATGCCTGTTCTAATGAAGACCCAGTTGAGACAGAGGTTAAAGGGAAGATAACTATCAGTTGTATTATTAGCAAATTTCTCGGGTGCAGTTATAAAGTCAGAGGAAGGACATGATGGATTGTGAAATCAAGGAAGGTAGAAATTCCTATTTAATAGGGATTTACTTCTCTAGGAATTGCGTGAGCAAGGTAGGCTAGAGGAAGGCAAGGAATTGGCTAAGTGTTTGTCCAATTTTGCATAGATTAGTGTGAGACGATTGGTAGAGTGAAACAGATTCTTGTGAGCAAGAATGCATTGTATTGTTTCATGATTCCTTGACTTATTATACAATAGAGATAGAGGGGTTTTGAGCAGTTTATTTCCCTAGGAATATCTTGTGTTGTGCGATTGATTTACTTCTTTCTCTTACTTGCATGTGATTGAGTGTTCTTGTTTTATATTCCGCAAATATCTAAGAAGGATTCAATATCTTGTTTTAGTACATTACATGATCGGATTGATTCCATTGGTATAATTTCGAAATCCATCCACCAAGGTTTGATCCATTCCTCTAAACTGCCATTTGTGGCTAACTGTTTCAGAACTGCCACCCCTCCATGCAAGACCGAACTATGAACCCTCATTTTACAAGATCCATTGTTCAAACAGTCTGGTTGGTATACACCTTGGCCTCTCAACCCTCCACCCTAATTTTCTCAGCACCATGGTTTTCCCTTGGCATATACGCATCTATGCTCCCACCTCTGTGCTCCCACTATGGTATCTACCCTACGCTCGCACTGTGGCTTGGTATCTATGCTACCTCCATGCCAAATTCCCTCGAACCTTCACTAAGGTCAACATTCCATTGTTCTAGTTCGAACCACGGTCCCCATATATACCCTCCCCTATATACTACTTTACCCAAGTAATACCTCTGCATCCAAGAATTGTATTTTTTTACAAAAAAAATTAACACCAGAATTGCAATTTTTTTCATAGTATTGGGAGCAAAGTATATTTTTTTTACACAATACATATATTTTAAGAATGCATTAACTCATATCTATTGTGTGAGTGATTCTCACTGGAAAGGAGAACCATCCCAAATGGTCCCAGAAAAAAAAACACACTCTCATTTTCAATGAGTTTTCAGAAAGGAGGTTGTGTAGGAGATGAAGATAATGAACCTGAAAATCCCACCTCAGACAAGGAGATCCCCATTTGTGAAAAAAAAAAAAACAAGGCCTATGCCTTGATTACATCATCTGTAAATGAAGAGGTGAGTTTCCTTATTTCATCATTCTCAAATTCTTATGATGCCTTGAATAAGTTTAAATAATTGTATGACTCACACTCTGAACTTGAAGTTGTCCAATTGATGATTAAATTGTTCATTCTTGAATTGAAAAATTATGACTTTCTTGCTTTAGCATCATAATTAAGATCTATATTGCATTATATTAAAAACACTGGCGTTGAAATATACATACCTCTCATAGCTTATGTCAAGGCACTATATCCCACTTACTCACATTATCTTGAGTCATTGCAAGCAAGTGATAATCTCAAGGAGATTACCTTAGACTCCCTTGAGAAGAAGTTTGCTGAGAGATAAAATGATTTTGGGAAGAAGAAAACTCCTCAGTATTATAAATAAGTTGTGTGTCTTGAACATAGATAAAATAATCATGCTCAATATTCTTCCAGAGGAAGAGGAAGAAGAAATTTTAGAGTTAGGGGGGCATACAATTTCAAGGAGAAAAGTATGATCTTCATCGCACATATTGCAATATAAATGGGCATGATGCATCCACCTGTAAGCTGCCTTGGGACATAATTGAGCAAGAAATAAATGAAGCCAAAGGTAAAACTCATGACAAAGAGAAAAATAAAGCACTTGAATCTACTCATTATGTTGTGGCACACTGTAATATTGTAGTAACTGAATACTTGTTTAATGCTTCACTTACTTCTTGGAAAAATGATTGGTTGCTTGGTTCAGGAGAAAAATGCCATATGACTTGTAGAATATATTTTTTGAATAATTTACTAATAATATTGATGGAGCAGTATACTTTGCAAACAAATCAAAACACAAGCCATCAGGTCTTGGCGCAATCACGCTCAAACTACCTAGTCTTGAGGCTCAAATTTCCAAATTTCTTCTACATGAGGTTCTATACCTCCCGGAGTTGAGGAGAAACTTGTTGTCTTTGGTCCACATCCACCAGCAAGGAAACTCCTTTCATATGTTTTATGGCAAGGTTGAGGTCAGAAAAGCATCAGATCACTCACTTTTCATGATAGTGATAGAAGAAGAAAGAATTCTAAAGCTGCAAGGTACCTCTTCTCATGCACAAAATTTGAATACAATTCTCACTATGATGAAGGTACATTTCCATCAAGTCTTTTATGGAATGCTATATTTTGACACTTGAACTATGAAAAACTTCGATTGCTGAAGAAAATGGTGTTACTAGTTTGCCAACAATTCCTAGGAAACTTAAGCAATGTGATGCTTTTATTCTAGGAAAGCATAACAAATAGTCTTTTCATGATTCACATTCCATAGAACATAGAAAAATTTCACTCATTCATTCAGATTTATGTGGCCCAATGCCTGTTCCCTGTGCAAATGGAAATAAATATATGATGAAATTTATTGGTGACTGCACTAGAATGTGTTGGGTTTATTTATTAAAGAACAAATATGATGTTTTTCAAACATTCAAGAACTTTCATGCGTGGATTGAAAATGATACACAAAATCATATTGGCTCTATTCACACTGATAATTAAAAATAATACACGTCAAATGAATTTGAAAACTATCTTCTCTAGCATCTAATCGAACATCAAAAAATTGTGCCTTATAATCCTCAATAGAACGGAGTAGCTGAAAGAGTGAACAAGACAATTTTAAATATGGTATGTTGAATGATGTTTTTCAAGAATGTAAATTTGATTTTTTGGGCTGATGCAGTTCTATGTGTTGTGTATATAAAGAATAGGTGTCATTCTAATGCTATTAGAAACAAGACTCCTTATGAAATGTGGCATGGAAACATTTTTTGGGTAAATCATCTCAGGGTCTTTGGTTCCACCTATTATGCCTTGATACCTAAGGAAAAAATAAACAAAATTTGTTCAAGGATTCGGAAGTGTATCTTCTTGGGGTATTCAAATACCTCCAAAGCATACCATTGCTATGATGAAGTTAATAAGAAGTTTGTAGTATCTAGATATGTCATCATTAGAGAAATTTTGAGGTATAAAATGAGCCTGCTAAGAAAAATGTAAAACCAAAATAAAATTTATAAGAACCTACAGGATTCAAGATGATGACATCAACCATGGGGATGATTCACTAGTTTTGGTAAAAATATTAAAAAATAATAAAATAATAAAACTATTTTTGAACTTTTATTTTCAACTTATATCCCTAACGCTTTACTCAAATTTCGAGTAGGAGTACTCGTTGGATGCAAAATTTGATTCCTCATCCAAGGAGTACCCATGTTGCATATTTTCGATGGATCCTGCTACATGAAAAATGAGAAATACATAAAAAAATGTGATTACAATCACATTTTTCATGTATTTCTCATTTTTTGTGTAGCAAGGTCCATCGAAAGTATGCAACATGGGTACTCCTTGGATGAGGAATCAAATTCTGCATCCAGCGAGTGTTCCTGCTCAAAATTTGAGTAAACTCATGAGGAGATAAGTTGAAAATACGAGTTGAAAAAGTAATTTTTTCCTTTTTTCCCTATAAAATTTGAAGACACAATCTAATCTCATTTTATTATTTCCACTTTTATTTTATAATTTCATTAGGAGGCCCATTTTAGACCTCAGAATTCCCCTAACTTTCTTGAATCTTCCAAGACTGAAAATGTTGTCGAGTGGAAGGTTGATCGCTTGTGTAGATTCATGCATGCAAATTCATTTCAAGAATGTGATAATTAGATTCCACATCTTGAAGGGCGGATTCCCATACTGGTTCAATCTGTGGAATCTTCTTCTGAAGCACTCTCTCCCCCACATGAAGTTCTAGCCACAGATGACACTTTGAGTGATGTGATTGACAAAATTGGGAGACTAAATCTTGATTCATCCCCAACTCAGTCAACTGAGCAGCCTGGTTCATCTCAGAAACGTCCTCCAAAATGGCTGACAAAGTCACTTGAAAATTTTCATCCAGATGAGTTGGAAAAACAGGAACAAGAAGTTCCACCAGGAAAAATGGAGGTGATGTAGATGATTCTAATTCACCTGTTGATATGGATGTCTCTTATGATTGCGAATTGAATTTGTATACATATTTTGAACCAACTTCCTTCAAAGAAGCCACTTCTCATGATGAATGGAAATTAGCGATGCAAAAGGAATATGATGCATTGATAAAGAATGGAACCTGGAAGCTAGTTGATCCTCCATTGGAAACCAAACAAATTTCCTGCAAGTGGATCTACAAGAACAAGTATACAGTTGATGGCTCACTTGACAAGCACAAAGTGAGGCTTGTGGAAAACAATTTTGCATGGAAATAAGGGGTCAATTATGAGGAGAATCCCCTCCCCCCCCACATCAAAATGGGCTACCATATGGAAACTCTTTTCCTTGGCGGATCAGAAAGGTTGGAAATTCCATCAGATGGATGTAAAATGTTTTTTCTTGAATGGAGATCTAAAGGAGAATGTTTTTATGTCCCAGCCAAAAGGATTTTTTGTGAAGGGCCAAGAACACAAAATATTAAAGCTTGTAAAATCCTTGTATGGCCTCAAGCAAGTGCTGCGAGCCTGGTATGAGAAGTTAATTAAGCATCTTCTGAAACTCAACTTCAAACATTATGATCTTGATGATGCAATTTTTTTTGTCAAGAAAGTTGGAAAAACAATTGTATATCTTGTGGTGTATGTAGATGATATTTTGATGAGAGGGAACAATGAAAGCTACATTTCATCCATAAATAATGAATCAAAGAAAGGTTTTGAAATGAATGACTTGGCTATGTTCACTACTATCTTGGTATTGAAGTAACTCAACATCCGGAAAATATATTCCTCTCTTAGAAGAAGTACATTGGAGATCTGTTGAACAAGTTTGGCATGCCTGAGTGCAATCATTTGAATACTCCAACGGAACAAAACTTGAAGCTCACATCCATTGAAGGAAATAATTTGAGGATTCAATGAAGTATAAACAACTTTTAGGAAGTGTCAACTACATAACTACTACCAGACTAAACATTTCATTTGCTGTTGGAATCCTTTCCGGGTTTATGAAAAAGCCTTGTGAGGGACATTGGTTTGCTACATACATAGTTCTAAAGTAATTGAGGGGACTTGAGACTTTGGACTCAAGTATACACAGGTGGGTGACTTCAGCTTGATTGGATACTCTGATTTAGACTTCAATGGAGACAAATAAAATGGGGTATCTACTTCAAGTTATGATATGAGTCTTGTATCAGGAGTTGTCTCCTGGAGATCACACAAACAATCAGTTCCAACGGATTCCAAAACTGAGGTAGAATATGTGGCAACTGTTGAAACAAAAAAGGAAATGGTGTGGCTCAGGAAATTTCTGCAAGATTTGTAGGGGAAACAAGTGCATTCAACTCCACTCATGATTGACAACACTTCTGCGATAAATTTTTCCAAGAACCCAAAGTTCCATGATCGAGCAAAGCACATCAATACAAAATACCATCTTATTCGACATCATGTTGAGGACAAGAAAATCAATCTACACCATTGTTCCAAAAATGAACATAGTGCAGACATCTTCACCAAAGTGATTGGAAGAGAAAATTTTGAAAGATTCAGAACGATGCTTGGACTCACCAACATCCCTTTAGATTAAGGGGGGGAATTTTGACACCTAATCCTTGGGATTGAGTGAAACTGTAAAATAATGTAAATAGTAAATAAGGAGAGCTGGAATATGGAGAAATATTAGGAGATGAATCCCAAGATAGAGGAACAATGAAGGTGATGTTTTGATAAGTACACACGGGTTATGTGAATAAAAACCGCATACATAAGTGGGTATGGTGAAGAAAAGTCGTGTACAGTTTCTGCACCATGGTATTCTAAATACCAGGGGTATTTACCATGGTATTGGCCCATCATTATTGAGCTCAAAAATGGATATTTGATACCTTAAAAGAATACCATCGAAATTAATATGAGTTTGACCCAAGGTATTGGCTAGGGCCTAAGCTATAAAAGAAGTTGGAGATCAAAGTGTTTAGGTGTGCAATTAATGGGTTATTAGTGAATAGTTTGATTTGAGATAAGTATGCATCGGGAATTATGATGATGGATCTGATCCAATAGATATGAATGTAGAAATTATACAAACAATATGTACATCATGGATTCAATCCGATCTAACAATGTACTAAAGCTAGATATTGAATCACTTCTACAAAAAAATTGTGGAAATTAAAACACAATCGCCAATCACATGAAGCAAGGAAGAATCAATCAAACTACACCATAGATAATTTCTCGAGGAAAGATTGTTGCTCAAAACCCCACTATATTCTATTGTATATTCAATAGGATACATGAAACAATCACAATATAACTCTTCTCACAAGCGCTTCCTGTACTCAGCTAATTGTCTCACACTGTCCTGGACAAAACTTACCAACACTTAGCCAATTCTCAGTCTCTAAACAACCTACCTTGCTTGCGCAATTCATGTGGAATGGAATCCCTATTATTTAGGAATTTTGGCCTTCCTTGACTGTGCAAGGATCATGGGCAATCCAATGGGTGTTTTGTTGCATGGGTGCAACCCAATAATCCTAAAACTGATAGTTAACATCCTTTTCACCTAGATTTCAACTGGGTCTCCACTAGAATTGACATGCATGCAACTAATAATAGTAAATCATCAGTTGCATTTTAGATCACTGATTGCAAATTAAATAATATTTAATTCACTTGATCTCTCACTAGTGCAACAAAGAATTACAACTAGCACAACTGAATTTAACTCACTTCACTGAGTTAAACTGATTACAACATGCATTAACTAATGAACCACTGCACTTCAAACTCTGTTACAACTAGAATTAATCTGCATGCCTCACCAACTACCCTCAACTTGAAATTCATGAGCTAACTGATTTTATCACACTCAGTTAACTATTACAAGTGATTTTGAGATTATATTACATGTTACTGTCCATCTTAATTAAGGGACAATTAAAATAGACATGCACCAAATTTAGCCCACAGCAGTGTAGGTGCTGCTTAGACCTGCGGTCCCACATTAGTGTAGGTGCTGCTTGGACATCCTGGTCCCACACTAGTGCAGGTGCTTCTTGGACCTCCTGGTCCCACACTAGTGTAGGTGCTACAATTTCTTATTGGACTTCAACACTCCCTCTCAACAAGAAAGGGATTATCCTTCACCTTGATCTTGTCTCTATTTGATTCGAATTTTCTCCTAGTGAGCGCCTTCGTCAGAGTATTTGCATCCTAATATTCTATGGGAATGTATTGAATTAACATTATGCACCTCTGCACACAATCTCTGAGATGGTGGTATCAGATGTCAATGTGCTTGGACCTATCATGAAACACATGATTAGCCGAGAGTTTAATGAAAATCTGGCTATCAAAATGTATCACTGTCGGATCCATCTAAGAACCAAACAAACCAACCAATATATTTCTCATCTAGATGGCCTCACATGCAACTTGACTTGTTGCCATGTACTTTGCCTCTGTTGAACTGAGGGCCACAGAGCGCTGCTTCCTGTTGTACCAATAAATTGTTGTCGATCTTATGTTGAAGGTCCGTCCTGATGTGCTCTTTCTGTCTGATGGACTTCCTGCCCAATCTGCATCCGTGAAGCCTTGAAGCTTCACTCCCTATGTCGATCTGTACCATAATACATACTCTGATGTGCCCCTCAGGTATCTCAAGACATGCTTCCCCACCTTCCAAAAGAGCTTGGTAGGCTTAACCATAGCTTGACTTAGCTAGTTAAATGCATAGAAAATGTCTAGTCTGGTGTTCACCAAGTACATCAGTGAACTAATAACTTCCTGTAGACAGTAGCATCCACTACCTCTCCTAAAGTAGAATCCTCTTTCCTCCAATAGATTCATTTTTGGCTTCATGCTACCAAAAATACCAATTATGCATGCAATTCCAAGGCTATCATTAAGGCTGGACCTGTGTATTCATCATTGGACAACGTAGCATCCACTACCTCTCCTAAAGTAGAGGTTTGTTCTCTCACACACTATGGAGTTTTGTACAAAGATGAAGGACACTTATAGATGTAGTAAAGATTTGTTTCTCACATCTGATACTATTTGTGGTTTTTTTTTTCTTTTTTCTATACTTAATTTTTGTGTTACTTGTTTGTTTGAGCTTGTTTATAGTAGTAGGTTTTTTATATTGTATTTTAAAACCGAATGCATTTGAATATTACTAGGATAACCACAATATATCTATAGTAACTATGGTACATGTTTCCCATCACTTCTCAAGGATGAAGTATATAAAAAATTTGTGACCGTTTCTAATGGTTTGAATGGTTTTCAAGTTGAGAAGAACAAGATTTGTTGTTTATTGGAAAAAAATCCACTGAAATCTAGTAGTATTTTAGAAAAGCTAATACTTTTGGCAAGTATCAGTTGCCCTTGGGATGCCCTTGGGATGGGATTAGCAAGCTATACCGTACAAAGCCTCAAATTTATGGATAGCTCAGAGACAACAGTGTATTCTACAGTGGATGTTCTGTCAAACCTAGGACTAAGAAAGGAAATTATAGGTAACTTTATTTTAAATTATCCTGATATTCTTAGATGGGACCCAATAAAATCCATGGCGGACAATCTAGATTTTTCAAGCGTTGGTTTGGATCAAAAGGAGACGAAAAAGACAAATTTGATTCATCCTCGCTATTTGCATGAGAAATCAATCAAGTTGATTGAACATAATAACTGCACTAGGCTTGAGAAGCAGGGAAGTGTTGTGTCTATAAGAGAACATCTAAAAAACACAATGCTCATGACTCCATTGTCTAAGGTTTCTTCAGAAACATTTCAGAATATCCCTTTTGTACAATTAGAACTTGTCCATAAAAGAGATGATCTAGTTGTCCATGGCTCTAAAAGAGAATATTTGAAAAACACAATGCATGTGACTCGTTTGTCTAAGTTTCTTCAAAAAAAATTCAGAATACCCTTTCTTGAGGATTCTCTGCAAGGAATACAATAATATATTACCATTCAAACCTCCTCAACAACTCTATACTAAAGATAGCAATAGGATGTTGAGATCCCCTTTCTACTCCAAGAAAATTCATGAAAATATTTTAGAAAAATACTACAATAATACAATAAAATATTACCATTCAAACTTCCTCAACAACTCTATACTAAAGATAGCAATAGGATGTTGAGATCTCCTTTCTACTCCAAGAAAAATCATGGAAATATTTTAGAAAAAGACTCCAATAATTCTCTCAATAAACCAGCTCCATGATACAAGTCAACGATAACATGATAATGGAGTTGATTTTGCAACAATCCTCCAAAAATGGCACCACAAAGTATGGTTCCTCGTCCAAGTGGTTGACCATGTATCTACCTTAACAAACAATGAATGAATCCTCCTTAGAAGCATGTGTGGCCTCCTCCAAAGTGGATTGCTTCTTCAAACCTTGAATGAATGCACAAAGACCATGCAAAAATCCAATAAAGTGGCACTTGTGGCATCATGAGTAGAAATTTCCATCAATATTTAATGCAAAATATGTTTAGATGCACCTGAGCACTACTCATCTATCTATCAAATGAACTGGGTATGATGGAGACATCTAGCAGAGGTATTGAGGATGAAATCTAGTATAGGTGTAACTCCTTCAAGGTATCGACAGTAGTGCAATGTTACTATTTAGCATTAAAGGTTTAATTGTTGACACATTTAAGCCCTGTGGCTTGTCACCCGATTTCCATAGCGTATGTTATAATTTCAATCCATGTATATTAGAGCAGAGGTGAGGACAAGCCCAAGCAAGAAGAGAATGCAATACAACTGAGAAGTGAGATATTCTAGCTTGAAGGCATGACTCATTAGGCATGTAGCTGAAATGAGGGATAGCATAGGAGATATTTTTCCTTTGAGATCCTTACATTTACTATGAAATTTTTTAGTAAACGTTTAGGTTTCATAGTGACATGATTTTGCATAGGAGTCTAGCAGTTATTTGTATGTCAGAATAAGAGGTAGCTCAAAATTTTTAATAGGAATTGAGTTCATCGAAGTGTGGCCTAATCAAACAAGAGGCCTAGCATTGACTTGATTCCTATACTCTGAAAAACAAGGATTATTGTTGTAGTACCACTATAAGAATGATATGATAAAGTTCCCCGCAGTCCTGAAGCAGTCATTTGGACCTCCTTAAGGACAAAAGGTT
The DNA here is from genome assembly GCA_034641835.2 of Pinus albicaulis. NCBI lineage: Eukaryota > Viridiplantae > Streptophyta > Pinopsida > Pinales > Pinaceae > Pinus > Pinus albicaulis. Next base: position 1,248,283,485 of record CM076581.1, on the reverse strand, counting down.
TTGTTTGATCTTGGATTCTTCATTTTGTATGCATGTCACTTCAAGTGGGTATGCTCTAAAATATTTCGACCTTTGGAGAAGTAATAGTCCTATTGTGGTGTGGGATTCATTGGATACATGAACATGTATTAAAGACTCCAAGGGCTCAGTTTACAAGCATTTCTTGACAATTATTTGACACCTTGCTATATGAGTCATAGTTATATGTTGATGAGACTTCATGCTTGTACGAGTTTCAAGAATGACTTCAGCTCATGTTGATCCAAGTTTCAAATATTGCAAGCCATTCTTATCTGAGTTTTAATGGAATATTACAGATCTAGGTACAAAGGTTATTCTGTCCGAGTTTGAGGATTTATTTAATCACTCTCTTCTGCCCTAGAACAAAACAACCTGTCTTGCGGATTGTTCACTTGAAACAACCTCAGTACAAACCGAGATTTATCTAGCTTGAATTATCTTAAATTTGATTTGAAGTTATGAACCAGATTACAATTTATTGTTGTTTAAGGTTCTCATAATTAGTTGTTGGAAACTTTTGGCCTCTCCTCTACTCTTTGAAAAAGACTATTGAACATAAGTATGATGAATATTTGTTATCAGAACTAGGGCCTAAAGAAAAAAAAGTGTCATTGGTGTAGCTCACTTAAGTTTCATGCATGAAAATATTACTGTTTGAAATGCTAGTTGTCTAAGTATACATATGATGTAGAATGAGTTCAAACTAGCAAGAATAATTCTCTAGTCCAAGGGTTTACAACAGAAGTCTTGATCAAGACTCAGTTCCCAGTAAGACCATCTCAAATATTAGCTCTCCAAGGGCTTGAATTGTGAGTAGTAACCTATTGTGACATCTCCAAAATTTTTATCTTCATAATAACAAGGCATACAACATACATCTTCAGGACATCAGAGGTACATCAAATTACTTTTATTTATGTATTTTCTCATTTGAAGGAATTTTCATCAGTTGAAGTAAGTGTGTTGTCACCTGCAAAAGTAAAAGCTTAATTATCATCAATTTCTTCATTGGATTGTAGAATGAATTTATTGCAACAGTTGAGATAGTGTAAGGATGGGTACAGGTCAGATTAGCGACATCCAATTCACAGATCCTTTCAAGAATATAAGTTTCACATTTCTTCACATTACAGAACATTCGTCCTATAAAAGGTAGAAAAGATAAGATATTGAACAACGTTCAAAAATCATCATGACCATCATGGTCTAGTCAAGGACCTCTCATTCATAATTTGTAGGGTGTCTAAAGCAGATCGTTTGATTCTGAAAAGCGCAGCATGCAAAGTAGTGATAGCAACACCTTCAGGCATCATGGGTACTGTTACAATAAGATAATGAAGATTGTGTAAGTCTATAACATAAACACCCTTATTCAAGATTGACTATGAATCAAAAATTCTTGATCCTTAAAGAAAATAAGAGGCAGAAACACCTTATGATTTGAAACAATATTTGTTGTGGCTAGTTAGCATAGGAGTTCAGAATGATGGTACTAACGGTTCTTTATAGTAGTCGGTTTTTTATATTGTATTTTGAAACTGAATGCATTTGAATATTACTAGGATAACCATAATATATCTACAGTAACTATGCTACATGTTTCCCATCGCTTCTCAAGGATGAAGTATATAAAAATTTTGTGACTGTTTCTAATGGTTTGAATGGTTTTCAAGTTGATAAGAACATGATTTTATGTTTATTGGAAAAAAAATCCACTAAAATGTAGTAGTATTTTAGAAAATAAATACTTTTGGTAAGTATCGGTTGCCCTTAGGATGCCCTTGGGATGAGATTAGAAAACTATACTATACAAAACCTCAAACTTTTATGGATAGTTTAGAGACAACACTGTATTCTATAGTGGATGTTCTGTCAAACCTGGGACTAAGATAGGAAAATATAGGTAACATTATTTTAAATTATCCTGAGATTCTTAGATGGGACCCAAGAAAATCCATGGCAGACAATCAAGATTTTTCAAGCATTGGTTTGGATCAAAAGGAGATGGCAAATACATATTTGATTCATCCTCGCTATTTGCATGAGAAATTGATAAATTTGATTAAAGATATTAATTGCACTGGGCTTGAGAAGTAGGGAATTGTTGTGTCTATCAGAGAACATCTAAAAAGCACAATGATCATGACACCATTGTCTAAGGTTTCTTTAGAAACATTTCAGAATATCCCTTCTGTACAATCAAAACTTGTCCATAAAAGAGATGATGTAGTTATCTGTGGCTCTAAAAGAGAATATTTGAAAAGCACAATGCACGTGACTCGATTGTCTAAAGTTTCTTCAAAAAAAAATCAGAATACCCTTTCTCGAGGATTGTCTGCAAGGAATAAAATAATATATTAGCATCCAAACCTCCTCAACAACTCTATGCTAAAGATAGCAATAGGATGTTGAGATCCCCTTTCTACTCCAAGAAAAATCATGAAAATATTTTAGAAAAAGACTACAATAATACAATAAAATATTACCATTCAAACCTCCTCAACAACTCTATATTAAAGATAGATATAGGATGTTGAGATCCCCTTTCTACTCTAAGAAAAATCATGAAAATATTTTAGAGAAAGACTACAATAATGCTCTTAATCAACCAACTCCATGATACAAGTAAACGATAACATGATAATGGAGTTGGTTTTGCAACAATCCTCCAAAAATGGCACCACAAAGTACGGTTCCTCCTCCAAGTGGTTGACCATGTATCTACCTCCATGAACAATGAATGAATCCTCCTTAGAAGCATGTGTGGCCTCCTCGAAAGTGGATTCCTTCTTCAAACCTTGAATGAATGCACAAAGACCATGCAAAACTCCAATAAAGGGGCACTTGTGGCATCATGAGTAGAACTTTCCATCAATATTCAATGCAGAAGATGTTTGGATGCACCTGTGCACTGCTCAGCTGTCTATCAAACGAACTAGCTATGATGGAGACATATAGTAGAGGTATTGAGGGTGAAATCTAGTAGAGGTGTAAATCCTTCAAGGCATTGGTAGTAGTGCAATGTTACTATTTAGCATTAAAGGTTTAGATGTTGACACATTTAAGCCTTGTAGCTTGTTATCCAATTTCCATAGTGTATTATATAATTTCAATCCATGTATATCAGAGCATAGGTGAGGACAGGCCCAAGTAAGAAGAGAATGCAATACAACTGAGAAGTGAGATATTCTACCTGGAAGGCATGACTCATTAGGTATGTGGCTGAAATGAGAGATAGAATAAGAGATCTTTTTCCTCTCATATCCTTACATTGACTATGAAATTTTTTAGTAACGTTGAGGTGTCATAGTGACATGATTTTGCATAGCAGTCTAGTAGTTATTTTTATGTCAGAGTAAGAGGAATCTTGAAATATTTGACAGGAATTGAGTTCATTGAAGTCTGGCCTAATCAAATAAGAGGCCTAGTATTGACTTGATTCTTATAATCTGAAAAACTAGGAGTATTGTTGTAGTACCACTATAAGAATTAAATTCTAAACTTGCCTGCAGTCCTGAAGCAGTCATTCGGACCTCCTTAAGGACAAAAGTTTTTGTTTGATATTGGATTCTTCATTTTGTATGCTTGTCACTTCAAGTGGGTATGCTCTGAAATATTTCGACCTTTGGAGAAGTAATAGTCCTATTGTGGTGTGGGATTCATTGGATACATGAAGTTATATTAAAGACTCTAAGGGCTCAATCTACAGGCATTTCTTGACAACTATTTGACACCTGGCTATATGAGTCATATCTATACGTTGATGAGACTTCCTGCATGTCTGAGTTTTAAGAATGACTTCAACTCATGTTGATCCAAGTTTCAAAGATTGCAAGCCATTCTTATCTGAGTTTTACTGGAAGATTACAGATCTAGGTACAATTTTTTTTCAATCCAATTTTCAGGATTTATTTAATCACTCTCTTCTGCCCTAGAAAAAAATGACCTATCTTGCGGATTGTTCACTTGAAACAACCTCAATACAGACTGAGATTTATCTGTCCTGAATTCTTAAATTTGATTTGAAGTTCTGAACCAGATTACAGTTTGTTGTTGTTTAAGGTTCTCATAAGCAGTTGTTGGAAAGTTGTGGCCTCTCCTCTACACTTTGAACATGACTATTGAACATAAGTATGATAAAAATTTGTTATCAGAACTAGGTCATAAAGAACAAAAGTGTCATTGGCATAACTCACTTAAGTTTCATGCATGAATATTTTACTGTTTGAAAGGCTAGTTGTCTAATATACATGTGATGTAGAATGAGTTCAAAATTGCAAGAGGAATCCTCTATTCCAAGGGTTTACAACAGAAGTCTTGATTAAGACTCAGTTCCTAGTAAGACCATCTCAAATTTTATCTCTCCAAGGACTTGAATTGTGAGCAGTAACCTATTGTGACATCTCCAAAATTTTGATCTTCATAATGACAAGGTAGAAAACATACATCTTCAGGACATCAGAGGTACATCAACTTACTTTGATTTTTGTCTTTTCTCATTTGAAGGAATTGTCATCAGTTGAAGTAAGTATGTTGTCACCTACAAGAGTAAAATCTTCATTATCATCAATTTCTTCATTGGATGATAGAATGACTTTATTGCAACAGTTGAGATAGTGTAAGGCTGGGTACAGGTCAGATTAGCAACATCCAATTCACAGATCCTTTCAAGAATAGACGTTTCACAATTATTCACATTACAGGACATTCATCCTATAAAAGGTAGAAAAGCTAAGATATTGAACAACTTTCAAAACCCATCATGATCGTCATGATCTAGTCAAGGACCTCTCCTTCATAATTTGTAGGGTGTTTGAAGCAGATCATTTGATTCTAAAAATCACATCATGCAAAGTAGTGATAGCAACACCTTCAGGCATCATGGGTACTATTACAATAAGAGAATGAAGATTGTGTAAGTCTATAACAGAAACACCCTTATTCGAGATTGACTATGAATCAAGCATTCTTGATCCTTAAATCAAATGAGAGGCAGGAACACCTTATGATTTGAAACAATATTTGTTGTGGCTAGTTAGCAAAGGAGTTCAGAATGATGGTACTATATAACCTAGAAGTGATTTTGCATAATGACAACTTTCTTCATGAACAAAGTTGTATAACAATAGATGAATTTTAAACATAAGTATGACCTCCAGGAATAATACATGGTCCTGGTAAGTCTATGTTATTATAGTAATAGTATGTGATAAGTAATTGGATAAATCATAAAATTTCTTGGGGACAATTCACTCTATGATGATTACGTCTACTAAAATAATGAGTGCTTGGTTACAGAGTTTATACTCTGAATAGAGAACAGGATTGTGTCATACATTTCAACATTGCATTTTACAAAGTAACTGAGATATTTTTTTACAACACATGAGCTTTTGTAACTCCAAATCCACTCTTTCTTGATTGCATTTTACTGAACTTGACAAGATTATAGTGAAATTTCATTAGCCTATCGGCCATCTCATGTGGATGCCACATATGACTTCAAATATGGTGTTCGTTCAATTCAGGTATGCTTAAGCATGCCTATTTGCTGAGTAGTATGCCTCTCTTTAAATGCTTCTTGCTTTTGAAGATACAACTTAGTGATTTATGTGTTATAATTGCATTTCTATAAAATGCAGGGAGGTGGCAGATCTTTAGCATGGGAAATAATTGGAAGAGTAGAGTTGGGGTTGTGGCAAAGAAGATACTTCAGCTAAAATCTAGGACTAAGGTACGGTCATACTACTTTCAGTATTGCAATTTTCATAAATGTGTTGAGGCTTCTCGTATACTTTTTTCCTTTGTAGATGAACTAGAATTTTTTTTTTATGGGAGCATTATTTATCTACTACCTTAAATATATATTGTTGATCTTTAAATTTCCAGAAAATAATATAGTGTGGAATACCTCATTTAATTGCAGAAATTTCCAATTATTGAAAGTAATGCCATGAATGCTATGTCAAACTATTCTCTGTTGGTATCTATGTGAAAATGGCTACAGATAATCATTAAAGGACTCATGATAGGCACATGGTAGACAATATCATATATGCATATTGATATTGCTAGGATGTAGGAATTTCCATTTTGTATTTATTCATAGGATCCGAGCAGAATAATTGTTTCAAGAATTGAAATTATGCCAAAGATCTGAACTTGTGAATTTTACCATACCCAATTTTAGGCATGTGGCATGGGCAATAATAAATATTAAGTTGGCTTTTGTTGACACTTAAATTACAGAACTAAAAAATTAAGACATGTAATTTCTCTAAAGCCATCAGCTTCTAGCCATCCTATAGTTAACCAACAAAATGAGCAATGGATATTAGTGGAAGTCATGAAAACTAATGAAAATGCATGTTATCAAAATGTCCAATTTGATAGTATGTGTTAAAATTTCTTTGAAACCACCATCTTGGAAATTTACCACCTACCAGATTACAAATCTACTGAATAAAGATATGACTGGTATGTTAAATTATCCTAAAACTAACTATCTAAGCAAACATATCAGATCTAGTTACTTGCTGGAATTAACTCAAAAAACTTTGGGATGTAAAGGGGTAGTCAATCAACTAGTAAAAGAGAAAACCAAACTTGGAGTGATTATGCAAATTTTTTGGATGTATAGGAGTAGTCAATCAGCTAATAAAATACCATAGTTGTTGACAACCTCCTTCGACAAACTGTATGAGGCATCTTCAAATACCAGACTACACTAGCTTATAAATTTTCCCTATTAAGTAGCACTATCTACTTAATTCATATACCACACACTTCACAGTCTGTGATGGAATTCTAAAAAGCTTTTGTTTTTGAAAAAACAATAACCACACTAAATATGAATCTCCCTTTCCTTTTAAAGGCTCCCATCTACAATGTGAATGGAAGCCATTCTACCAAGTAACAAGGATAACAACTTTAGAGTACATAACTTCTTGACAAGTACTAAGGCTGTGATTGCAACCATTGATTGATTAGTTGTAGAAAATAAGGGGACATCTAATGCATGCTAGCCCCTACCAAATAATACATCAAAAAATTTTAAATCATATTGTCCAGGAAGCTTTGTCTTTTCACCCATTGAATGTTTTGGAAAATGATCTTCAATGTTTGTATCTCCTTCTTTCCTTTTTGAATGGATAGTGCTATTCCCAACCCTTAAAATTTTGTTGCCACCACTTCTTTTTAGCAGCCATAGTGTCATTTGTTGTAATTTAAGCACTGTAAGCATGCTCACAACTATTACTACAACCTTTTCCTAGTTTCAGTATTCTCTGCAAGGAATAAAATAAAATATTACCGTTCAAACCTCCTCAACAACTCTATATTAAAGATAGCAATAGGATGTTGAGATCCCCTTTCTACTCCATGAAAAATCATGAAAATATTTTAGAAAAAGACTACAATAATTCTCTCAATCAACCAGCTCCATGATACAAGTCAAAAGTAACATGATAATGGATTTGGTTTTGCAACAATCCTCCAAAAATGGCACCACAAAGTACAGTTCCTCCTCCAAGTGGTTGACCATGTATCTATCTTAACGAACAATGAATGAATCCTCCTTAGAAGCATGTGTGGCATCCTCCAAAGTGGATTCCTTCTTCAAACCTTCAATGAATGCACAAAGAACATGCAAAACTCTAATAAAGTGGAACTTGTGGCATCATGAGTAGAACTTTCCATCAATATTCAATGCAAAATATGTCTCGCTGCACATGAGCACTGCTCAGCTATCTATCAAACGAACTGGGTATGATAGAAACATCTAGTAGAGGTATTGAGGGTGAAATCTAGTAGAGGTGTAACTCCTTCAAGGCATTGGCAGTAGTGCAATGTTACTATTTAGCATTAAAGGTTTAGCTATTGACACATTTAAGCCTTGTGGCTTGGTACCCAATTTCAAAAGTGTATGCTATAATTGCAATCCATGTATATGTGGTCCTGGTAAGTCAACCCATTTGTCATTATAGTAATACTATGTGATAAGTATTTGGATAAATCATAAAATTTCTCGGGGACAATTCAATTTATGATGATTAAATCTACTAAAATAATGAGTGCTTGGTTACAAAGTTTATACTTTTAATAGAGAACAAGATTGTGTCATACATTTCGACATTGCATTTTACAAATTAACTGAGATATTTGTTTACAGCACACGAGCTTTTGAAATTCCAAATCCACTCTTTCTTGATTGCATTTTACTGAACTTGATAGGATTACAATGAAATTTCATTAACCTATCAACCATCTCATGCGGATGCCACATATGAATTCAAATATGGTGTTCGTTCAGTTCAGGTATGCTTAAGCATGCCTATTTGCTGAGTAGTATGCCTCTCTTTAAATGCTTCTTTCTTTTGAAGGTACAACTTAGTGATTTATGTGTTATAACTGCATTTTTATAAAATGCAGGGAGGTGGCAGATCTTTAGCACGGGAAAAAATTGGAAGAGTAGCAGCTGGGGCTGTGGCAAGGAAGATACTTGAGCTAAAAGTTGGGACTGAGGTACGGTCATACTACTTTCAGTATTGCAATTTGCATAAATGTGTTGAGGCTTAACTTATACTTTTCCCTCTCTAGATGAACTAGATATTTCTAATTTCTAGGAACATTATTTCTCTACTACCTTAAATATATATTGTTGATCTTTAAATTTCCAGAAAATAATATAGTGTGGAATACCTCATTTAATTGCAGAAATTTCCAATTATTGAAAGCAGTGTCGTGAATGTTATGTCAAACTATTTTCTCTGTTGGTATCTATGTGAAAATGGCTACAGATAATCATTAAAGGACTCATGATAGGCACGTTGTAAAAAATATCATGTATGCATATTGATATTTCTAGGATGTAGGAATTTTCATTTTGTAGTTATTCATAGGATCTGAGCAAAATAATTGTTTCAAGAATTGAAATTATGCCAAAGGATCTAAACTCATGAATTTTACCATGCCCAATTTTAGGCATATGGCTTGGGAAATACTAAATATTAAGCTTCCTTTCGTTGACACTTAAATTACAGAATTTAAAAATTAAGACATGTAAGTGCTCTAAAGCCATCAAATTCTAGCCATCCTCTAGTTAAACAACAAAATGAACAATGGAATGTTAGTGGAAGTCATGAAAACTAATGAAAATGCATGTTATCAAAATGTCCAATCTGATAGTATGTGTTAAAATTTCTTTGAAACCACCATCCTGGCAATTTACCACCTATCAAATTACAAATCTACTGAATAAAGATACAACTGGGATGTTAAATTATCCTAAAACCAACTATCTAGGAAAACAGATCAGATCTAGTTACTTGCTGGAATTATTAACACAAAAAACTTTTGGATGTAAAGGGGCAGTCAATTAAATAGTAAAAGATAAAACCAAACTTGGAGTGATTATGAAAAACTTTTGGATGTACAGGAGTAGTCAATCAGCTAGTAAAAGACCATAGTCATTGACAACCTCCTTCGACAAACTGTATGAGGCATCTTCAAATACCAGACTACACTAGCTCATAAATTTTCCCTATTAAGTAGCACTATCTACTCAATTCATATACCACACACTTCACAGTCTGTGTTGGAATTCTGCAAAGCTTTTGCTTTTGTAAAAACAATAACCACACTAAATATGAATCTCCCTTTCCTTCAAAAGGCTCCCATATACAATGTGAATGAAATCCATTCTACCAAGTAACAAGGATAACAACTTTAGAGTACACAAATTCTTGACAAGTACTAAGGCTGTGATTGCAACCATTGATTGATCAGTTGCAGCAAATAAGGGGACATCTAATGCATGCCAGCCCCTACCAAATAATACATCAAAAAATTTTAAATCATATTGTCTAGGAAGCTTTATCTTTTCACCTATTGAATGTTTTGGAAAATTATCTTCAATGTTTGTATCTGCTTCTTGGCTTTTCGAATGGCTAGTGCTATTCCCAACCCTTGAAATTTTGTTGCCACCACTTCCTTTTAGCAACCATAGTGTCATTTGTTGTAACTAAAGCACTGTAAGCATGCTCACAACTATTACTGCAACCTTTTCCTAGTTTCACTATTCTCTGCAAGGAATACAATAAAATATTACCATTCAAACCTCCTCAACAACTCTATACTAAAGTTAGCAATAGGATGTTGAGATCCCCTTTCTACTCCAAGAAAAATCATGAAAATATTTTAGAAAAATACTACAATAATGCTCTTAATCAACTAGCTCCATGATACAAGTCAACGATAACATGATAATGGAGTTGGTTTTGCAACAATCCTCCAAAAATGGCACCACAAAGTACCATTCCTCCTCCAAGTGGTTAACCATGTATCTACCTTCATGAACAATGAATGAATCCTCCTTAGAAGCATGTGTGGCCTCCTCCAAATTGGATTCCTTCTTCAAACCTTGAATGAATGCACAAAGACCATGCAAAACTCCAATAAAGTGGAACTTGTGGCATCATGAGTAGAACGTTCCATCAATATTCAATGTAGAAGGCTCCATTTGGAAAATTCCATGGTAGAAGTACAATATACAAAGGAGAATATGAAGTAATTATCAATGAGTGGACACCCTCATCATAATAGCTTGGAAATGTGTTCAAGGTGACTTCCTCTCATATAGGGTTTCCTCCCCATTGACTAAAAAATTCTTCAAAGGGGTAATGACCCTTAAAATATTTGTTGAAATTGTGAGTGCCTTATAATCATATGTCTGGCCAACATATCAATTGTTTTCCTTGATGAACAGACCTAAAAAAGGTGTTTGAATTATCGCTGGAGATGTAAGTGAGACTTGAACACGCTAAAATATATCTGAGAGAAAGTCGTATATTCTTCACACAGGTAAAAAAATTGATCACTCAACACTCTGAATGCATGTGCGACTGATACTATATTTCATGTTTCCTTATTTTTTCTAAATGTTGAGTATAGTTTGTTGGCAATTATTAGCTATTCACTAGTGGCTTGGCCTCTTCAAGTGTGTAAAAAAACATCAAACTGTTCTAAAATATTTGCTACAGGTTGTATAAATTTGTTGATTTGTATGTAGTGATGTGTTTAGCTAGAAACAACCCTCGTACACTATTTTAATTTCCATATCTGATGAAGTCAAAGTAGTATGGGGCTTATTCTTATTGTTTTGGATTTCTTAGCCTACATGAACTTTGTCTTGCTTTTCATTTTTTTACTTTGAATTTTTTCATGATGTTTGATTTAGTTCATTTTGGGAGAACTCATTAGACTCTAGAAGATGTGCATCAATATTCTTTACCTGCCATGCTTGAGAGTTATTTTTTTCTATAGAAAATTTCCAAAATTTGTCCAAAACCCTATTTTCAAAGTTTACAGAAACTTACTTATCTAGTCCATTCAGGCCAATGACTTACTTATCTAGTGGACCATTCTATGTTTTAGGTGAAGGAGTCACATTTCTCAATTTTAAGAGATATTCATTTTACTCCTGGTTAACTAGACATGCTTCCTTAGCAGCCAGGTTGGTCATGAATTCCTATTCCAAAAAATGGACTTTATGTAATTATCTTGTGGCATACCTATTATATGTTGCATCATTTTACACAACTGAATCCAGCTTCACAATTTCTATTTCTTTGTCTATAACATGCTTTGACATGTCCTTTACTGATTTTTATATCTACAGCTCTTGAACACCTTTCTGTGACCTTCCTACTTTCTCCAAGTAGCCAGACAGTGTGGGTATTCTAATTAATGTTATATGAGAGGTACACTAGCAACCATTTTCCTCTTGGATGTTGAAATTGTTGAATAGATGCCTTGTGGAAACAAGGCTTCAAGTAGAAGGCCTTATTAGCTCATCGTTCATATCTGCATCTTGTATTTTACTTGCTTAAGGATATGGTACATTACAAAGGCCTTGTTTCGACTTTATACATTTAGCATCATCATCATTGGACGTGGAAATAATTCCTATCAAGAATCTTGTACATTCAATGGACCACTATTTATGATTTGATCATGGGTGCTTTCCTTCATACTTTATATTCCATATGCCCTAGCTGCATTGTTGAATGTACAACTAAAGAGCTCCTCAATTCTAAGTGTGTTTTCTCAGACATTTCAAAATACAAGCAACAGAGAAATATTTGTGAACACATAAACACTTTTGTCAATTTTAAAACTTCCATTGTTTTTTTTCTGATATTGACATCCAGTCTAATATCATCAAGAAGACAAAGTGTAGAATTATGAGTATGTTGCCTAAGGTAGGGATCAAATCAATGAGTGAAAACATTTTTGAGGTTTTTGACTTAGCATTGCAAGATTAGATTGATGATGTCCAAGCTGAAGATGTTGCATCTATGCCAATTCTTGCATTCAATTCTAGCTATGATGTTATTACAACCATGTGTAGAATATTAGAGGTATTTGTTGAAGACAAATTTGACAAAGTTTGTGAAATTTTAGCTCATGATATTGGATACATTGCATGTTTATCTACTACTCCTTTAGCAATCGATTATGCAACCAAAATTTTGTGTCAAATCCACAAAAATGTTTGTTTGAAAGTGAATTTGGGAAACATAGATGTTATTATATCAAGATTCTTTTGTGCTCAGTGTGATAAAAAAATTTCAGATAACTCAGGGAAAAGTGACCTTGATGTAACTTTATATCAAATATAAAGGAGATACATTCTTAATAATACAGTTGTTAGAGTTTGCTTTCAGTATTATTCAGTCTCTCTTTTCTCGACTTCTTTTTAGTGAATAATTAGAGCAATTTTGTGTTGCTACTATGGGAAGAATTTATCATCTTCTATGCCATGCAATCAAAAGTGACCTTCTGGGAACAAAACCTTTGTGGATAAAATTCCTAGATATACTTCCACTTTATGAGAAGAAGGTTGTGAGGATATAATTTTTATTGAAAATCCATTACTTCATTGAGAATTATGTAATGGATATTTTGTTTGAATATGATGATGCATGCAACAAAACAAAAGAAGAAAATATGCTTGGAATATTGAAACATGCTTTGGAAGCCACTGAGGATCCGAACGTATTTGAGACTTTGTTCGAAACGGTGGCAAAAATTATGAAAATGGCTGATGTCCATGAATATTTGTTTTTTTTCCTCATTTTCTTTATTGATTGATCAGCTTAAAAATTCAAATAGTTGGGTAGGAGCAACAATTGTTAGGTTAATACATAAATTTGCTAGTTTTAAATAGAAGGGAGGAATTTGATCAATCCTTTTCAAGTTTGGTGGAATTAGAGATGAGTCATTTGAATACTTGAAAGAAAGGTTTGTCACATGCCTATTTATGAGAATTGAATTTGCAGAGGTAATTTTGGGTATAACAAGTGTAGATCTTATTCAGAGATGGTCCTTGTGGTTCTTCCAAAGCTTGTAGTTTAACAACAGTAGAATTTCCATGCATTAGCTACTTTGCATGAATTGGAAACATATTTGAATATAATTTTGCCACTTTTGTCGCTAGAATGGTGTAACAAGGCTCTATCATTTGTGTTTCTTCACTCAGATAGAAAGGAAATGGTTACTGTAATGCAATTCTATGAAGTCCAGACATGATCAATACTAGAGATAATTTTACTAGAGTGTTTCTAGTTCTTCTTGAGGAGTTTGTACATCTCCTTAAGGATGCACATAGTGACAATACTGATGAAAGGCTATCAAAGGTTCTAGATATGATTTAAGAGGTGGCTATTCTTTTCACTGGATTAGATGATCTTCTAGGATTTTTAAGGAATTATTGGTTTTCATTTTGCTAATTTAGGGAACAATTCCTTGTAAGCAAGGAGGAAGAGGTGAGAGTAATACTAGGTGACAAGTGGCAAGTGGGAATGCATTACAATGTATTTGTAAAAATGTAATTGTAACTTGCGTGTTTAGGATACAAACAACCACCAATTACCCCATTGATTTCTCTATCAATTACTCCATTAATTAACTTCATTATATTTTGGATTTTATGTACTACAATATATCTGCATTTGTGGTATTCCTCCCTTGTAGGCTTCCTTTCATTTTTTAAATGCCACTTGTATTACTTCAAGGAAAAGGAGCAATTAGGAAAAGAAGAAATTAGTTACACTTGTGATATGTGTATGCACATATTTTCTCAAGCTCCACATAGAAGAAGGTTTGAGAACTACGGAAAAATATTTATGATGTTACTTGTTTACAAATTTGAGAAAGCCTCAAGGGTTACAATCAAAATCTAGAAATTTTATTTCCTGGAGGAATGTGAGACATTATTGGATTTGTATAATGCTTCAATCCTTGTTTAGGATCTAGGTAAGTGTGAATGAATAAAAGCTTTCTGCCATTGTTCTATATTGGATTCCCATTCTCTGTAAGTTATCAAAGGAAAGTTAAAACCTGATTAGACTAAGGGACAACATATTCCATTGCCAAACTTTAACCTTATAGGGAAGTGCACTACACTTGTTTGATAATTCCACACATTTTGAGGGCATGCCAATAGAAATTTAAATGTTGTTGGATACATTGGCGTTGGTTAGTGTTAGAAAAGTTCTCTTTGTCAAATATGTTGGTTTCATGAAGTAATATTTCCAACCAAGAGGATAAATACTTGGCATGTCTAGGACATAGTGGTTATTTCTTGCCTGTATTTGTGATTTATTAGTATTCCACCACTCATAAATTCATTACGTAGTTTTCTGTTTAGTAGTATATTAAAACAGTGACTTGTTAAAGGAAAATGATTCTAGTTTGTTTAAACGTCATAAACTGGAAGGAAATATAGCTTTGAATTAGAAAAATGGAATATATTCTGAAAAATATGTTTTTTGATCAAATATAGGCCCATTTCTTGATCATTTAAAAAGAAACAGTCACGAAAATAAACAATGATTTTGGACACGATGAATTACAAAACTCTCGAGCTCAAAAACAAGTTAGCATATTCAGTTTTATCTGCATTAGATAAAAATGAATGAGTAACATTAAGTTTGCTTTGAATATTTATAGAACCATTTTAGAGATTCTAAATGGAAATTGTGTGTGCTAATCTTGCTCAATTAATTACAGGGAAAACAAGGGGCATACATAATCTGTTGGCTTATGGGAATTGGATTCCTTTTCCCTTGGAATAGTACGTTGATAATTGAATATTACTATATTGAGGCTATATTCCTAGTTAGTATCACAATTTACAAAGTCTTATCTTATTATTTTTTAGTTTCTTGTTGTAATCTTTTGTCAGCAATACTTTTCTCCACCCATTAGATTTCTACTAACCAGTTTTATTGTTGAAGTGTCACTACTACTGAGAGATAACTAGAGGAAACGATACAAATACAAAAGTGGAGCTTGAGACATTCTTAGTATAAATTTCTAGCTCTATTGTATTTATTTGTGACATTTTACTTGCTTTGTTTATACAGATCGTCTGGCCACATAGTGGCCACTATTTCCCAACTAAAGAAAAATTGTTCGAGTTTCTTGCTTTTATGGAGAAAAATGACATTAACAATATTTCTGATGTTGAGGTATATATCATATAAATCCTTTATAGTCTACTTTAGTTTATATTCCATTGCTCATCGACTTTCATGTCTTATACTCTGGATTGTAACATTTTTTGTTTTCTTTTTGCAAAAAATGGACTTAGTTTTGATGGTAAGAAGCACAGATTGAAGAAAGAGGGGAAAAATAACACTAGAGTGACAAAGAGAGAGAAGTGTACTGGTCTAGTGGTACTCGTAGAGACAATATCCCGCATAAGACACACAGATAAAGACTGATGGTCATGTTTTTAGAGTTGGTGAATTCACTTGCAATTCCTTGGCAAGATAATGATAATATTTTGAAGTGATGAAAAATATTTTATCTGTAAATTGTACTCCAACCAATATTAAGTTGGAAACTCATATTGTAATACTTGAAATTTTATATAATATAATTTTTGGTTGTAATTATTTATAGTTTCACTTGATATTAATTACTTGTTATTGTAATTAACATATGTAACTTTGTGTTTTCATATCAGTTGGACATGTAAATTGTATGAAATTTTTTTTTAAATTTAGTAGCAAAATCATACTAATTATTTTATGTTTATTAATAATGAACACATAAAATCAATCGAAAACTATTAAAATAGTAGTTTATATTGATTAATGATGAACACAAATAAATGAATATACTACTAAAATAGTCATTTATAATGATTATTAATGAAAGTAAATGAAATGAATATAAACTACTAAATTAATTGTTTATATAATGAATAAATGAATACTGCAAATGATAAATTTGTGACTATAAATGACGGCTAAATTTTGTAGATATACGACTATTAGTAGCTAATTTACAGTATCTTATAAAATGACTAAAATTTAGTCATATTTCTTCGGTCATTAATTGGTTTCAAACAATGACTAAAATTTGCATATATATGACTATTAGTAGCTAATTTAGAGTATCTTATAACACGACCAACATTTTGGTCATATTTGTTTGGTCATTAATGGGTTTTCTTGGGTGATGATATAGTCATATATTTTGTTGTATATTTGGTCATTAATTGTAACAATTAATGACCAAACCAAAGATTAAATCAATGACAAAATCAATGACCAAATTAATTACCAAATCAAAGACTAAATTAATGATCAAATCAATGACTAAATTAGTGACTAAGTTAATGATCAAATTAATGACCAAATATACAACTAGACAACAAAATTGAGATAACCAATTAATGACTAAGCTAAAAATGACCAAAATTTGGTCGCATTATAAGAGACTGTAAATTAGCTACTATTGGTCACCGATCGAAAAATAGTCATTTATATGCAAATTTTAATTGTTTTTTTAGTAACTAATTAGCCATTTTCTACTAGTGTACCCTCAACCACAATATGGTACAGGTTTTCATTAGCTTCACTTTTGGTGAAGCCAAATCCGGTGAAATAGCTGTCAATCCAAGTGTACCAAGCACGAGATTGTTGCTTCAGCCCATATAGTGCTCTCTTGAGTCGACACACATGTGACTCACTGTCAAAGATATCAAAACCTTTTGGTTGCTCTATGTACACTTCTTCCTTAATAACTCCATTGATAAACACAATTTTTACATCCATGTGATGAATGAGCCACCCCATCTGCGCTGAGAGTGCAAGGATGGATCTAATGGAAGAATACCTTGCAACTAATGCAAAAGTCTCATCATAATCGATCCCCTCAATCCGTGAGAATCCCTGGGCCAAAAATCTAGCCTTGTACTTCTCCACAATCCCTTCATCAACATGCTTTACCTTGTAGATCCATCTAGATCCAACCACTGATTTACAGACCGGTCTTGGGAAAATCTCCCATTCACTATTCTTGGAAATGGAGTCATACTCCTCCACCATTGCATCAACCTAAATTGGTTGCTGCATTGCCTCCTGAAAGGAATATGGTTATATCATAATACACTTGCTCATAAGAGCTATGTATCCAGTGAACCTGTCTGGAGATTGTCTCTGTCTACGCTGTGAAGTAGGGGCTCCTACATTCTCTGCTGCATCAAGTCTCAATCTATCAGCTTCTGTGGTGCACCTTCTACCATTTCTGGTGGATGGATCTACATAAGTGTTTTCTGCCACTCCACGATCCTCGACATGTGGCTTCTCCACATCTTGAGGCTCATCCTTTGGAACCAAGAGTTCCTCCTCTGCATGCAAATCCAGCTCCCTCTCAATGGAGAATCGTATGGCTTTCTCCTCATCAAATTTTCTATCCCGTCGTACAACAATCATTCTTCTATTTGGAAAATACACCCGATAGTTGTGGGGAGTATTAGTGTACCCCAAAAAAATCCCAATCTCAACTGTTGACTCCAACTTCTTCTTGGCATCTTTGGTCACATGCACATAAGAAAATGAGCCAAAAATATTAAAATGTGAAACATCAAGTTTCTTACCAGTAAAATCCTCCTCTGGTGTACTCATGCCAAGTATCCTATGAGGAAAACAGTTCTACAAAAATACCGCTATGCTGAATGCCTCCACCCACAGATGCAATGGTAGGCCCTGATCATGCAACATCACTCTTGTTGCACCCATAATCGTTATGTTCTTTCTCTCAGCGACCCCATTTTGTTGTGGGTTATGAGGCGCTATCAGTTCTCTTCGAATTCCTTCTTTGCTGCAAAAGTTCTTGAATTCATTGGAGACGTACTCACCACCATTTTCGTTCCTAAGAGCCTTCACATGCTTCCCTGTGTCTTTCTCCACCAGTGCTTTGAACTTAAGAAAATTTGAGAATGTCTGATCTTTCTTCTGCATGAAGTAGATCCAACACTTCCGATAAAATTCATAAAAAAATATCACATAGTACTTATGCTTTGCTGTCGAAGCAACATATAATGGCCCACACACGTCTAAGTGAACTCTCTCAAGGATCCCCGAGGCTCGGTTCTCATTCTCATGAAAGGTGGCCTTTACATATTTTCCCATAGTACATCCCTTGCATGTGTTTGATTGCGCAATTTTACCCTTGGGAAAACCCGTAGAAATCTATTGCATGAATTTTAAGGCTCCATAGTGAAGATGGCCCAATATCCTATGCCATAAATCTCCCTCATCCCAGCTCACCACTTTTTCTGTCTTACCCATAAATGTTTCGTAGCCATCTACATCAAGTTTATAGAGATTCTTAACTCGAATCCCAATATTCTTGGCTTGTCCTGTTGTTTTTTGTCACAGGAAAGCTTTTCCTTCACTGAAAACATCATACCCTCTATCCTCCAACATTGCAACTGAGACTAAATTTTTCTTCAAGCCTGGTACATGCATTACATCTTTTAATTGAAAGGTTTTACCTGTCTATCTCTGGAAGGTAATGGTACCAATCCTGGTAGCACTGTACTTCCTGTCATCACCCATTTCGATATGCATCTGGTGGTGCTTCTCCTCCAAGCTACTGACAAGTTATTTGTCTCTCATAATGTGAAAGTATGCGCCACTATCCAAATACCACACTGATCCCATTGCACTTGAAACCATGCATGAAATGAGCGAGAAGTCAAACTCAAATTGTGAGGCCAAACCCTCACAAACTGCATATCCTGAAGCCTTCTTGTTCTTCTTCTTTTGTGGATAATTAGTGGCATAATTCCCATGCTCGTGACAGTGAAAACACTTCACTCTAGACATGTTGTGCTTCTTTCCATCTTTACCAAACTCAGATTTGGAATGGAATTGCTTTCCTTTCCCCTTCTCCTTGTAAATCAAAGAAAAATCTTCTTCATATTCATTCTTATATGAATATCTATCTCTGGTATTCTATCTAAACTCCTCTTGCACCAAATCCGACCAAATTCATTCCGAATCTGGCAGCTTTTCCCTTCCATTGATAGGGTCTTGATAACTATACCAGCTATTGGGAAGTCATAGAAGATCTAGCTCACCAAATCATCATCAGTGATAGTAATTCCAATGCTCCCCAACTCATCCTGACATTGGACAAACTTTGTTACATATTTTGGCATGGAGTCGCCTTTCTCCATCTTGATCTTCCTGAGTTTATCTTTCAGTGCCAATTTACTATGATCATTGCTGCTCTAAAATAGATCTGTCAAAGATTTACACATAGCATATGGTGTCACTTTTCCATGGACTTGATAAAATTTGGTCTTGTACTCCCTCCAGTAAGATCCCCCTCGCCTTTTCCACTTTCTTTTGCCATGCATCAATATTTTCAGCATCTGTCACAGCGGGTTTAGGAACATCATTTTCAATGAATTCCTTTAAGACATTGTCTTCGAGTACTACCTCCGTCCTATCTTTCCAAGAAATATATTTAGAGCTTCCCTCGAGTGCATACTCCAATATCAAGCCATTGAAATCCATTTCGATCCTGAATCAGCTGTAGCACCAAGGAAGGCTTATGCAAACTCAAATTATATTTAGTCACAAACTCAGCTCCTCCTCCACTATTGTGATTTCCTGTGCTTCGATACCATGTATAAATTATACAAAAAATATGTATATCACGAATTCAATTTGATCTAACAATGTAATAAATCAAGATACTAAATCGCTTCTACAAATCAATTGCGGAAATTAAAACACAATCGCCAATCACATGAAGCAAAGAAGAATCAATAAAAACACAACAAAGATAATTTCCTAGGGAAAGCTTGTTGCTCAAAACACCACTATGTTCTATTGTATATTCATCATGGATACATGAAACAATTACAATGTACTCAGTTAATTGTCTCACAATGTCCTGGACAAAACTGACCAGCACTTAGCCAATTCTCAGCCTCTAAACAACATGTCTTTCTTGTGCAATTCATGTGGAATGCAATCCCTATTATTTAGGAAATTTTTCCTTCCTTGACTGCTCAAGGATCATGGGAAATCCAATGGATGTTTGGTTGCATGGGTGCAACCCAATAATCCTACAACTGATAGTCAACATCCCTTTCACCTAGATCTCAACTGGGTCTCCACTGGAACTGACATGCATGTAGCTAATAATACTAAATCATTAGTTTCATGTTAGATCACCGATTGTGAATTAAATAATATTTAATTCACTTGATCTCTCACTAATGCAACAAACAGTTACAACTAGCACAACTAACTTTAACTCACTTAACCGAGTTAAATTGATTACAACATGCATTAACTAATGCACCACTGAAATTCGAATACTGTTACAAATATAATTACTTTTCATGCCTCACCAACTACCCTCAACTCGAAATTCATGAGCTAACTGATTTTATCAAACTCAATTAACTATTACAAGTGATTTCTAGATTAAATTTAATTTTATTGTCCATCTTAATTAAGGGATAATTAAAATAGACATGCAACAAATTTAGCCCACACCAGTGTAGGTGCTGCTAAGACCTGTGGTCCCACACTAGTGTAGGTGCTACAATTTCTTGTTGGACTTCAATACTGAAATGACTATACATTGAATAATATGCTTAAGGGTTGGTTTGATATGTGATGATAATGTTTTGACATATTTATGTTACTGTGTATGTCAAGATATGGGTTTGACTAAATTTATGTAGTGAAGAGAAGGTATGATTCAATAATTACATATATGTACGCATGTTTGTTTCATAAAGAGCATGTACATACGTAGATCTGCTTCTGCATAGTCTCATGCCAGTTCTATAGAATGGATAGATCAATACGTGGATATGCTTCTTGAAAGTCGCATACATAAGCGAAAATATTTTGTAAGGGTCACGTACATATTTTTCTTAATATGATGTCTTATCAGTGTAATCAGTCTTGTTGTGTTAGTTTTTGTCTTCCAATGAAGTCTTTCATGGTGATATGGGTTTAATAATGATGATTGAAGTTGAAATGATAGTGGATTGATATGTTGAATAGTAATGATGTTTCTATCTGTATGTGGTTCAAAGATTTGTGATGGTTCTATGTGTAACTCAGTGATTATTTCAAAATGACAGTGATTCAGTTTCAAGGTTTAGTGTTTTGATATCTGTACATAGGTATGCTTCATGGAAAGTGCGTATATATGCGGACATGCTTAAGAACAATAACATATATATTTTGATATATGGTTGATCAATATTTTCAGTGTCAAAATATAGTATCTGTTGTGAAACCAGCTCCAAAAATAGAAGAAAAGAGATATCAACACCTTAGAAATAAGCCACTTCGAGGGGGAAACCTCCAATACATTACATGAATGAAAAATTCTTGGATGATACAAATGAAAAAACCTCCTTTATATATATAGGAGTCCATGAGGCCACAATGTAACCCTAGTGGGGCCACAATGTAATCCTAGCCAACCTAACAATAATAATTTAAGGGAACAATAATAACAATATGGGGGTTACAGGGGTACAACAATAACAATAAGGGGGTTACACTAACAACAATAAGGGACTATACTAGTAGTATAAGGACCTAACATGCTCCTCTCCTTAAAAAAGGTGTTGTACTCAACGCTTGAGTAGCTCCGAGTGCTTTTGTATATAATTCTCATCCTCCCATGTAGAATCTTCCGTGGGTAAGTTCTTCCATTTGATGAGATACTCTGAAATTGATCGATTTCGTAGTTGTAGAGTTCTTGTTTCCGTGACTACTTTAGGTTCCAATATGGGTTTTCCTTCCTCATCAAGTTCTGGAAATATTTTCTGAACTGGAAGTTTGTCCCCTATAACCTTTTTTAAGCATGAAACATGGAAAACTAGATGCACTCTCGAAGAAGTAGGAAGTTCCAATTTGTATGCCACAATACCAATATTTTGCAAAACCTTGTAAAGACCATAGTATTTTGGTGATAATTTATTATCCTTCTTAGCTTGCTTGAGGGAAATTTTTTTGTATGGTTGTAGTCGTAAAAATACCCAGTCTCCCACATCAAAACTTCTCTCACTGCAATGTTGATTTGCCTGCTGTTTCATTCGATTTTGTGCCAAATTTAGGTTATCCTTTAAGAGTTGGAGAAATTCTTGTTGATGATCGATGTGATACTCCACTGCTTGAACCCTAGCATTTTCCCTTAAATAAGATGTGATGGATGGTGTATGATATCCATAAAGTGCCATAAATGGGGTCATTTTTGCCGCAGTATGGAAGGAAGTGTTATACCACCATTCAGCCAGAGGTAACCACTTGACCCATTGTGCTTGCTTATTAGATACAAAACAACGAAGATATACTTCCAAACATTTATTCATTATCTTTGTTTGACCATCGGATTGAGGATGATAAGATGAGCTATGAGCTAGTTCAGTACCCAAACAAGAAAATAATTCCGTCCAAAAATTTCTTGTAAAAATGGGATCTCTGTCACTTACAATAATCTTCGGGTTTCCATGTAGCTTTTGAATTGTTTCCATAAATGCAGTAGCAACTGTACTTGCTTTAAATTGATGAGATAATGCAAAAAAGTGTGCATAATTGGTATGTCTATCAACTACCACCATGATGACACTCCTTCCTTCGGACTTAGGTAAACCTGTGATAAAATCCATTGAAATCTCCTCCCAACGTTGACTTGGAATGGATAAAGGTTGTAGAAGATTGTTACACAGTAATTTGTCACCATCCCTGCAATTCCCCATCCCGCACAATTGGAGAGCTCATTCCGTGACCTGTGAGCAGTGGCATGACTTGAAAACACCTTCATGACATCCCTTTGAACATGAGCTTTATTTTACACATTCCCGTTCAATTCAATTCTTTGATCAGATCTTGTAAAATCCCAGTCGAGTCTTTCTTAGATCTCGTAACTTGAACCTTCACTCCATCTACCTTTCATATGGACTGAAGCTTGGGGGGAATGTACCTCGAATTGAGTCACCATGCTGGGGGCATGCTTACTTTTTCAAGCATAGTTTGTTTCCATTTCAAGCTTGTGTAAAAATGAAACCAGTTTCAAGCATAGTTTATCTTTGTTTCAAGCTTGTGTAAAAATGAAACCATTCCGATTTTACCTCTTGTGATTGCCATTTTATCAGCCTGTTTTTGCCAGATGAGCCTTGGTTCTCTCATTCCATCGTCACTATCTACTTGGCCGATCATATGCCTTCACTTGGTTGTTTTACCCATTCCTGAGGAACCGCTGCGATGAGTGGTCTTGTTAGCCAGCCTCTTGACCTTTATCTTGTGTTGAGTAGTTCCACCATTATCGGAACCAGTTGATACCCTTTATACCACTCGTTCCTCCGGGAGGAGTCAACTTTCAGCTCTTTTCTGACTCTCTAAACATGAAAAGATTGCCGAGGCCCTTGTCGTTTCGATCTCATTAAAGTGGCCACGAAACGACATATACCCAGTATACGTTTACCCCTTTTTCGGGCTGGGATAGATTATTTACGAAAAAGGAATACCCTAGCCTATTGCGACTAGGAGGCTTTCTCAAATATTGTTTTCTACCTTTTTGGGTCTGAGGAAATATTTACGAAAAGGGACCATTAGAGTTTACTTTTTCGTTGTCTTTTCAAACTCTCTAAACATGAAAAGACGCCGAGTTCTTCCTTTGTCAGACTCGTTAAACCCTGATGACATCGGATTCAGTCGTAATGACGCTATTCAAGTTCCTCCTTCCTAGGGCTCGTTAAATGTATTAGGACGGACTTATATAGCAAGCATATGGTATCCTCTTCAAGCTTGTGTAAAAATAAAGAGGTACTCGCCAGAAATGGTGGGGAAAATGGAACCGAATCCTTGTCGTGTCGGTAGTATGTCGCTCTTGAACATGGAACTTGTCTGCATTCGTGTCGGGTTGGGGACATCTCATCTCGTTTTTTGACTTGCCTCCGTGGGTTTGGGTGATCCCTTTTGACCTCTCGTCCACTCTTTGCCTCGTCATCATGACCTCTGATCTATTGATGTCAAATACTGCCAAACTCACTGTCGTGCCATTTATATGTTCAAGAGAAGTTGACCTCTATAAGTACCAACCTTCCTCTGATTCTCATCTGATCATGATTCACAAAAACATTATGTTCCTCTGTCTCGCGTCGATGATGTGGGAAACACTATGGCCTACCTTCGATCAAGGTCACTTCCTGTCGACTTCAGCTCATTATCCAGGAAGCTGATCTAGAGACTCCCTTTTGGTACCTTGGAGCCTGCATGCCTCAATGGCAGGTTATTCGCGTTCGACGTGAGGTTTTCATCATTGGCCTCCGATCAAATGATTCTATGGGTGTTCGATGCCAGCTCACTGATTCACATGCTGTGCATTGTACCTATAGTACCTTGAGGACCATTTTCATCACCTGCGAGGCTCTCGCGTCCGTTAGTCGTTCTCTACCGGCTGGTAATCGTACGATGTCTGTATGTTCGACTACATCCTACTTATTCGCATGCTTGAACTTGTACTTTGTTCGGCCGTGATGGAGCTAAGACCCCGGATCCCCGTCTCGTTGTAATCCAGTCGCGATTAACCTTGTGCGGATTATTATGATTAGTTACATGACTCACCGATTGGATGGCTGTGACCATACCTGAGTCTATTTATCGATCCTTACTGGATGGCTGCGTCCATGCCTTGGGTCTGGATTATTTTATACTCTATTATGGATGGCTATGCCCATTCCACATATATATCATGTATCTGAGATATCAGTTGTACTTCTCTACGCAGGTTTTTTGACGACGGTGTTTTCAGTTGGACACGTTCTCGTAAAGCATTTCACCCCTCTCTCTCTCGGGCCTCATGCTTTAGGGGGCATCTTTTACACAGCAATTTGTCACCGTCCCTGCAATTCCCCATCCCGCACAATTTGAGGACTCATTCCATGACCTGTGAGCAATGACATGACTTGGAAACACCTTCATGACATCCCTCTGAACACGAGCTTTCATTTCCCTGAAGACATATCCTTGTGAAAAACCCTAAAAACACCCCTTTTTTCATTGGTGCAGGAAGCCAGTTCAGTACCCGCGCCAATGGGGGAAATCCTTCAAAGAGGGCGCGCCAATTGGCGCTCTGTCTCAGATTCACACTCACGCCAACCATTTTAAGGAGTGTTTTTTAAAAATAAATGGCAGAAGTTTCGTCCTAACCAATCCATAAACTGGTATCTAATTTGAGTTGGGAGGTTTGGCTCCGGATCTCCATGTAGAGGAAGTGGTTTTCCACCTCTCATGGAAGCTTCCTTAAGGATAGGGCCAATCCCATGATTATAGGGATCCCAACTCCCCTTCCTCCATCTATAAAAGCTTGCTCATCTCCTTTGCAAGCTAGTCTCCAAGTTCCCAAGAGCCATCAGAGCCTTATGCTGCAAGAGCCTTGATTCATTCCCTTAAGGCCAAATCCAAGCAAGGAGATTATTGTCGAGACATCCGAAGAGAGAGGTTTTTCCCATCCCCGACAAGCTTTTTCGAGACGTGTTCCGCTGGCGACCCTCCGAAGGAGAATTCAGCGTCAGAGCTATGGTTGTATTCTTCTTTGATTGATTAATGATAAACGACTATTGGTTATGGTTCCACTCCTGTTGTTGATTATGATGATGAGTTATGTCTTCTCTGACTGACATATAGTTGCATATACTGGATTTTACGCTTGCGTTTGTTTTGTTTCTTGCGTGTGCAGGTGTCCGATCACGGAGATCGTGAGGATTGTGATCTGCCAGAGCTAAGGAACGGGAGCGCTACTTTCTCTACAAGCGACAACGTTGGATTCCAGGTAAGCCTTCATCGCTAGTTGGTTTATTTGCAATTAGGAACCTACACTATAGCGTGTGACGATTGTTGCTAGACCCGGTCTGGGCTAGTAGGGATCGCCTCTGTCCGCAGAGGGGATTTACCTCCACAACAAAGACTCAAGGTCTTAATTGTCTCCACTTTGGCCCTGGCACGGCAAACCAAACATCCCATACAAACTTTTGAATATCATATTTAAGGCCATCCCAAAAAAAATATTTCTTCACCCTATGGTAAGTTTTTAAAAATCCTGTGTGCCCTCTTGAGGGAGAGGTGTGCAATTTCAAAAGAATCTTTTGTTTTGTTTGGGAATTCTTAAAAATATATATGTGATATTTGTACCATAAGGAAACATTTTTCGAAATAAATGTATCAGATGTACTGGGATCTTGCTGCAACTTTTGAATGAGTGTCCACACTTCTTCATCATCCTTCCATTCCTCCCTTGTTCGGTTATCCAATTTGGTTGGATAATAGAAATGGCACAAAGCAATGCTTCCACCTCCTAATAATTTCTTGAGAGTGCATCTGCAGCAATATTTAGCTTCCCTTTTTTGTAGACAATTTCAAAGTCATAACCCAACATATTTGTGACCGATTTTTGTTGCTCTTCTAAAGATAGTCTTTGTTCCAAAAGTGTTTAAGACTATCATGATCAATTTTACCTTGAAGTGTCTTCCCATTAGGTAAGGTCTTCATTTCTTTAGTGCATGTAGTATTGCCAACATTTCCTTCTCATAAATAGCCTTTTGTAAATACTTTCCTTTGATTGGATGACTTTCAAAAGAAACGGGTCTTCCTTCTTGCATTAAAACAACACCAATTCCATTTCCTCAAACATCACATTCCACAATAAAGGTTTTTGTGAAGTCTAGCGTAGCTAAGACTGGTGCTAGGCACATTGCCTCTTTAAGATGTTCAAAGGCCTTAGTTACTTTAGGAGTCCATGAAAATGCATCTTTAGTCAATAATGTTGTTAGAGGTGCTGCTATTCTCCCATAATTCTTCACAAACTTGCAATAATACCCTGTTAACCCGAGAAATCCGCGCAACTTCTTTATGGTTGTGGGGAATTTCCATTCCCTAATGGCTTTAATTTTGTTAGGGTCTACCTTAACACCCTCGTGAGATACAATATGACCTAGATATTCCACCTCTTGTACTCCAAAGAAAAATTTGGATGTTTTTGCATATAATTGTTTCTCCTCAAATAGTTTGAGCACCCTGTTAACATGTAGAACATGATCCTTCCAAGAATTGTTGTAGATTAGTATATCATCAAAAAATACGAGCATGAATTTTCTAAGGAATGGTTTGAAAATGGAATTCATCAGCCCTTGAAATGTAGACGGTGCATTGGTATGTCCAAAAGGCATGACCAAAAATTAATAATGACCCTCATGAGTTTGAAATGCTATTTTCGGAATATATTTAGTATTCATTCTAATTTGATGATATCCTGAACGAGGATCCAACCTTGTAAAATAAATTGCTCCATGTAATTCATCCAATAATTAATCAATCACAGGAATGGGAAATTTATGTTTAATAGTGAGCTTATTAAGCTCACTATGTCCGAACACATTCGCCATGATCCATCCTTCTTGTGTACCAATACTACAGGAGCAGAGAAAGAACTTTGACTAGGTTGAATTATACCTGCCTCTAACATTTTTGCAATCATACGTTCAATTTCGCTCTTTTGGATGTAAGGATATCTGTAAGGCCTGATGTTTGGAGGAACACTTCCTGGAATCAAATGAATAGCATTATCATGATCACGAATAGGTGGGAGTTCTTTGGGAGTTTCAAACACCTTGGAATGATTGTCCAAGACTTGTTGGAGATGTGCAGAAATAGATGGTTTTGATGTTGGAACTTCTAGTGAGCATAATTGTGCAATTACGCCTCGTTGTTCTTTCTTTAGAAGCTTTGTCATGACATTAGAGCTTATTATATTTCCCGGCTTCCCCTCAATACCCCGTAATTCGACTTCCTTTCCTTCTGAAAAAAATTTCAAGAAAAGTTCTTGAAAATTAAAAGCTACCGTCCCCAAAGATTGTAACCATTGTACTCTTAGTACAACATCAACACCTCCCATAGGAATGGAAAGCATTGGAATATTCAATACATATTCCCCATGGTTAGCTTGATATCATGGCATTTTCTAGAGAAATTTATAGTTCCTCCATTTGCAACCATCACTTGACATTTTGGTGCTGGGTATAGGAAACAATTCAATTCCTTGGCTACCTTACAATGAATAAAATTATCGGTACTACCTGAATCAATAAACACTATTACCTTTTTCTTCTTGATATGTCCTTCTATCTTGAGAGTTTGAGGAGTGGTAATTACTTCCACTGCATTACATGATATAGTCAGACTCATTTCTTCTTATTCTAGGGTTTCTTCCCGGTGTATATCCTCTACTTTTGAGGTTTCTTCTTCATTTTCTTCCTCCTCTTCACAATCTATGTAAAATAATTTCTTGTCAACGCACTTATGGCCTTTAGTGTATTTTCTATCACAACTGTAGCAAAGCACTTTTTCTCTTTTTTCTTCCAATTGTTGTGGTGTCAACCTTGCAGGTTGTGGAAGTATAGGAGTAGCAACACTTCCATCTTTATAGATGTGAGTGGTAGGATTCCTTTTTGCCGTAATTTTACATTCAATTTTTCTTGCCAACCTGAATGCCTTCTCCAATTAATCAGGTTCCCAAACACGAACTTCATTCTGGATATTATCCTTTAAAGTCCATATGAAGACATCAATCTTGTGTTCCTATGGAATATCACTTACCCTTATATTCAATTTTTGGAAGTTCTCATTGTGCTCCGCCACTAAACTATTTTTTTTTAGATTTATCAATTGGCTAAAGAAGGTGTTGCTCTTTGTATCCTCATAATGTGATATCATTTCCTCCATAAAAATTGACCAAGTGACAATTTTTTTATGGGAGAAAAGCCATCAATACCATACAAATGTATTTTGTTCTAAATGTAAAGTTGCAATGCATACCTTTTGTGTGTTTTGCACATTATTGAGATCAGTATATTGCTCCATCTGTAGTATCCATGTTAGGGGGTCCTTGCCAGCAAAATTCCTCATATCCATATTTGGAATATGGTGGTTCTTCCATCCAACATTAGAGTTTATGAATTCACGATTAACATTTATTTTGTTCTCATCATGAGTTTCCTCTACTATCTTTTCGCCATTAGGAAACATTTCTTGTATCAACTTTGCCAAACCTTTGATGTCTACTTTTATATGATTCTTCATGTTTTCCATGTTGTCTTTCATTTTTTCATTGATCTTAGCTTCCATGTCATCCATCTTAGCTTCCATGCCCACTTCCATGCCATCCATATTAGCTTCCAAACCATTCATCTTAGCTTCCACGCCTTTCTTCAAACATCCATCTCATTTTCCACGCCTTTCTTCAAACATCCATCTCATTTTCCACGCCTTTCTTCAAAACTTCCATTTCATTTTTTGTTGCTCTTTTCGATAGCAAAATTTGGTGCACTTGCTCAGAATTTTGATATCTCATGTTGTGTTTCTTCATCTTCATGAGTCATAGTAGAGCCTTCTGAAGACTTAATTGGTGTTGAATTATTTTTAGGGGGCATTTTAGAACCAAATACTGATATCTATTCTTCAATATGCCCTTGGAATAAATTCAAACTAATTTTTTTCAAACGAGACTTATGTAATTCGAAAACAATACACACCTTTTTCTTTCTTTTGAGGAGCTCAATATTGAAAATGAATTATCTTTGTGATTTCGGATCTCAATATCTAAAATTTGGCCCTACAGTAGCCCTCTGAATCCTCTTTCGAATACCATAGGTTTGACCTGATTTGGATTCTTCAAGGAAAAGTTATGTCCAATCTTCCACAATGACCTAATTATGGACTAGTTCAGTAGATTAAACTTGTACGACTTGCCACGTGTCACTGTTTGCTCCTTTGGCTCTGAAATTGATAGAAAAGAAACCACAGTTCATGTACTTCCAGCCACTTGTGACAGAATTCCAATCCGATGCTCATAGTGAGAGTTATGAAGAGTTTCCCATGATCACCTCTTTGAGATGAAATTCGGGAGCCTGAAACAGACCTAACTTCCATAGATCATATCTCCAAAATTATTGCGAACCAAGCTCTGAAATTTTGTGACAATGTTCCTTAGGATTTCGGCATCGCGCTCTAAATATTTCAGCTTATGAACCTTCGTAGAAAAAAAAATTATAGCAAAAATTCCACGTTGACCTGTTTGTTGTAGCGAAACCCTAGAATCCAAACCTCTGATACCAAATGTTGTGAAACCAACTCCAAAAATAGAAGAAAAGAGATATCAACGCCTTATAAATAAGCCACTTCGAGGGGGAAACCTCCAATACATTACATGAATGAACAATTATTTGATGATACAAATGACAAAACCTCCTTTCTATATATAGGAGTCCATGAGGCCACAATGTAATCCTAGTGGGGCCACAATGTAATCCTAGCTGACCTAACAATAATAATTTAAGGGCACAATAATAATAATATGGGGGTTTACAAGGGTACGAAAATAAAAATAAGGGGGTTACACTAACAACAATAAGGGACTATACTATTAATATAAGGACCTAACAGTTTCTATGATGAATAGTATGTGGATTGGTATTCTAGTAAATTATTTAAAGTGATCTAACTACTTTGGTTGTTTGAGAATAAATTGATTGATTTGGGTGTCAGTTGGTAGAGTGATTCAGTGACTTGATACAATTTGTTTGGTTTCAGTGGTTGTATTTGGTTTTGAGCTTAAATGATTGTAGTGGGTCTAGTATGAAAATATGATGAAAAGTGGCCTACAGGTTTTGATTTTTTGAGTCAGGTGGTTCCAGTATGAAAATTATGAAACATGGTACATGAAGGCGCTGAGAGTTGGAGCCTTCAGTGAGGGAGTGAAAGCTTCCTTCCAATGGTAGCTGTTAAATCAAACAAGGGGCAGGAGCTCCCTAGATGGTGGTCTAGAACCGCTTTACCCACATTCTCCTTTATAATGCATATAAAATGCATACACCCAAATAAATGCTCAAATAAAATATAAAACTCGGAAATTTCAATAATGCGGAAGCTTCTTTAAATACTCATGGTTATAAAACCTTAACCAACCCACTTCATACAATTTCACAAGTGGAGGTCATCCTCTCTTATCATATGAAATACATGTTTGATATTTATACTTCCAACTATGATCTTGGTTTAAAACCCACAATTTACCTTTATCACTGAAACTTATTTTTATTAATTGAAGCACCTTACCTAAGGTTCTTCTCCTTCAATTTATCCACAGCTGAACACTATAACCCCTTTCATCTTATATTCCGGCAACTACAATATATAACCTCCACCTCACCTAAGGTTCTTACCTTGGTTATAATTGCCGACGTCACATTTAATTTATGCATTTAAAACCTTATTAAATATACCCAACAAACATTAAGATCCACTCGGTCCCACAGCTCAGTTAACGTACCTTGCTTTATCGTTCTAGCAACTTTACTGGAAATCCAACGATCAACCTGCTCTCGCACCCCAACAATGATTTGGGTGTACATCCAATGGCTGTTGCATGATGGTGGCTTATGACCCTTAATACCTCAATTTCATGTGATAAAAGTGGTAATTGAATACCACCCGTGCCACGTGTTTATCAACGAGCACTATTGCATTCGAAAAGAAGATACCACTTACCCTTTTTTTTTGCGCAATACCTTTGTTTTCTTGTTTTGAAACCACTCTTCACGGTTCCAACTTCAAAGTTCCGTCTTTAACTCTGTATCCTCAGGGTTCCATACTTCGTTCCATTGATGCATTCTTTTTCCAATCTACATACTTAGTGAATTACAATCCATTGACTCCATCCCACGATGGTTTAATTCAACATTTGAATAGGCTTTATAAAAATCCTTTATCATTCATCCATGATATCAGTTTCCAACTTCTCTGGACATTCATCCGTAATGAATCTGCTATAATCGCTCAATTGCTTACGTAGATGATCCCATCAGTTCTATATTCACCGGGTTCCATTTCACTAAAATCCCAGATACGATTTCAAAAACAGATCTTGTTGCACTGGTTTGTTCACGACAAAATGCTTAATTACTTCATCAAGTACTTATACAATATCGGTTCCCATTGTGGAGTACATCTAGGCCAAGTTATGCCTCAATTCAAAGGTTCAAGCAATTCATTAATAACATCTCTCCATCTTCAAACTCGACAAGTCTTGTTACAGACTTTGTAACCCACAATTTCGGTTAGTCTAGACTACCGACATAGAATGGATTTCATTCTGACTTACATATCACTTGGCAATGGTTCTAGTCCCAAAATTTCTATTAACTAGTCTTCAAACCCTATGAAGCACTTTGCGCAAATTCAATCCCAATTCGAAATTCATTCATTCAATTTTAAATTTCAACCTAGAAGTTCTGAACTCAAATCGCACAGAGTTCTATATTCTTAACCCCAATTCCATTTACACACCATATAACTCAAAAATGGAATATAACTCAGAAAATCGAGTTCTTCTATTAATATATGAAACTTACATAGAAAATCTTCCTTCTCAGCCTGATCTTCAAATCGATTGGGCCTGTTCAACTGCCCATAGGCTTACAGGAACAAATCCCTGTTTGTTCTAAAACTGAATCACTCACCCTCTCTCCAGATCTCTCTGCTTAATGCCTTTGAGGCTTACATTTATAAAAATTGATAATGAATCGATTCAGATCCCTCAATAACTCAACAAAATCCTTAAAATTCTCAAAGTCCTAAAATCTAGACTTAATCCCTAAATTTGTCGAAACTGATTCTAAATTCATTCCTAAATCTCAACTATCTCTTCACATTCCTAATTAATCAAATTCCCTTGTTCTCTAATCATTCGAGAACAGTTACAATTTTCTCTCAATATTTAATTAAAATTAATCAAAACCCACTCAATTCATTACATAAAATCTAACTCCCTTGAAGACTCAAAAACCCCTAAGTCTAACAAAATACAAGGATTTTTCTTTTAGCCTAATGCCCCTGCATCAGACTCCCAAGGTTAAAAATAATCATGATCTCCTGATCATGTACTTTTATTCCTTGCCTTCCTGGATCCCACACTTTGTTTTGCTACTGTCCATAAGCTGCATTATTCTTCAACTGCACTTCTCCAGGTTTCCATATTTTATTCTGCATCTTTCCACTTGATAAGTTTTCACAGTCTGTGACTGTCTTTCTCTTGTTGCTACTGCTTCTTTTCTTTCTTGTTGTTGTCTTCTTCCGAGATGCTATCACCATCAGCCTTCTTATCAGTTCAATTTCTTTATCTAACATGTCTTCTGATTGTTGGATATTGCTTCCTCTTAATTGTTGAACTTCCATTATTGTTTGCTGAACTTTTGCTTCTGCTTGCTGAGTTCTTACTTGTTGAACTCTTGTTGCTGCCTTTACTCCGTCTCTTACTCTTAATTGCTGAGCCCTTGCTTGCTGGACTCTTACTGCCACCCTATCATCCATACCCTCTTGTTTTCTGAAAAATTCTTCCTGGTTGTCACTTGTGACAATTTCCTCGTTCTCTGCCTTCAGCAATTTCTTGGACTGGTATTTAAATTTCCAGTCACTGTCATCATCTCTTTTCCTCTCCTTCAATTTGTTCTCCTGGACCAAACATTCTTTATTCCTTCCATCAGTACCTGTAATCATAAAACAAACACCAAAATTAGAAAATATTTTTGTCTCTTCCTCCTCTGGCAACATTTCAATTTGCTGCTCTGACATTTTTTTCAGCAACACTTCAATTTGCTGCTCTGTCATTTCTTCCAGCAACACTTCAATCTGTTTCTCTGTCATCAACACATCAGTATGATGATTCCAATCCTTCAAATAATTCTCGAGACTGTCAGCTAGTCTCTCTTCTGCATCATCCTTCTCAAGGATGTTTCTCTACTCTAGTTCATAAAAATGAACCTTTTCATTCTCACTCAACTCTGTCTTTACAATCTGAACACTTATCCTCTGTGTTTCTAGTCTCTGCTCTAGAGAACTTAACTCATGCCACAAATCTATCATCTCATCTAAGAAAATCTCTGCGCAATCTTCACTACCTTCCTCTTCATCACAAGTCAAGTTTCCTACTGTCACTATCTCCTCATCTGTCATCAGAACATAATTTTGATCCTCCATCTCTACAATAGGTTTAGTTGTCTGTCCATCACCCTCTAATTGGCCATTTAACAAAATCAATTTTTCATTACCAATTAAAATTTTCTCATCATTAAACATAACTTCATTGAAACAATTTCTTTCAAAAAACAAGGAATTTATGAATTCCCTTTGTTGCAGTAATTCAATTTGATCTTCATCTGAAAGATAATAATCATCATACTTTGGTTGGAAATTTTCAGCTTCACCCAATACAGTTTCATCATATGAACTGTCTCCTTCAATACCTGCATTCACACACAACTTGTCAATTTTAATATCACGAGACCTCATGGTCTCATTTGATGACTTAATCACCAAATCCTCCTGCTGTTCCAAGTCTTCTATATATTTCAGAAATTCTTCAATGGTTCTCTCTTCAATTTCTTCAAGCTGTCCAATTGATTTCTCAATTTCCAGCTTTTTGCCATCATCATAATTTAAATTTCTTCTGCTTCCAATGTATTGAAAAGTAAAACTTTTCTCCAGTTGTGTATGGACGTTTTCAAAATATCTGGCTGTCACATTTTCTTCCTTTGTGAAAATATCAGTAGTTTTTCCTTCTCCACATGTTCTTCCTGCAAACATACAAATTTTTTCAGATGTAAATTCATTCGACCTCTTCGTCTCACTTGAATTTTTAGTCTTCAAGTCTTTCTCCAAATACTCAATCATTCTGAGTATTTTCTCCTTCAGTTAAGCATTTATCATTTTCTCTCTCTTCATCTGTAGCTGATGCCACTTTACCTTTATTCTGACAAGAAAACCCCATCTCTGGTCTTCTATCATAATTTTTAGTTTGTTAAACTGTTCTTTGATCTCAGCTAACTCTCTCTCATACTCTTCCTTCCTTAACTGTCTCTACCCTCCATTGGTCTTGGCATCTTATTTCTTCACCTTCATTCTGTTATGGTCTCTTTCATAACCTCTACCATCTCTACTATGACTATCAATAGCCATCTTCTCCTTCATGAGTTCTCACTCATTCATCACGGGTTGCACTGAAACCTCTGCAATAACAATTCCTCCTTGTTACAACTTACCTCACCAATCCTCTCTCTGGACTTGGTCTTTTGGCAAGCACTGGTCCTCTGTCTTCTAGAACCTTCTGAGCATTCCTCTCTGCTCCTTTCAGGCTTCACTCCTCTGAACCCTCTCAAGAACACATGTGTTCTCTTTTCATCCAACCTATGTTGGAATTTCTTCAGGTTCTGCCACACTCTCTTTTCTCTTTAGAAACTTTCACTGGCTTCCTCCATCACTGCTTTTCAAAGTTGTGATCTTCTTGCTGAGATGCTCCTTAATTTCTTGCACTCTGCATTCTGCAAACAAAATAAAAAATACCTCACCTTCAAGGTTTTTTCATCACTCACTTGTAATTACTTCTGCAAATCCTTCCAATACTCTGCTGCACTGCATGTTGTCCTATCATATTTAAATCCGATCTCTTTGCCATCACCATCATACCTGTGTTCACATCTTTAGAACATATCATGGTAAATTTCAAAGCACATTGCCTTCAAATTCAAATTCTGCAAATCTGAATATCCTCCTTATTATACCTTCACTTCATATTCATTTAAATTTTCAATTACTGTCAAACAATTTTTAAAATCTCAAGCTTTCCTTAATTTCTTCAACACACTTGCATTCCAAAAAATTAATTTAATTTTCCAAAAAGAGCCTTCCTACTCTGATACCACTTGATGGTGGTCTAGAACCGCTTTACCCACATTCTCCTTTATAATGCATACAAAATGCATACACCCAAATAAATTCTCAAATAAAATCTCAAACTGGGTAATTTCAATAATGCGGAAGCTTCTTTAAATACTCATGGTTATAAACCTTAACCAACCCACTTCATACAATTTCATAAGTGGAGGTCATCCTCTCTTATCATATGAAATACATGTTTGATATTTATACTTCCAACTATGATCTTGGTTTAAAACCCACAATTTACCTTTATCACCGAAACTTCTTTTTATTAATTGAAGCACCTTACCTAAGGTTCTTCTCCTTCAATTTATCCACAACTAAACACTATAACCTCTTTCATCTTATATTCCAGCAACTATAATATATAACCTCCACCTCACCTAAGGTTCTTACCTTGGTTATAATTGCTGACATCACATTTCATTTATGCATTTCAAACCTTATTAAATCTTGACTTTGATTTAAAACAAAACCCAACAAACATTAAGATCCACTCGGTCCCACAGATCAGTTAACGTACCCTGCTTTATCATCCGTACAACTTTACTGGCAATCCAACGATCAACCTGTTCTTGCACCCCAACAAATTTGGGTGTACATCTGACGGCTGTGGCACGAAGATGGCTTATGACCCTTAATACCTCAATTTCACGCTATAAAAGTGGTAATTGAATACCACTCGTGCCATGTGTTTATCAACGAGCACTATCGCATTCGAAAAAAAGATACCACTTACCCTTTTTTTTGCGCGATACCACTGGTTTCTTGTTTCGAAACCACTCTTCACAGTTCCAACTTCAAAGTTTCTTCTTTAACTCTGCATCCTCGGGGTTCCATAATTCGTTCCATTGCTACATTCTTTTGCCAATCTACATACTTAGTGAATTACAATCCATCGACTCCATCCCATGATGGTTTAATTCAACATTTGAATAGGCTTTATAAAAATCCTTTATCATTCATCCACGATATCAGTTTCCAACTTCTATGCGCATTCATCTGTAATGAATCCACTATAATCTCTCAATTTCTTACACAGATTATCCCATCAGTTCTATATTCATCGAGTTCCATTTCACTAAGAGCCCAGATACGATTTCAAAACCCAGATCTTGTTGCACCGGTTTGTTCATGACAGAATGCTTAATTCCTTCATCAAGTACTTATACAATATCGGTTCCCATTGTGGAGTGCATCCAGGCCAAGTTATTCCTCAATTTAGAGATTCAAGAAATTCATTAATAGCATCGCTCCATCTTCAAACTCGACAAGTCTTGTTACAGACTTTGTAACCCACAATTTCGGTTAGTCTAGACTAATGACATAGAATGGATTTCATTCTGACTTACATATCATTTCGGAGCCAAGGAGTGGTTTTAATTCATCCATCTCCGGACATAAATGGGTAGGATGCCCTATAATGTCGCATATGGTAGAGACTGGTGATTCCATTTGAATGGCTGGGGTCACCATCTTCTTTCCTCTATTTGCATTTTTCTTGGTCGTGATCACCGGTTTCATAATGGGCACTTCCTTCGCAGGGGTGGTCTCGACCATTTCTTGGGTAGGTTGAGGCTCCTCGGGACTGAGGGGATTTAACCCTATGGTAGTAACGTGGGTGGCTCGTATTCTGGAAGGGGGAATGAGGTACCAAACTGGAAATGCCAACGATATGTTGGGTAAGACCAGTGTTTTCAAAACTTGCTGGGAGACAAAGTTAACTGGGGAGTAGAGGAAAGGGGTTTGGGAGGCAGTGTAGGCTAGAGAGGCTGTCGTGGCCGATGCCTTATTGTCGTTACTGCTTGATTCCATGTCCTGACTAACCTCGGTGCTTGATGTAGACATCATGCACACTGGGACCCCTGTGGTATCGGGCGATGCCTAAGGGATAATGGGAGGATCTCCTAGGAATGACCCTAGAACGAATGCCGGTTTGAATTGGCCAGGGCCATATTATTGGTATCGTAAAATACCTTCCGAGGTTGTATCTACATAGGGTAGAATTACATCTGTGTTGGTTAGGGAACGCTTCTCACTGTGTGTCAGCTGGTCTACAGTAATGATGCGATCCTCGTGGGGGAACATCATAATATGGAAGATGGAGGATGATATGGCCGATATGGCATACATGTAACTCTGTCCGAGGAGTATATTTTAATCCAAGTGAGCGTTAAAGACTTCAATGTCTATGTGCACCATCTTTTCGGCTAAGCAGACTGGGAAATTTTGGTAGAGGTCGATGGGGGTCGAGGGACGATCGTTGTATGCTCAAAGCATTATGACTGAGGGTTTTAGTTCTGGAGAACCCAACTTCTGCCAAACATTTTTTGACATCATGCATGTCGATGCACCCTCGTCAATGACACATCGGTGAATAGTCATATTCTGGACCGATATTGGTATCTAGAAGGCGACCATAGAAGGAAGCCGAGGGGTGGCTTTAGCTAAGTCAAAATCCATCATGCGCGTATCGACAGGGTCGATAGCGCCTAACATGAAAAGTAGGGCTTTCCGTTGCTTTGGACACGACTGCAGTAATTCCAACGTGGACATAACAGTGGGTGATTGAGATAAATCATCCACGATGCTTTAATTATGGGCCACTTTGGAGTAGTTACCCACTCTCCTATTAGGTCACTTTTCCATATTTGGCAATGGTTCTATAGGCATCTTTGAAATGGTCAAAGGTGCAGTCGGCGCACTAGTACTAGCCCCTAACGTAGTGGTGTCTAGTGGGGTGTCGTAACTGTGGTTCCGTGTTTGGAAAAACATTTCTTCCCCAGTCATGTAAATTTCATGGTTGTTTTTCTCGGAATTGTCTGGGTTTTGTTGTTGAGTGCTGACCCTCCCTTGGTGGGGGAAGGGTTCTTGCATAACAATGGGTTGCTGGGAAGATCATCCTTGTCCTCAATTACTCTACAAATTTTTAGCTTAGGGAGATCGGGACAGTGGTGCTTATAGTGCCCGTACTCACCACATATTGAAGAAGAGTGGTTTGTTCGCAGAGGTGGCCTTTTTCCTTGCCGTTGGGCATTGCTTGGCTCCTGGTTCTTATTCTTGTTGGAGTTGCCTCGAGCTTGGGATCACGATGGGCGCTGTTGGTTGCTACCCCCATGTCGAGGGTTCCCTTTTGGCTTGTTTTTTGACTTTTTCTTAACCACGTTAGGAGGGTAGCTCTCTTGGTTATGCTGGTGTGGTTGATTTTGGGACGACTACATAAAGTTCACCTGTGCATTGGTTTGCGTAGGTAGGTCATGTGCTTGGCACTGAGCATAACATTGTCCCTTGTTTGCACCTAGCCATTGGAGGGGAGCTCTTCAGTCAGTGTTTCTTTCTGCGTACTGGGTCCCTTCAGTTGGAGGATAGGGTCCTCCTTGGTGATACGCTTGTACCCTATTAGTCAAATCTTGCTGAGGCATATGATGACTTTGAAATCTGGGTTGAGGCACGTTTTGAGTAGAATTATATGCGTAATCGAGATTTTGACTACTGTTGCCTAGGTAACCTTGGGTCATTGACCTATTAATCTGTTTGTAGAGTTCGATGCGCCTGGAAATTCTTGATAAGTTTGCAAGCGCGGGGCATTAGGCCGGATGTTGTAAATGTATCATGACTGCATATAAATCAATTCAAGCTTCTGGGCTTTATTGATTGCATCCTCTTCGGATGTGGGGTATTGTTGTGCCACATCCTTTGAAATCTCTGTCGTTAGAGTTTTCAGAAATAAATCTAAGAGGACCCGATCGTTGAGTTTATCTTTACATAAACTGTGACACCGCCTCCATTCATGGAGATGGTCTGGGATATGGATGGCGGGGGTTTGTCTAAAATGAGTCAGTAACTCCATTCCTGAATCATGGTGAATGGGTAACTGAAAATATGTGAGGAACGCAGTAGTGAGGGCGCTAAAGGTTCCATGTGAAGTAGGAGGTTGCTCCATGTACCACTTCGCGGTTACTCCCGTAAGAGTGCGTTGAAATAGCCTCAATATAATAGTGTCGTCAATGATACTATTCAATGAGCACCACAGGTGAAAGGTCATTACATGATTACCTGGGTCTTCCAATTGCTTGCCCTCAAAATTTGGTATATCTTAAGGGAGATTTATGGGCATGGGAGGCCATGAGGGATTGTGTGCGATGGGGTCATTTCTGATCTTGGTTAAATCGGGTAGATTCAACGCAACTAAGAAATGTGACTGGGAGATTGATGCCATTGAAATGTGTGAAGACACAAAGTTCTAGTTAGAACAAGGGTGAGTCTGTGGCGTACCCTGATGTGTGTTCAACTGGCTTCCCGAATGGGATGCTCTCCTCTGCCCCCTAGGGGTAGAGGGGGGAGTGGTGTTCGGTGTAGTGTTGGGAGACTGATTAGGGTTCCCAACTATGGTTTCTCCAATGAAGGATGAACCAATGACAACGAGAGAGTTCTGTCTTTGATGCCTGAATGGCGAAAGACCTGGAACCCCTCCCTGTAATGGGGGGAGGTCCAAAAGACGTCTGGATCGACGAGTTTCCGTTGGGACCGTTTGGGTGTAGACCAGGTTTGGTTTTGGGAAAATTTGAGAGGATAGAGTCTATGATCAAAGTGAATTTATGGCCACATACATAAAACAAAGCGAAAATAAAATAAATTTTCCCTTTAACTTAATCTATGTGATCATTCAAGAAAAAAAATGGTTTTTGTTTATTTGTGCATGATACTCAAAATCCTAGAAGACCTATGCGTCCTCACACACTAAAAAGTAACTGGGCCTTGAGAATATTTCTTGCAAGTTCTGGCACAATGTCCCGTAATATTTGGTGACGCCCCCAGTCAACCAAAGAGAATCCACCAAGGTAAGGGTAGAGGGTCTGGCGCTTGCCTGCACCGTCAATTATAGGGTAAAGGATGCCCTAGTTTTTGGCCACTAAGAACCACTGTCCCATGTGAGCGTTTGAGTCTTGGACTTCTTGGTAGTCAGCTAACAGTATCGAGTATCATCCGGGTCAGGTAGCCCCAATTGATACCGCACGCACTGCGCCTAAGCCTAACCCCCTTTGAATCGGGTCTCTGCCGCGCTCGGGTTTTCTTTGCCATGGGCTGATAGGTGGATTTGAAGCTCCCTAAATACACAACTTCTACGTTTCAATATGAATTATGATCAAGGCGGCTTATTGGATTCCTACCCCCTTGATCCTAACTTAAACTATAAATTCTTTTGTGGCCCCTGTGGGGAGAATTTAGTGAGTTTGGTTAAGTTAGTTTTAGGTGTCTTCCTTTTCTTAGTGGGTGAGTGTGTGTGAGCATATGGTGAACAATATCATAGTTTAAACATATGGATATCGGTGATCCTTTAAAAAATTCCCCTAGTTAAACTATGTTATGTTGTTCTTGGCTCAAATGGAAAACATTTGGGAATAAAGGGCTGCTTTCAAATTTTCCTAGTTAATATATGTGACTAACTAAAGGGAGATGGCGAATTGTAAATATAGAGAATTTATATGCTTACCTAGGATCACCGGAGGGTGCAAAGGTAGCAGAGATTACTTGCTCTAATCGACAATTCAATACTAGTCCCGCAATCTCTAATGCAAAAATTGAACTAAACTAAGCAATTTCTACACTAAAAAGAATAAAAATAGTTATGCATGCATGGTTTTGGGCCACTTACTTGAACTAGTTTTATCTACGTGTGAATACAATAATTTTCAAAACATAAATTGTTCAGAATGCAATGGTCAATTTTCACCGTACTTAAACTATGTGAATATTTTTTGCAAAAACCAAATTTGAAGCGAAACTAAATCTAAGCCTACAAAATTCAGCTAAAAGTGAGTTCTTAGAAGCTGTGGGGTATCAACACAAGTGTTGGAAGATACATTAGGGGTTGCCTAGCACACTTACAAGTAGAAAAATGCAGAATATAGGGAGAAAAATCTCATTCTGTAATTTGTGCGGAAAAGGCTCTGACAGGTGCGCTTTCCTGCGCGCAGGTCAGTCCTGAACGCGCACATTGCGCGTCTGTGAGAAACAACTACATGCAAAAAATTGTGCAAGTAAAAATATAAGGAGCGTCCTTCTTCAATCTGTCACTCCAATTGAATCTAGGGACTGTAAGATGGATCAGAGGACTATCAGCTCCACTCTCCAACCAAGACAAAGGTCTCTTGCAAGAGATGGCACAACCACATAAACTTGTGAAACATTAGTGGAGTTGCCAATATTGTTGTGGTGGATTTGATGCAAGGGTGTACGAAATCGCACCAGTTTAATGGGTGTGGTCTACCCCTATAAACTATTGGTAACAGGCAGAAAGTAGTGGAGCTCAAAAGCATATAATCTAGAGGAAAAATATGTGAATGTATGCTCAAAGTAAACTAAAAACTAAAACACAAATATACAGAAGCTATTGAAGAGAGTCAAAATGATAATAATGCAAACGATGGCTCAAGGCCTCTTCTTATTAAACGTTTGATACGTAGAATAAATTTTACGCACTTGCCAAAGGGCCCCTAGACAATGGTTCTAGGTCCCGATGCAAGGATGTTGTTTTTCCAAGTTCTGCCTCTGATGCAGTCTCCCTCTCTCTTCGTTATGATGGAATAGGATTGTTGGGTGGCCAACAATCGAGTCCCCTCTATCTCTAGCTCTGGTTCACACACTGCTGGTATTGCTTGGGAAATTATGGCCAGCATAACAATGTGATCACCCAATCTTCATCTCTTGGTGGCTTTATATAGGGGATTTTAAATCCTCCTTCCCTCCCTTGGTACATGGTGGATGGTGACCCAAGGGAGAGGTATGATTCCATTGTGTGCTCCAAATAATACTTTGTGTGCTTACATAGTGTCTAAGGAGGCGCTGGTGGCTGTCCTTAGGCAGCTTCATATAAGGAGTAATTGTCCTTTTCTTTGTGTGGTCCCGGAAAGAGACATTTTGCCACTTTCAGGAATGCACGCTTATCGGGCAAAAAGGCATGCAAAAGGCGCTCTTCTCGAAGGATTAAGTGCGCAATTTAGCATTTAAGACTAGTTCAAATATGATTTTCTCAAAACCTTAGAGATTTTAAATACTTTCTGGATTCCATAATGTCTTCCTGCCCTGTAAATCCTTTGGCTTAACATTAATTAATGTCATCTTCTGCTGTACGATTTTCCAGTGTTAACACCGATCAACAACCAATGATCATGAATCCTCAAATGAAATCATTTGATCCTAACTATTAAAGTCTC
Source organism: Pinus albicaulis (assembly GCA_034641835.2). Lineage (NCBI taxonomy): Eukaryota > Viridiplantae > Streptophyta > Pinopsida > Pinales > Pinaceae > Pinus > Pinus albicaulis. The sequence continues at coordinate 1,248,240,077 of CM076581.1, read as the reverse complement.
AATTGATTCTCTCCTCTGATCAATAATGTTGAATGCTTTGTATGTCACAATTATGGACATGTTTCAGCCAATTGTAAAATATGATTGTTTCGGTCTCAAAAAAATAGTTTCTCAACTGGAATATCATCAATTGTCAGGTACTCAATTTTCTTGAAGGGATATTGTTTTTCTTACAACATATTTGGTCGCAAAGCTATTGATTGCAATAGAAGGAACATGAGATAGAAATATTATGATTCCTATGCTCCCTTTTCTAGTCATATAAGATGTTATGCATGTAACATGTTTAGGAATGTAACAAAAGAATGCAATGATAAATCAATGAACCGCAACAGAAAACATGGAAACCAATCAGATAACAATATTGATGAAAAAAGGTATAAATAAGACGGATCCACCAACATTCCTCTTGATAAGCAGAAATAAGAAGGAAAAATAAGATGCAGACTTTCTCTCCATTCATTTGAAAATGAAGATGAATGGTATATAGACAATGAATGCTCTCATCACATCACTAGAGATAAGAGTAATATGTAGTCTCTTAGGAAAAACCAAGATGGTAAGGTTATTCTTTCAAATAGTGCTCCAGAAAAAGTTTTGGGAAAATGTAGAGCCAGAATTAATAAACATAGAAGAGTAGATGATACTTTATTTGTTTAAGGGATAAAAAAAATATTCAAGTGTAGTTCAAATGGTGAATAAAGGAAATGAAATTGTTTTTACTTCAACCAAATGAAAAGTCATAGATGAAGAATATGGAAAGTTCATAGCAAGAGGATATAGAAATCTAGACAAATTATATGTGTTTAAAGAATTGAATTCTCACAGGTATGAGGAGGATTCAGACTCAACTTAAAATAATATAGTGCCCAATGCAGTCCATTGTTCTTAAAAGAATACTACTAACAATGCTTACATAAGTGATATGAGGTACATGACCTCATGAGAGAAGAAGATGTTTATCAGGTCCTCAGGATCATTAATGTATAAGCTTAGGGGGAGAAATATATATGTTGATGACGATCCCCATGGTTTTGTTGATATTCATGTTGGTTATATTACTAATAATGCATTTGATGTGATAACAAAAGACAGGTACAAACAGTACATGCTCAGGGGGAGCTAAAGTTATGAAAAAATTCAACATTTCACCTATTGTATGTGGATCATATGAACGAAAGTCGCATATATATGCGAGTTATGATTTAGATAGTCACACATGTTTCTCTATGATGAAGAAAAAATATTAAAGACTTAGGGAAAGTCTTTGATATGCTTCATACAATTATTATGTGGCTTTCTTGTTCTGATGTTGATGGTTACAGTCTGTGGATTCTACTTGGAAGTGGTATTGGCTAATGATGGTTTATATGTTGCTACTATATAAAATTGATGCTTTGATGGATTTACTAATTGATGAAGATGATTTAGTTATCTAACTGATGGCTGAGTTGATGTGATTAGACCTGATAGTGAACAATTGGCACAAGTTCAGGGGGGGCATTTTCTATGCTTCTACTAGTGCATTGTTGTCATTATGATTTATTTAGTATTCCTTGTTGCATAATGGTGTTCATGATAAGCATATTAGTGATGCTACTAAAGACACATATGTTGCTGAAGTTTTGAATGATGACTATATGTTGTTGTTGTCATTTTGCATAAGTTTCTTATGATGAAATATAGATGATGCTTATATGTTTCTTGAAGATATGCATATAAAATGTCAATAATGTTGTTGATCACATTTTTGATGATACATATGACATGGAAATAGAATTATAATCAACGAGATCAAGGGGATCGATTGATTTCACAATCTTATGATTGGTTGAGAATGATGATGATTTCATACATTTTGTAGAAAAGGATCTTATGGATGACTACTTGAGTTGCATATTGGTGAAATTTTTTTTGGTAAATAGTTATTCTTGTATGAAGATAATGGGCCAAGAGAATGATGTTTTTGTAGGTTTGATGGAGACATATGTTGCTACTACAATTGCTTGGTGATTCTTGAAAGCATTACATATTTGGTCACAGGTTGATGATATTGAAGCTACATTGCCTTATCTTGCATATTTATGATAAGGATAAGCATGTTGTTGTTCATATTGCCACTATCAATGGTGTAGATATTACATGTTGTATGATAGTTTTTGATGACTATCATGGTATCACTATCTCACTATAGGGCTCTTTGGATTTGGTTATACATGTCATATATGTGTCTTGATGTAAATGTCATGAAAAGACCCATGATGTAATTATTTTAATTCTTAGTCATGTTTGGACTATTGAGGGTCAAGTCCCATTTTGGGTATTTTATGTAATGACGAGTCAAATATGTAACCCCACTATGTTGGGTGATTGATGTAAGTTTGAGTCTTTGGTGATAGGAAATGTCATATTTGGTTTAGTCATAAATTCATGAATGTCTTCTAGAAGATTCAACATGTGCTCAGGGGGAGCATGGTCAGTGTGTAGTGTTCATTTTTAGTAGATCATATCTATATTGCTCATGTATCTACAAGGAAAGAGAAACCTTCATTCAACATTGGTCGTCCCTTTGCCCTTGATGTCAAAGGGGGAGAGTAACTTGGTGTTTGAAAAGCTTGGTGCTTAGCTTGATGTGTTTCACAAGTATTTACATGTTGTGGTGACCAAACACCAAAGTGGTTTCCATCAAGTCCAAAGGGGGAGATTGTTGGCATTATGAAAAATGTGTTGTCCTTGATGGAAACCTACTTGATGAGTTGTACTTGATGGCAACCTACATGATGAATATCTCAAAATGATGATAACAAGAGGAGTCTACAAGCTAGTACACATGTGACAAAGAGTTTGGACAAAGGAATAATAGTTCAGAGACAAAGGAACAATAAAGGCGATGTTTTGAGAAGTACATGCGGGTTCTGTGAAGAAAAATCACGTATATATGCGGGTATGGTGAAGAAAAGTCATGTACAATTTCTGCACCATGGTATTATAAATACCATGGGTCTTTACCATGGTATTGGCCCATAGTATTGTGTGAAACAATGGATATTTTATCCAATCAAAAAATACCATCGTCATTAGTATGGGTTTGATGCAAGGTATTGTCTAGGGCCTAAGATATAAAAGTTCATGTTGATCAAAGTGTTTATGTGCCCAAGTAATGGGCTATTAGTGAATAGTTTGATTTGAGATAAGTATGCACTGGGAAGTATGATGATGGATCAGATCCAATAGATCTGAAATGACTATACATTGGAAAATATGCTTATGGGTAGGTTTTATCTGTGATGATAATGTTTTGACGTATGGTTGTTAATGTGTATGCCGAGTATGGGTTTGACTAAAGTTCTATTGTGTAGTGAAGATATGATTCAATAATTACATATTTGTATGTAGGTTTGTTTCAGAAAGAGTGTGTACATACGTGGATCTACTTCTGGGTAGTCGCGAGTCTATTCTACAGTATGGACAGGTTTGTACATGGTTATCATTCTTGAAAGGTGCGTACATACACAAAATTATTTTGTAAGGATCACATACATATGCTATGGTTTTTCAGAATATGATGTTTGATCAACCCAATCAACCTTTTTGTGTTTATTGTTGTCTGTCATTGAAGTATTTCATGATGATCTCGGTTTAACAGTGATGATTGAAGTTGAACTAACTATGGATTCACCATAGTAATGATGCTACTATCTGTATGTGGTTCAGAGACCTGTGATGGTTATGTGTGTAACTCAATGATTATTTCAGAATGACAGTGATTCAGTTTCAAGGTTCAATGTTTTGAGATATGTATGCATGTATGCTTTATGGAAATAATGTATATACGCTGATATGCTTAAGAACAAAAGTGTATATATTTTGATATATGGTTGATCAAGATTTGTAGTGACAAAATCTAGTTTCTGTGATGAATAGTATGTGGAATGGTAATCTGGTAAATGGATTTACAGTGATCTAACTACTTTGGTTGTTTGAGAATAATTTGATTGATTTGGGTGTCATTTGGTATAGTTATTAAGTGACTTGATACAATATTTTTGGTTTCAGTGTTGGTATTTGTTTTTGAGCTTAAATGATGGTAGTGGATCCAGTCTGAAAATATGATGAAAAGTGGCCTACAGGTTTTGATGTTTTGAGTCAGGTGGATCTAGTATGAAAAATATGAAACGTGATCCACAGAGGTGTTGAGGGTTGGAGCCTTCTGTGAGGGAGTCGAATTCCTTCCATTGGTAGCTAGTAAATCAGATAGGGGGTAGAAGCCCCCTTCTAGTGAGTGTCGGTAAATAATATTAGGGATTTGGAGCTTCCTTTTAGTGGGTGTTGGAGAATGAGAAAAGGTTGTAGCTTTCTACAGGTGGTTAGCTTCATGATAGTATGATTCTGCACCAGTACAATATTGTAATAAGTTTTTCAAATATGAAGACAGAGATGACATCGGCGGTGGTTTTCTCCCACATTGGGTTTCCACCTAAAAATCTTGGTGTTCATGTGTGTTGATATATGTGTCATGGTTTATTTTGTTCTAACTACACATGGATACTATTTAATTAATGCCTAATGAATTACTGGTACACTATTTCAAGTTAAACAGATGATGAATTAACTGAAAAATTAGTTAACTGGATATACGCTAGTTGTCTGCATAAAAATCACGTACATACACATGTTTAATTCATCATAGTCGCGTACAGAATTTTGAATAAGAAATGAAAATTTTAAGTGAGTTTTTAAATACTGATTCACTCCCCCCCCCCCTCCTCTTAGTATTTTCCCAAAATGAGCTTCTGAAACTAGAAGACCAAAAGTGTTAGCAATGGTAGAGAAAAGAAAGGTTGAAAGGGGGAAGCCCTTCCTTAACCCTCCTAGAAGCATTGAAAAAAGAAGAAGGAGAATCATTGGTTAGTACTCTAAAAGAATATATTTGAACATAATCCATAATCCATTTCAAAATATTCATATTAAAGCCCAATTGGACAAGCACTAATTTGAGAAAACTTAACTCACCTTGTCATAAGGCTTGGATAGGTCCAATTTCAAGATCATTACTTTTAAATTTTCCTTCTTAACTGAGTCGAAGACCACTTGGCCTATAACAACTACGTCATGAATGTTTTGATGGTGGAGGAATACAAGACTTTCTAATATTAATGAACTGAGGATATACTTAATTATAAACAAAATTACTTTAGAAAATAATATATAAGTTTGTATCAGGAAATAGGTTTGTAGTTCATAACGATGAACCAACCTAAGACTTCAAGCTTATAAAAATGAAATTCTAATTGAAAGAGGCTAGATTTTACCTGAGGCCTGGGATTTACGCTCGTCATTTAGAAGTTCCCCCTCTATAATTTCATAAAAATCCAAATTATTAGAGAAATTATGAGGTCTTAAATGGGCCTCCTAAGGAATATTATAAAATAATAGTGGAAATAATAAAATAATATTAAATTACGTCATTAAGTTTTGGAAAGAAAAAAAGAAAAAACTACTTTTTCAACTTGTGTTTTTAACTTAATCCTACGATTTTACTGAAATTGAGCGGGAGCACCCATTGGATGCAAAAATTAATTTTACATCCAAAGAGTACCCATGTTTCATACTTTATATGGATCCTACTACACAAAATATGTGAAATGCATGAAAAAACGTGATTGCAATCACATTTTTTCATGTATTTTACATTTTTGGTGCAGTAGGGTCCATCAAAAGTATGCAACATGGGTACTTATTGGATACAAAATTAAATTATACATCATCTTTGAACTCTTTCAAGTGTAAGTGAGTAGTATTTGTCATCATTAAGTGACTTGAAGGATGAGAGGAAATATATTTGATCAAAAACTTATTATAGTTCCTTGAGGGATTGAATTTGAATGCTCTAGGACACATGATCTGAAAAGGACATTTCCCTATGGATACATTATTAGTATGAGCATTGCATAGTGATAATGTAATTCCTGACAAGCACAAAGTTCAATTTTCTTGTCGACTTCCTTTAGCTTGAAATAGTTGGTGTTCTATTCTAAATTAAAATATATTCTAGAACACTAAATTAAATATATTGGTATATCAATATTTACCCAATAAATACCTCCAATCCTACCCTCTAATTAATATTTATTTCTAAATAATTGCACCAATTATTGTAAATACATACAAATGAAATGTCACAAATCGCTGGTCATCTTGCCTCAACATGAAACCATTAATCGATAAGCCCTTGATAGCTTTGCCTTCATCATAAAATTTCTAACTCTCACTTGCTCATGAATGAACGTTGAGAAAACTACATAAATATTTTATTCAAGACTTTATAATATTGTAATGATAAACAAGGTAGTTCATAAGTGATATTTTACTCGCCATTATATTGACTCCATCTTATAGACTATGACAATGGTATGTCGCTGCACTTGCTATTGGTATGAGGGGAAGTAAAATAACATACCAGTTTGAGAATAAAGTGTTGATATTTTAAGGACTTAATGAATTGAAATATATATGTTGGTCAATATTAGGAAGAATAATTGTTGAAGAAAATTATATGTTATGCATTAAGAAAATAAAGGTATCCAAAAAAATTGTAAACTTCTCAAAAAATTTCCCTTTTATTTCCAACTCTAACACGATCGACAGTTGCAATATGGTAATTCCTTATCTATATACATATTTTTTTCATGAAATATCTTTTGTTTTCTCGAAAAATGCACAAATTACTGTAATTGTAGGAAAAGCGACATATACACATCAAAAGAGAGAATTAAGGGAGTCACCAACATTGTGATATATCCATAGTTGCATATACATTTATTTTGATTAAAATATCCTAGATAATCGCATACAACATTACAACTAGTCTTGGGTGCAAGGTAGGATGGCTAGTAACTCCCTAAATGCTTCACGTTAAAATAAATATGTACCTTTCCCAAATTCCACAAATCCAATGCTACAAAATTTTCACTTTCTTGGGCATCAAAAATTCTCTATACATTGACAAAGACACACACCCATGACTCGGAAAGGATATTGATTTTACTATCCACTGCCGTTTCTAAGTCATGGGTTTGTATCTTTGTCAATGTGTAGACAATTTTTGATGCATAAGAAAGTGAAAATTATATTGAATTGGATTTGTGGAGTATGGGAAAGGTACATGCTTAGGTTAATGGGAAGAGTTTAAAGAGTTATTTGTCTTCCTACCTCACACCAGAGACTGATTGAAATGTTTGAAGTGATCATAGAGGAGCTTCAAATAATACAAAAATGTGCAAGAAACTTTCAAAAATATCACAATGTTTTGACTCCCTTAGTTTTCTCTTTTGATGGATTATCAATATTTGTGTGATGAGTTAGGGAATTTCTGGTGGAAAATGAGAGTGTTGTTTCCCATGGTAGCCTAGGGTTTCCAGAAAAACCAACAACAGGAGCCATCCAGGGCTCGTTTTCCTCACATGTATGACGATGCCCTCTGGCTGTGAGTAGGGCAAAGGTTGTCAATCATGGAGGCTCACGATGGGGGGCAGACTCTCATTAGGGGAATTTTAAGGTCTAAAATGGGCCTCCTAAGAAAAATGTATAGCAAAAATAAACTTTATAAGAACCAATAAGATTCAAGATGATGATGTCAACCATGGGGGATGATTCACAATTTTTTAAGTAAAAGAGTAAAAAGATTAAAAAATAATAAAATAATAAAACTACTTTTTCAACTCGTATTTTCAACTTATCTGCCAAAGTGTTTACTCAAATTTTAAGCAGGAGTACTCATTGGATGAAAAATTTAACTCCTCATCCAAGGAGTACCCATGTTTCATACTTTCGATGGACCCTGCTACATGAAAAATGACAAATACATAAAAAAAAAACGTGACTACAATCAAATTTTTCATCTATTTCTAATTCTTCGTATAGCAGGACCGATCAAAAATATGAAACATGGGTACTTCTTGGATGAGGAATTAAATTTTGCATCCAACGAGTACTCCCGCTGGAAATTTGAGTAAAAAATTTCAAAGATAAGTTGAAAATATGAGGTTAAAAAGTAGTTTTTTTCTTTTTTCCCTCTAAAATTTGATGATGTAATCAAATCTTATTTTATTATTTCAAATATTATTTTATAATTTCCTTAAGAGGCCCATTTTAGACCTCAAAATTTCCCTAATTAACCCCCCTCTCCCAACTTACCTACAAGAAAAGAGACAGCGAGATCTAACTCCGCCCCTCAAAACGACAAAGAAGAGCAAGTTGACCCCTTAGGATTGCCAGACCCCATGAAAAAAGTGCAAACGGACAAAAACATGCAGAGGAAAGAATCTTCCTCCACATGTATACCTATAGTGTCTGACATACCCAAGATCTACCTTCCAGCAAAACACATCAACATCATAATACAATACATGAAGGACCATGCGCTCATTGGAAAATTCATTGGCTTCTGGCCCACAAAGAAAGCCCTTCTAGGCTGGATTGCCTCAAAGTGGAGGCCCAAAAGGATTTTTCAATATAATCTTTACGTGCCCAGAGGACAAAAAATTAATCATGGATGGGGGACCATACTTCTTCAACTTTGTTGGACTCTTCCTCAAAAATTGGGTGGAAAGATTCAATCCTAACAAAGAGGACTTCAACTGGGCACCATTTTGGATCAAACTACACTCACTCCCTCAGTACTATTGGGATGAACTGTTCCTCAAAGACATTGGAAATCCTCTAGGATAATTCATCAAAATTGCAGAAGAAACCAAGCTCAATCGATACACCACTTATGCCAGAATCTGTGTCTACATGCAATTAGCCAAATCCCTCCCTGAATCGGTAAGTATGTTCCATGATGATTATGAATGGGTTCAAAATATTGACTATGAACATGTACCTTTTCACTGTCGTAAATGTCATGAGCATGGGCACCTCTTCAGAGATTTCCCTCCTAATTAATCTCAGAAACCCAACTCTGCTTCGGATAATATAGATCCAGATTATTTCACCAATATTACTATTCACAAGCGACATGCAAGAAAGCCCACTTCCACCCCCAAGGCCTCTTGCCCATCCACTAGTAACAGTTTTGATGTTCTAGCCAGCCAAGCCTCCCAGGAAGCCCCCACCTTAGCGCCTCCTAAGCATCCCGTAAAGCCTGTCAATCCCTCTCCAGATGCAATTCAGCCCCAATATGCTTACTCTCATCCCTATGATACCCCTCCCCCTGATGAAAATCAGGCCCTGGCCTCGCATGGAAATAAAGCCAACAAAGGGAAAAAAGTTGAATACAAGCAACCATCCACCATGGATGAAGAACCAAAGAGCATCGAATTTAGCGAGCTTGATATTTCAGGCCTAGAGGAAGCATGCAAAATCTGAGAATATCACATGATTCCCATTCAACGGATCCAATGCCTTAAGGAAGTTCTCTCCAGAGCCCAGCAAATTCCAACTCCTAGCATTCAAGGAGGCACCTTGCTAGACATAAAAAAAATCATGAAATAATCCAGAAAAAGAGGGAGACGCATGGATTTGCAACTCCTTATCATCCTTTGAGGCCAACTCGTTGAATTGGGAAGATATCCCAAGCTGACCAGGTTCTAAACTGTCATCCCTCACTGTTCTCAATAAAGCTCATCCCATGGAATATAAGAGGGCTCCATAGCCCCTCCAAGCACCGATTAATCAATAAATGAATAGCTCAAGAAAAACCCACAATTTTTTTCATGCAAGAGACCAAATGTTCTAGCACTACCTTGAATTTTATTCTCTCCATAATATGGAATGATTGCAGTACGACTAATTTCGATGATCTTGGGGCCTAGGGAGGCTTAGCCATTTCTTGGAACCCTCTACAAATTACCTTAACCAGCCTTCACGATTCTCATAACTTCATTCAAGCCTCCTTCAACCTGCTTGGTACCAACATTCATGGCCATCTCACCAATGTTTATTTCCCCCAACCTACAACTCAAAAAATTGAACTTCTGGACTCCATTGAGTGAATAAATTCTCTATGTACCCACCCTATCTCGGTATTAGGAGGAGAATTCAATATGATCTCCAATATGAAGGAAAAAAGAGGCAGGTGAATCAAGCTTGAAGAGGATAGCTACAGATTCAAGGATTTCATACAGAAAACCAATGCATTGATCTCCATACCTCCAATGGAATCCACACCTGGAAAAATCGCCAAGGAGGATTCCACCAAATTGCATCGTGCCTTGACATATTCCTCATTACAGACAACTTCATCCATCTTGGAAGCGATATTATCTCCATCATCCTCCCTACATCAGGTTCTGACCATTGGCCCATATAGTTGTAATGGTCCCACCTTGGAGCAGCAAGAAACAAACCCTTTCGCTTTGAACAATTATGACTCACTCATTTGGGCTTCAAGGATATGGTTTCTAATTGGTGGCACAAAATTTTCTTTCCGATGGGTTCCAAAATGTTCCAATTCCAGCAGAAAATCAAGGCTCTCAAAAACCAGCTCAAGCAATGGAATCAGTCTTCCTTCAGCAATATTTTTAAAAACTAGTCAGAACTGGAAGCCCAGATGGCTAGTCTACAACAACATATAATCATGGACAGTATTACTGATGCTTATGCACTCCAAGAGTAAGAGATAATGGGTCATTTGGAAGATCACAGGCTACAGTTTGAAATTCTATGGAACATAAATCCCGAATCCGATGGCTCAAGGAGGGGGAAAAATTACAAAGTTCCTCCATCGCTCCACCATCCAATGCCGAATGCACAATCGCATCTCAATCCTCAATAATGAACAAGGAGACATGATCAATGCACAAAATGATATTGAACAAGAGTTTTTTACCTATTTCAAGGGCGCTCTCAAAGAACCCAACACAGATCACCAACCTGCCATCAATCGATTCACCCAACACATCCCAAGAATAATCATGAAGGATCACAATCAATTGTTGTTGCGACCCATCACGCTACAAAAGGTTGATCAAGAGATGTCGCAACTCAAAGATGGGAAAGCCCCAGGTCCGGATGACTTCACCTCCAACTTCTTTCACTACCTCTGAGATGACATCAAGCAGGAAATTTGGGATATGGTTGAGGAATCTAGAAGCATTCATTGGATCCTATTGGCTCTTAATGCGACCTTCCTTACTCTAATTCCAAAAGAGGAACAAGCCATCGCTCTCTGCAATGCCATCTACAATATCATCTCTAAATTGATTAGCAACAGGGTCAAACCGCTTCTCCCTCTACTCATATATCTGGAGCAAACGGGATATGTGGAAGGAAGAAAAATTCTGGATGGCATAATCCTAACGCATGAAGTCATCCACTCTCTAAAGACGCAAAAAAAGCTAGGTATTCTTATTAAAATTGATCTTTCCAAAGCTTTCGATAAACTTAGTTGGACCTATATCAGAGATATCCTCTTGGCCTTTGGCTTCAGCCCCCCTTGGATCTGATGGATCATGAGCATAATTTCCTCCCCTTTTTTCTCCATACTTTTCAACGGTTTACCCTTTCCCACCTTCACTCCCTTAAGAGGCATTCGACAAGGTGACCCTTGTTCTCCATTCCAATTTGTCCTCATGGCGGAATGTTTGGGTCATTTAATCCGCCATGCCATCATCTCGCATTCCCTCAAAGGAATCTCCATTCACAACAACACCCCTCTCTCCCATCAGAAATTTGTTGATGACAACATGTTGATTGTCCATCCTTTGGTCTAAGAAGCCCAAACTTTCAAAGCTCTGCTAGATTGCTTCTCTGAAGCTTCTAGAGCCACCATCAATGCCAAAAAATCACAGATCTTCTTTTTTAGCACCCCGGCTGTTACCCAACATAATATTGTGTGGATCCTTGGCTTCTCCATTTCTTCTCTTCCCTCCAAATATCTAGGAGCCCCGCTTATAGATTTAGCCATCAAGCACTCTTCTTGGAAGGAGCTCCTGGACAAGCTAGAAGCAAGACTCTCCTCTTTGACCCATCGAGCTCTCAACATTGTTGGTTGTCTTGTGTTGATCAATTATGTCCCCCAATCCATGCCTCTTTACCTTTTCTCAGTCCTAGCAGCTCCAAAATGGGTTCTTAAATCCATGAGAAACCTTCAAAGAACCTTTCTTTGGGGTGAAAACAAAGATTCCAGAAAATGGGCTTTAGTCAAGTGGTTAGAGGTCTTCTCACCCAAACACTTGGGAGGTTTGGGCCTGAGGGATCCCAGGAAAAGAAACATCATCATGGGTTTCCACATCTGATGGAAATGGGTTTCCAATCCCCACACTCTATGGGCACAGCTTTGGGCAGCTAAGTACACAGGAAATTGGCCTCAAGAAGACCTCATATGCTACAACTTAGATGTCATGGGATCCCAATTTTCGAAAGTAGCCAAGCAGCATAAGTTACTTATCCAATCCCACAGTTTCTAGGAATTTCACTCAGGATCTCAAGCTCATCTTTGGGAAGACTCTTGGCAACAACAGCCTAAGCTAGCTAATATCTTTCAAAAACCCAAATGTAAATCCAGCCTCCAAGGAAGAGAGAATAATCAAATCAAGAATTTATGGACAATGCCAAACATTCATGGATTTCGCCAATGGCTTCCCACCACTTAGTGGCAAGAAAATTGGCACGAAGAAACCCATGATGACATTGGGATGGAACTTAGCAAAAGGAAAATCATAAGCTCAGAGGGACTGAATATCCTCAGATGGGGCTACACAACCCAGGGTACTTTCACCACCAAGGAGGCATATCACCTGCTTCATCCAAATGAACCACATCAAACTGACATAATTTGGATGCAGATATGGAATTCCAGCATATGGCCAAAAGTATCCACCTTCGTATGGCTGCTCATTAAACACCGTATCTTAACTTGGGATAATATTTTGAAAAAAGGGTTCTTTGGTCCCTCTCACTGCTCGAATTTTCAAAGACAGGAGGAAAACATAAACCATCTGTTGGACACTTTCCCCTTCGCAAGCTCTCTTTGGGATAGAGTGGCCATTATTTTTCATAGAAAAAACTGAAAGTGAGTGGATTTCATCAACACTATCTGCCTCTAGCAGAAAGATCCTTTCACCAACAACCTCCTCATCTCTTTGTGGTTGCTCATCCCGGGGCTCCTTCTATGGAGTATCTAGAAGGAGAGAAACAATAACATCTTCAAAGATCAAGCAACTCCACAAGAGATTCTATGGAACAAAATATGTAGCAATATAAAGGATACCTTAGCCCTACGACAATGGAAGGACACAGATCTACTGTCTCAACCCTTAGAGCACATCGTATGGGCCAACTGTAATCTCTCGATCCCTTGCCTCTCTATAGGGTCCTCCTCCTCCAATCGCCCATTTGATTCTCATTATTCTTGGAGCCCTCCTCCTAAGGAATTTTATAAACTCAAATTTTATGGAGCCTCCAAAGGCAATCTGGGCAAAGTTGGCTTTGGAGGAATCTTCAGAAACATAGCAGGTGATCATTTGCTCATATTCTTTGGATCCATTGGATGGGATACCAATAACTCAACTGAGCTGGAAGGTCTCATACAAGGCCTTTACCTTGCTCATGAGAATTGAAGGAGATTCCCAGATCATTATCAATTCTTCTCAACGTCTTCTTCATGGCTCCTCCTCTACCAAATTCTCAAATAGCTAGAGATTAGTTGCGAGGATGGAACATCTAGAACAATGGCTGTACTCCCACAAGGCCATCTCCTCCATGCATGTGCGTAAATCAGCCAATGAATTTGCTGATCTCCTAGCCAACAAAGGGATGGATCATGACTCTCCCCTTCTCTCCTACATATTTCAAGCCATATATGATGAATCTCTTCACACTGCTTGCACTCAACTGGTGCTCAAGGATCTTCAATCCCCGGATGCTGGTGATTAATTCTGCAGATTTAGCAGGCCACACGGCCCCTTCGCATGCGAGCAGATGGCCTCACATCAGGCTTGCACTTGCCTCTAGCATGAGTGCCTTAAAAATCCTCCACCGGGTACCTGCTACATTCACTCCCCAACAACTGCTTCATTCACTCCTGCGTATTGTGCCTCGACCTCAATGTCTCATTCTCTAGCCATTTATGGCCAATGGAGCATCCTCCATTCCGCATTCGCTCAAGCTCTCCCTCTGATTTTCTCTCTGTCATGATCTGCAAGTTGTTGCCTTCAGCTCCACCAACCCTTGTATTGTCTCTGCCCCCCATGTTTCTCCTTCACCTCCCTCTGAACTCTCATTCCCTACCCAACATTCCCAGCATCCCGCTGACACTATGCCTCGTCGATACCACATGAGATGCCACTGCAGAGGAGGCAAAGTTTCTCCCTCCCGCCCCCCAATTCCATCCATGGCGGAGCTCATAGTGGCCTTCTCTATGGCCTTGGATGTGCAAGAGGTCTCTAACCCTCAATTACTCTCGGCCCAGCTTTCCATTCGGCTCCCGGAGATTCAACACAACTATTGTGGCTTTGGAACCAGGAAGTGCCCTCGAAATTCCACCCTCTCTCTCTCCTCCTCCCCGCAGTTTAGAAAAATAGTGGGTCTTCCAATCAAAAGCATGGAGGACGCCTCAAAGAGTGGAGGAAGCAACTCTGCAGAAGGAGCCCGACAAATTGACAATGAAGTAGAAAATGGAGCATGCTCTACCTCCACTCTAGAGATGGCTCCCCAGCTTTCCAAGGAGGAGGATGCCTTATCAGATTATGGTTGCTTCATCGTTGAATAAACACCTCTCATGGAGCACCATGATGCACAGGACCAACATCTGTAGAGCCATGGCTCTCCTTCTTTCTTGTATTTACATGCCTCTCTATCGTTTCTCTGTTTACTTTTCCATTTCACAAAAAACTTAGTCTTTTGATTCTATGTTTATAGCTCATTTCCCCATGAAGGGGAGCTCTTTTTATGACATGCTTAATGATCTAAGGGTTGGTTTCCCTCCTCAGGGCAGCCCAATTTTTGAATTTTTGAAATGTCTACTTCCAACAGGGGTTGGCTAATTGAGTAACCCCTATCATGAAGCTTGAATGTACTCTTTTTTGTAATATATAATAGAATTTAGCCTTACTTAGAAAACAAAAAAAATATCTCTTTTGATGTTTATAATAATTTCATTCTTAAAGGATTAATTCATCTGCTTTTTTCCCAAAAAACATAGACTCTTAACAAATTAAAAATAATTTGAAATCTTTTTATATAATTAAAATATAATTTTTGATTGATAATAATTATAACAAAACCAATATCCCCTTTTATCATTTAGATGGCCTCCTCACTCCTCATTTCAACAATTAAAATGAATATAGAAACATAAACAACTACTTTTATTTATATTTTAAAAGTAATTTAAATTTATTATTAATTTATAAAAATAGGTTTTCACTTTTAAAGGTTTAACTTATTTACTTATTTCAAAACAACATGGAATGTTTAACAAATAAAAATTAATTTGAAATCCTTTCATAAAATTAAAATATATATTTTTAGTTAATAATAACTATAAAAAAGATAATATCCCCTTTCATTATTAAAACGACCTCTTTAGCCCTCTCATCTCATTAACTAAAATAAATCTCTGAAATGATTGTCTAACTTTTAGTTTTCTAACTTATAGACTAAAAAAATCCAATCTTAAATGCAAATAATAATGGGAATGTAAAGAATGAGAAAATCTTGAAAGTGTTGCACACTATATTCTGCAATAAATTATTGACCCCTGCTACATTTAAACAATGAGGTCTTCCCTCATATTGAGTTCCAAAGGCTTCAACATGCAGTCAAAAATATCTTTTATGCTTATCACTCCATATTAAATAAAACCTCTGCACCTAAGTAACTTAAATAGTAAATTCAATAAAATTTTCATAAAAAAATGTCTAAACTAATGAGCTTGTCTAAATTAAGTGCATAGATGAATATACCCTACATTTTCACCTTTTGTTGTTTTGATTTTGATTATCTTTCAACTTCATTGTTTAACCATGGAACATGAAGGGGAATAAACATTATATCTATAACTTTGATTCTTATTATTTTTCTCATTCAATGTTTAACAATAGAATATTAGCCCGAAATAGCTATTACCAGCCTAGAGCCATTTTAACTCTGAATCTACAAAGCTCCTAGGAGGATCAAATCTCTTGATATGCAAATCTCTTTAAGAGTGAAAAAAGATGTGATCCCTCTTGGCTCTTGGTAGATAAGAATTAAGATGGGTCTAGGGTAGTTTAATTTTCCCTTTAAATAGGCTATATTCCACAACAATACCATGTGTCGGGTCATTTTTATTTTTATGTCTATTTTAATATTTGTATTTAATTCTATTATTATTTTCATCTAATTTGATTTAGTCAAAAATTTAAACATTACATTACAACATCTCGAACATATGGGGCTTGAGAGTGCCTTTTGGCACAATAATAATATTTTATATTATCCTCCAATTTTAAGGTCACAGCCAATCCATACACCAAATTGGTGTATGAAACCCATTGTTTGTGGGACAAGGGACCCACCTAGGCACTGCTAAGTCTACGAAGACATACATACTCTACCCCCTATAGTTTGAACCTGTAGGGATACAACAGATAGATACCACTCAAAGCCCTAATCAAATCCAATACAAAAAAATTCAATTCATGCTTTTAAATCGCCTACATTAGAGAAGAATACATGGGAAAAACCATGGGTTAGGAATACTATGGTGAAAAACACGGGTGAAATTATTTTAAATAGCTTAAGTTAGAGAAGAATACAATGGGAAAAGATATGGGTTAAGAATACTATGGCAAAAACTCTAGGTGAATATAACGACTCAAAAAGTTATTTTTATTTTATTTTAATGTATCACTATTTTTATTTTTATTATTTTATTCCTATTGTTTATAAGACAAAACAATTCTTCCATATTGGGTGGAGAGTGTCTCTCCACACAATAAGAAATGAGTAATTTTATTTTAAAATAAAAATATTATATTATATTTTAAAATAAAAATATTAAGTTTTAAAATAAAAACATTATATCTTAAAATATCATATTCAAAATCTAGAATCCAAAAACTATCAATAGTAAATAAACTATATTACTTTAATTATTACTTTATTTATTTTATTTTTATTTTTATTTAATTTTACCTAGTCAAAATATTAAACAAGACAACCATAATGGATTTGAGAGGACAATTAGAGAAGAATACCATGGGAAAAACAATGGGTAAAAAATACCATGAAAAAAACCATGGATTGTCAAAACCTGAGCCATAAAACTATGAAATTAAATTGACCAATTTACCTCAGTTTTATTCTAATTATTAATTTCATTTTGTTTTTAAATTAATTTTTATTTTTATATAATTTGATCTAGTGAAAATGTTGAATAAGACAAGATAGGACAAGATTTAGGCCATATTTTTTATTCTAGGCTGGAGAGCTCCATTTGATGCGATAACCTTAACATCCAAAAATACTCAACCCTAATTGATTCAAAACCCATGAACAATATTTATTATATTTTATTTCATTAACAAATATTTATGCCTTAAGGCGTTCCTCTCTGAAAACAACTCCCCGAGGTGCCACTGTGTACATCTATGCAACGTCAGATTGAATGTTATACAATTGAAGATTTGTGTGCTGTTAGATTAGTAGTTAGAAAAAACAGTTAACAAACATTAACAGTTAGGGAAAAAAATACATACAACCCTTCTTGTCAGATTTACAGACCTTACTTTCATCATTGGCTGAATGAAACTGGACTGTAAGATTTCTTTGGTTGATTGGTATGCACCTCATAACCCATATTTCGGTTATTTTTCCTCTTTTCTAATCTCTTCGCCTGCTCATAATCAACGGTGCCAAAAATGGCACGATTGGATGGAATCTTCCTTGGAGCCTGCATTGAGTCTGTTTCTCTACACACCAACAAAACAATTGGGAAACAGGTTCAGGGTCCTGACTCTTGACTAAAATCCCGAGGATGTATCATTCTACTGTGAACGTGCTCCCCAACGGATGTGTTTTAATAGCATGGATGAACTCAAACTATGGATATCGCTTCTCCGGTGCGCTGTTTCTGACAGAGATGAGAGTGGAAGAGTACATTCCTTACTATCTGCATCCCCATTACGATCCCAAGAGGGTGAAAATCACTGCCATTTCTATGAGGGAGATCAAATATAGGTCGAAATTCATCGTTTGTTTCTCTATTTCAAGGAGGCCAAGCGAGAACGTGAAATTTCATGCATACGCCCCACCCTTCACAACACACAGTTGGTCCATGAACCAGTGAATCCTCTCACTTGTAGAGATGCCCATTGTCAAGGGGAAGGGTGGATATTTAGTTGGTTTTACAGCTCCACCAAGCGCAGTGGTGGATCCTTCGGGTACTACCTGCTCACCGTTGTGAATGGAGGTGTGACCAACGAGGCGATATGAATTCGATTTATTAGTTAGAATGATGATTTAGGAATTGATTCTTTATAGTTACCTTTGTTACTTGTATGTACAATATATATTGTTACCATCAATAATAGAAATCGTATGTTTCACCATTGCTGGTATCGGTGTTGAAACTTAATACAAAATGAAAAGTTGATTAGTGTGAGAGGGAGTAAACGAGATGAGTCCATTATATTGACATTTTCCATTAATCAAATAAATATTTCTATAACTTCACAACTGCATAATAATGTATGTGTCTTAGAGTACCATTACAATCATTCATATATATAATCCCGATAAATGAAAAATATTTTTTTCAAAGATAAACATATATATGGAAAAATATGTGTGATTTTTTGTTTATTTTATTTAAATCCTTAAATTATTTGCTGAAAGTGATTGTTTTCCTAAAACTGCTTCAAGAAACTTCTTGTTTTCTTGTCACTAACCTCCCTCCTAAAATGGCTTTTTCTTGTCACCAGCTTGTCAATGTTTCAACGGTTTGCTCTCACCTTTCTGTTAGTTGTTACACTTTAATATATATCTCCTTTCAATAAGTTTCTTATCCTCTCAATTCAGTTTCTCAATCATGCATTAGGGGAATTTTGAGGTCTAAAATGGGCCTCCTAAGGAAATTATAAAATAATAGTGGAAAAAATCTAATAAGATTTGATGACATCATCAAATTTTAGAGGGAAAAATGAAAAAAACTACTTTTTCAATTCATATTTTCAACTTATCTCCCAAAGTTTTAACTCAAATTTCGAGCGGGAGTACTCATTGGATGCGGAATTTAATTCCCCATCCAAGGAGTACCCATGTTGCATACTTTCGATGGGTCCTACTACACGAAAAATGAGAAATACATAAAAAAACGTGATTACAATCACGTTTTTTATGTATTTCTCATTTTCGTGTAGAAGAGTTCATCGAAAGTATGCAACATGGGTACTCCTTGGATGAGGAATTAAATTCCGCATCCAACGAGTACTCCCGCTCGAAATTTGAGTAAAATTTTTGGGAGATAAGTTTAACATACGAGTTGAAAAAGTAGTTTTATTATTTTATTATTTTTTAATATTTTTACTTTTTACTCCAAAAATGGTGAATCATCCATTATGGATGACATCATCATCTTGAATCCTATTGGTTGTTATAAAGTTTATTTTTGTTGTACATTTTTCTTATGAGGCCCATTTTAGACCTCAAAATTCCCCTAATGTAAGGTGGTTTAGGTGGATTTTGAACACAAGGTGGTTTATACGTTTATTCTCTTTTGTCAATTGTGTAGGGTGGTTTGGATGGTTTTTGGACTTGAGGTGGTTTATGATAATTCATTGCATTTGTTCATGGTATTAGTTTATGGTATTCATCTCATTTAAAGGGCGAAAAATTCAATAGTTATTAAAATTACACTTCTCTCAATATTACATGATGCTAACCTTGCATTATAACATCTGTCCAAACACAATGGATCTATGTCTGTCTGGATTCGACCTCTTGTGCCATCGGCCTCAGCGGCACCATTACATTAGGCCAACAAGAGGTACATCAGGCCAAGGTAATTCTGGGGGATTGGACAATGGTCGATAGGTCGAGACTCTCATGGAGATATACGACGACATTGGCATAGTCATTAGCTCCCTTTAGTCATTCTAGAGCAGTCGTGAGCATAGTTTTTATTTTCTTTTTAAAGGATGGCGACCCATAGGCTTACAACTTTGCAATGCGTCATCCTCAATGATGAAAGGCGAGTTGAGTGGCACCATTTTTCCGTATCTTCTACATCAAACAGGTGGCTTGCACAGATGCTTCAAACAAGCAACAGTTTTCCATCCCTCGCAATCATCATTTTGTTTTACCATCTCTCGGTTTCGAAAGAAGTGTACCTAGTGAATCCCATTAGGAGTCTCGTCCGCAGCCGTGGAAACAATATATGAAAATGTTTATTGATACGTTTATTACTCATTTAATTCAAAGAAAAAAAAACTGCTTAGGCAGACCATTTCAACTCCATGTTCAATATAAGGATGGAAATTTCTGCATGATTTTGAAAAATTATGTAGAAATTAACAGAAAATTAAAGTTATAGTTATCAAGATTGTTGTATAATTTATAATGATATTGAATAATTTCCATCATAAACATAATAATTCAAACACTCTTTAAAAAAACATAATACTACAGATTAGGGATCAGTCGTTTTAATTTGATATCTCTGCCATTACCATTAATCAAATACACAAAAAAATTAGGGTGTGTCCCACCAGGAATAGCTTTACTGTTTGAAGAAAAATATAATGAAGGAAATGATTATCAGTGACATATTGATTTTCAAGTCGTGTTCGGCCAACTTGGTTGTATTTAGCTGGCTATATGGAGCACGTTCTCAACGGTTACAAGAAAAACATAGTTACCAATCAAATACGTAACCAAACTGGTACCTATTTTTTCGAGGTAGCAAAAAAAACACCTAATTTTGAAAAGTGGTGATGCGGAATCACCTTTTTTTTAGCATATTTTTGACACTTTAAATTTTTTATTTATGAAGTATGAACATTTGTTTTCAAATTTTAGTGATTTTCGTAATAATTTTGAAAGGTGGTGATGCAACATCAACAACTTTTTTTTAGAGTGGTAATTTTCATGTTGGTAACAAAACATAAAAATAAAATTAAAAAACATGAAAACAAACAATCAAATATTAAAAAATATATAAAAACAATAAAAAAATCAATAAAAATGTAAAAAAAAAAAAAAAAACAAAATTAACTCGTAAAAATAAAAATTTAAAAAATAAATAAATAAATAAATAAAACTAAAAAATTCAAAAATTAAATTAAAAAATGGGGAAATTAAAAAAAAAAGAAACACATAATTTAAAGAAAAAAATAAAAATTGAACCAAAAAAACTAAAAAAAATATCAAAAACAATTTTTTTATTTACTAAAAAAAGAACACATAATTAAAAACAAAAATGATAAGAAAACAAATTAAAGAGAAATTTAAAATTGACTAAAATTAAAAATTAAAATACAAAAAATAAATAACTAAAACTTGAAAGAAAAAAAAAATTGAAAATGAAAAAATTAAGATTAAAAAAAAAACAAAAAAAAAAAACATTAATAGCATGGATGTATGAGTTCTGGGATGGGTGACCTCCCGGGAAGTCCTGGTTACCGGGTGCAAGCCCCGGAAGTGATGATTGACGCTATGTGATTCATTTCACTAGTTTCAATCCCACTTCTTCACCCCTGTGAGCATCACCTGATGCAATGAGTGCTAAGTGGACTATTCAAAATCATGAGAAATTAGTCAGTTACGACTACCTCTCATGGAAATGGTCATAGATGAATGACTAAATTAACGCAGTTGAATCCCAAAAATGATATCTGACGCAATACTATTGCGTAAACCCCTCATACTTAAAATACTAAGAGTAAAGGGATCTCTTCTTGAATGGTTCATGAGGGCACAAATAGTTGCTAAGGTTTGCAAATGGGGTAGCGAAGCTAGTGGGCTTGATTGTGAGAAAACTCCTGCAGTTAAGCGCGCTTGATCCGAAGGAGTTGGGATGGGCGACCTCCAAAAGTCTGTGGTTATCGAGTGCAAGCCGGAAGTGATTGACGCTATGTGATTCATTTCACTGGTTTCAATCCCACTTCTTCACCCGTGAAGCATCACCGTCTGATGAAGTCTTGCGTGGACTATTCAAAAATCATGAGAAATTAGTCAGTTACAACTACCTCTCATGGAAATGGTCATAGATGAATGACTAAATTAACGCAGTTGAATCCCAAAAATGATATCTAATCTATTTCCTTTTTAAATTAAATCATTTTAAAATTTTAAAATTTTAAAAATAAAAGTAAAAATAAAAATAAAAAACATTTTTCAAATTAAAATTTCAAATAATTTAAAATTAAATTAAATTTTAAAATTAAAAATAAATAAATAATCTTAAAATATTAAATTTAAGAAAAAAAAATAAATTAAAAAACTTTAAAAAAAAAATTGAAATTAAAAAAAATTAATTAAATTTTAAATTTATTGAAAATCGCACCACCCAGGTGGCAGCGGGGGGCTGCGTGCAACCTCCTCGTCCTCGCCCGCCCTGCAGTCGGCGCACATAGCCCCCCAGCCACCAACCCACCCACCCTAACTAGGCGGGATAATCACGATTTTTCAAACAAACTTAATTCTTTTTTTAAATTTTATTTAATAAATTTTCATATTTTTTTTAATTAATTTCAATTTAATATGTATTTTTTAAATTTTTTTATTTTATTTTATTTTGTTTTTTAAGTTAAATAAAATTTAATATTTTTTATTTAATTCTTTTTTTTATAGTTTAAATTAATTTTTTTTTTTAATTATTTTATTTTTATTTTATTTTTTTAATTTAATAATTTTTTTTTAATTTAATTTTTTATGTTAATATTAATATTTTTTTAATTTAAAAAAATTTAGTATATATATATAATTTAATTTTTATATTTAAAATTTATATGTTTTTTTAATAATTGTTTTTCAATTTAATATTTTTTTTTTCATTTTTAATTTTTTTTAATTTTAATTTAAATAATGTTTTTAATTTTTGTTTTTTTTTGTTTAATTTTAATTTTGATTTTGATTTTTTATTTTAATTTAACAAAAATTAATATATATTTTTTATTTTAAATTTTTTTTTTGGGTTCCTAATTTAATAAAAAATTTCCTTTTTATTTTTAAATTTAATTTGTATATTTTAAATTTATTTTATTTTTTAAATTTTATTTGTTTTTTATTTGTTTTTTTTCAATTTTTAATATATTTTTCACATAGTCTTGATGATGAACCACACTAGTTGGTTATTTGTTTTTATTTTTTAATTTTTTTTAATTTTAATTTAAAATTTTATTTTATTTTTATTTTTTTTCTTGAATTTTTATTTAAATTTTTAATTTTTTTACTTAAAAAATGTAATGAATTTTGTTTTCTTTTTTCAATTATTTTTATTTTTATTTATTTATTTAATTTTAATATAAATTTTTGTTTTAACATTTTTCATTTCGCCTTGTTTTTTGTGCTAAAAAAAATTAGCTTATACTTTTATTTTTAAAAAATGTGGAAAATTTATTTCGGTTATTCCGAGGTTATTCCAGAATACAATGTTTAAAAAAATGTTTTGATTTTTGGGTTGCTTTTTCATGGTTTTTTGATGTTTTTTATGGGAAAGTATATTGAAATTGACTTTGGTGACAATAGTCATTGCCCTTGTTTTTTCATGATTTTTTAATGTTTTTTATGTATAACTATATTGAAATTGACTTTGGTGACAATAGTCATTGTGCGGGTCGATTAGAGAGATCACAACATGCATGACGAACATGTGCAATAAGATTATAACATTATCATAGTGTATTGGAAATAAAATTATTTTTGAGAATTGAAATTATAATTGAAAATATGTATTTTATCATAGAGTTTTTAGATTTTTACTAATTATTTAATGACAAATAAATATTTATATGGAATATTTTTAATAGAAGATTGAATTTTATTTTAAAACTAATTATGTTTTTTGCATTTTAAATTTAATTAAATGATTACAATTCTCATTTACATTATATAACAATTTTTTTATAGTTAATAATAATTTAAAATAAAATAAAATTTATTTATTTATTTATTACACTATAAAATATATTATAAAATAAATGTCATAATAAATCTCTAATTATTCTGAAGGCGTTCCCTCTTGAGAAAGATTCCCTTGGGTGAAATTGTGTACTTCTATGGGTCGTTGATACTGTGTTAGATGATTAAAGTATTTTCCTCCATTGGATCACAATAAAGGTAGGTATTGGTTGGTGAATGTTACGCTGAAGATAGTTATAGGTGTAACTAGGACGTCAGCCCGAGGTCATTAAATTTAGTCCAAGGAGGTTCGTGGAAAATATTCAGGGGCAACTAATGAAGAAATGTAGAGGGACAAACCACAAATGGGAAGCTTGAGAGCTGTTAACTTTTAAAATCTGGTGGACAAGCCTTGGCGCTAGTTATGTAATAAGGCGGTGTTTCCCGTGCAGGTGCCCATAACCATAGTGCTCATGCACCACATTACGAGGTCCCTTGTGAGGCAGAAACTGGTGAAGGATAACATCAGGGAGAGTTATGGGTTTTATTTGTGATTGATGATGTATGTGAGTTAAATCCTTTTTCTTTAAGGTTTCTTACATTGTCAGTAGGGTTTTTGGTATGCTGCTGATGGTCTCCACTATTTTAAATTTGTGCTTAGTAGATGTTTATTTTGCATGTGTTTAAATATTTGTGACAAAGAACAGAATCAAGTGCTTGTTCCTTTATTTAAGTTTTCTTGTGTTGAACAAGGGCTTCATGAACTCTGGATCTACTTTGTCTTGTGTAGAATCTTGCACGATTGTGACAAAGAACAAAATCAATAAGTGCAAGCGCATGTTCCTTTCTTTACGTTGTCTTGTGTAGAACAAGGAATTTGGGAGCTCTAGCTTTGCTTTGTCCTTTGTAGAATTCTCCATGATGCTCGCCACCATGGATTTAAATTTGGTGTTTAAATCCGTGCTTAGTGGATGTCTAGTTTGCAGGCATTTAAATCTTTGTGACAAAGAACAAAATACATAAGTCCAAGCGCCTGCTCCTTTCTTTAAGTTTTATTTTATGGAACAAGGACTTTGGGAGCTCTGGATCTACTTTTTCGTGTGTATAATCTACCATGATACAGAAGATGAGGTTTTTCTATATTCGCTACCATTTATTTCACATATTTGAGAAATTTTTTGTCGATCTCTAAGGATGGATCCTAAATGTTTCATATGAAAATGCTTTCACTATTTTGCAACAAATACCATGCTTCGAAACCTTCGTTGGCCATGCCAAGACCTGCGTGGGCACTAAATAATGTTGCTTCAGACTCATACATTACCACACATCTGCATGTCAGAGGTAAATTATCGATGGATAGAAGTTCCAAACCCCAAACTACTAAGCATAAATTGCTTAGGAGCCCATTATTTGACATTTTATCTTCTTCCCCTATCCATATGTTTTTTTAAAAACCACATTATCTGGGGGTTTATCTTCGTCCTCTATCTAGTAGTGTTTTAGAAGTCCTTGTTATTTGAGGTTTTATCTTTTTCTCTTTCCACTTTCTCATGCTTTCAACATGTGATGTTTCATGCTTGAGTATATTTGGATGAGCAACAAATATCATGGAGAATAGAAGGCATAAAGGCATGGAAGATGTTAAAGTGTTCTCCAGGAGAGAATATTTGGTCAATTTCATATGACACTCAATGACCTATATAGATAACTTGGAAATAGATCAAATAATCATAGGGGCACGGGACTGAAAAGGTTTGGAAAGATTCCATGTACATGGAGTGTTTGGAGAGACTCAAAGGATGATGCTACTCTCTTTGTTATGTAGTTTGCAGGGAAGAATGGAAAAACATGGCATGTTGGATCTGTGAAAGAAAAATTGAAGATCAAATACATTCGACGTTATCACTAAGAAATTTATCTTCTAGAAGGACAAGGCATGAAAGTAGCATTTTCTGAAGTGTTTGGACACTTGATGTAGACTTTCTCTGAATGGGATATATAGAATTCACATTTAGAGAGGTCCTTTGTCTCAGGGAATATCTAAAGGTATGCTTCTTCCAGAGCCAATGCTTTGTTAACCTCTATTTTCCTTTCCAAAAATCTAGTGAGGGAAAGAATATCAAAGGTGAATATGCTCACTTATTACTGTAAACATCTCCTTAGGCTGGTCATTCTTGTGACATTAATAATATTACCGTCTTTCATTAAAAATATTACTATGGATTTTTTTCATGTTGTTTATCTGAAAATTATCTAAAGCTTACTGGGGTGGGGGAGAACGACTTGATTTTATTTCCATCCCTTTCCATGAGTTCACTTAGGTTGTGAAAACTCTCTTCACCAATGCTTTGGCCTTTGTCTTTGTAAATAGTGCCCTTTCTCCTTAGATCCTTTTGCATCTATCTATTCGGGAGTCTCGTTGAACCCATATTTTTATGTCTTTACTGTGGATGCTTTGGGTTACTTCTTGGAGGTTGCTTGTATTGCGAGGAAGATACTTGGTATTCTTCTCCCGAATATCTCAGAGATAGTTAACAACCACTTTGTTGATGATTCTCTCCTCTTGATTAGATCCGAGAAGGATTTTGTTGATGGTGCCCTTAATTGTTTGGGTACTTTTTGCTCTTCTTTAGGTGTCGTGGTTAGTGCTCATAAAACATATTTTTGGCTAGTCGGGTTAGATGACCCTCCAGACTGGATTCCTACAGTGAGGAATGAAGGAAGCTTGAAGCATAGCATAGCTGGTTATTTTAGCTTTAAGCTCGAAGCATAGCATAGCTGGCTGGAAGTGAGAAGCTGGAAGCTTTGTTGGTGATTTACGCTTGAAGTGAAGCGGTTGACTGTGGCAAAGTAACTGTCGCAAAGTCACTTAACTGATATAATGAATGTAAGGTTTTTATTACTTTCTTGTTTCAAGATGGGCTAATTTTGGGGTCCCTAGTGACCAACTTGGCCAGTTATGTGTTAAGCCCCTATATTAATAGTGTAGTCCCTTATTATGTTAGTCTACCCCCCATATTTTTATTATTGTGCCCTTACATTATTATTGTTAGGTCGGCTAGGATTACATTGTGGCCCACTAGGATTACATTATGGCCCCATGGACTCCTATATATAGAAAGGAGGTTTTGTAAATTGTATCATCCAAGAATTGTTCATTTATGTAATGTATTGGAGGTTTCCCCCTCGAAGTGACTCATTTCTAAGGCGTTTACATCTCTTTTCTTCTATTTTTGGAGCTGGTTACACAACATTTGGTATCAGAGCTTTGGATTCTAGGGTTTCGCTGCTCCAAACAGGTCATCGTGGAATTTTCACTATAACTTTTTTTCTACGAAGTTTCAGAAGCTGAAATTTTTAGGGTGTGAAGCCGAAATCCTAAGGAAAAGTTTCTAAAAATTTCAGAGCTTGGTTCACAATAGTTTTGGAGATATGATCTGTGGAAGTTAGGTCTTTTTTCAGGATCCTAAACAGGTCATCATGGAATTTGCGCTATAACTTTTTTTCTACGAAGGTTCAGAATCTGAAATTCATACGGTGCGAAGCTGCAATCCTGAGAAAAGTCGTCAAAAAATTTTAGAACTTGGTTCGCAATATTTTTGGAGATATGATCTGTGGAAGGTAGTGCTTTTTCAGGCTTCTGATTTGCATCTCAAAAAGGTGATCGTGGGAAAATTTCAATAACTCTCTCTCTGGGAATTGGATTGGAGTGCCGTAAAAATTGGTCATAAGTACACATAATTTAGTTTCTTTTCTATCAATTTCAGAGACAAAGGACGAAACAGTGACACGTGGAAAGTCCTACAAGTTCGCTCTACTGAACTAGTCCAGAATTAGGTCATTGTGGGATATTGGACACAAATTTGCCTTGGAGAATCCAAATCAAGTCAGACCTGTGGCATTCAAACGATAATTCAGAGTGCTACTTCAGTTCTGAATTTCAAATATTGAAGGGCCACAATCACAGAGATAATCCAATTTCAATACCGAGCTCCTCAAAAGCAAGAAAAAGGTGTGTATTGTTTTTTCCGAATTGCATAAGTCTTGTTTGAAGAATCAAGTTGAATTGATTCCAAGGGCATATTGAAGAATTTTTGTCAGTAATGGGTTCTATTATGCCTCCCAAAAATAACTCCATACCCATTAAGCCCTCAGAAAGCTATACTATGATGCATGAGGAGGAAGAATTGCAATATGAGATATCAAAATTACAGTACCAAGTGCAACACATTTCGATCTTACGAAGAGAAACCGAAGATGAAATAGATGGTTTAAAAGAAAAAATGGAGGCTAATTTGGATGGTTTGAAGGATCAAATAAAATCTATTATGGATGATAAAGTAGTGGAATATCACAATGAGCATCAACAACAAGTTCTCCAACTCTCAAAGGATAACCTAACTTTGGTGCAAAATCAAATGAAACAACTGGAAGATCAATATCACATCGAAAGAAGTTATGAAGCAATCACAGAAACAAGAACTCGACAAGTACAATCAATTTCAAATTATCTCAGCAAGTGGAAGAACTTTCCTGTAGAAGATTCCACATGGGACGATGAAAATTTTATACAGAAGCATCAAGAAATAATCAAGCGTTGAGGACAACACTTGTTTGAAGGAGAGGGGCATGTTAAGCCCCTATATTAATAGTGTAGTCCCTTATTATGTTAGTCTACCCCCATATTGTTATTATTGTGCCCTTACATTATTATTGTTAGGTCGGCTAGGATTACATTGTGGCCAACTAGGATTACATTATGGCCCCATGGACTCCTATATATAGAAAGGAGGTTTTGTAAATTGGATCATCCAAGAATTGTTCATTTATGTAATGTATTGGAGGTTGCCCCCTCGAAGTGGCTCATTTCTAAGGCGTTGATATCTCTTTTCTTCTATTTATGGAGCTGGTTACACAACATTATGGGGTAATTTTTGTAACTGTTGTGGGATCATTGTTTGCTAATATAATATAGTGAATGCAACTTACTTGAAAAGAATGCCAATTTTGACAGTTTTTTTTGTTGTTTACCCATGCTTTTAACTAATTTGTATATTCATGTTTCCTATCCCATGTTGTCGGTAAGGGTTAAGGTTAGACACTTCATACAATCTGTTTAGTGTCCTCTTCTTCACCTTTTTTCTCCGTAAAAAAGAAGAAGTAGGAAACTAATGAAATTCTCAAAGAATTATATGGAATGGTGATTTTTGTTCTGATTATTTGAATATGTTTGGGTAATTGAAAACTTCTTGGTGACTTTGAATTTGATTTGATGGATCATGAAGGACCTTGAGGTTTTATTGAACCAAGTTGGCTCACTTATGGGGAAATCATGAATGGGCGATACACAATGTTGCGTGCAATTGGAGCCATTTCTCTTGAAATCTTAGGCAACCTTGGGATAATCCCATAGGAGACCACACTTCTTGGTTCATAACTAGTTTCGTTCCTCTACTAGGGACATATGATTACTGGGTTGATCCTTTCACTCTTTTTGTACTAGAGATTTCCTTGATGGGATTTGTAGAACACAAAAGATTATTGGATTACAGATTCCTTGGATTGATGGGAAAACAATATTTATTTGGATTTTAGAAATACTAGGGTGGCTCACGATATCTCACATTCTATGGAGGTCCCTTAGTCAATCCTATGGGAATAGGTAATGATGAGAAGTCCATGAAAGATTTGAAGTTGAAGGAGGTCAAGAATGGAATCATTGCAATGTTGCCTATCTTAGGTTATTTCATTCAAGGCCTTGTTACTAGAGTTGGGTCATTTCAGAACTTCTTAAATCATTTGACCGATCCAGTAAACAACAACATTCTCTCAAACTTGAAGATTGACTCCTAGGACAAAAATATAGAAGAAATTACACTATGAAAACTCATTTGGCTTTGACAAGTTCATGTCAGTTCATGTTTTAAATGTATTGTATGATGAACCTTTTGTATCTGTAAAATTGCAATGTAAAAATAGTAGGATCACGTTCACGTTGAACAATATTACTATTAAAATTTACAAGCATTGGATAATACTCTGTAGACAACATGCTTACATATTATTTCCATGAACTATTCAAGTATTGTTTAACTCAAACATTGGAAAAATTTATGGGTTTAATCCATATGATTAACACTGCTATTTAAAAAACCTTCAATTCGAGAATTAAACATCAAATTTGATCTACATGACAGTGAACCAAAATAGCACAACAATAATGAGATTGTATAAGGAATTGAACACATTACCTTTCATTCCGAGGATAGTTTTCTTCACTAATTGAGCACACCCATCACAGTGCAAATGAACCCTGAGCACAATTTGATCACAAGTGGTTGAAAAAAAAGAGTTTTTTTTTTTTTTCAAAATTTCATCCATTGGCACAACTTCAAGGACAAAAATCATGCAAAATAAAAAATATTCAATGTGCATATAAATCGGGCATGTCTTTGACACACTTCTTGACCTTTATAGCACAACCTTCACATTTCATGTCCACCTTTATCACAACTGTGAGAGGCCCATCTTCCTTCTTATCACCCCACCCTTCTTTTCTTCCTTCTTCTCCTTCTTCTCTTTTCCCTTTCATTTCTACACAGACCACCATTTGTTGTTCAAAATATCCTCAACATTTCTGAAACCATTGAGTTAGCCAACACAGAATACATATCTCAATGCACAACAGGCCAAATTAACTAGACTCAAATCAAAACAAATAGACATTGGATGTGCCATTTATTTATGATTGTTCAAAATATGCTAGAAAAATTGAGATATCTAACCAATATGTGGTTCCAAAGTTTTATATAACCATCAAAGAGTGCAGAGTGAGGTCATGATTTATATCAAGGTTATTTCGCATCACTCATGAAACTCATAGATCAAGATGAAACATAATTTCAAGAGGTATAATTGTCGTTTGAGGCATGCTAGATGGTCGAAGCTCATGCAAAATTGTTGCTTCTTTAAAACTTCTATGCACCCAAATACTAGACTCTACATGTGTTCTTTAATGTCATATATGCAACGTTAGGCTAAGAGACCCAATGAATTCTCTTTACGCAAAGTACATTCCTAACTTCTTTTTCATCTTAGGAAATTGAATGGTCGTATTTCTTGTTTGGCATAATCTCGGATAATTCTTTACCCTCCAAAAAATCACATAAGACAGATGTAATCACGTACTAGATACTTTAATTATTATTGTCTGTAGCTCATTTAATGAATAAATCTCAGCTTAATCCTATAGATCCTACCAAATATTGTTGCAAATATCTGATTGCCTTGTTGATATTTTTGATATGTTCAAAAGTGACTAGTTATTTAGGTTTGCAAGTATTTATTTTGTTATAGATTTTGGATTTTCCATTTATGTTATTGTATCTATTATGCCAAAGTCACCGAGGACATGCGCCAGACCCTGCCTATTTTTGCAAGCACAAACATACATGACTATGTCATTGAAAGACTTGAAACCTTGTGGTGGTTAGCAACAATCCACTTTCATCAACTCAGTTAAGCACCAACTGACATTTTTCATTGTTTTTGATCCAGTATCACTTTCAATTCATTAGTGCAGTTTATGTTAGAATTATGAATAATATAACTATGAAGTGTCCTATAAATGCCTATGAAACTAGTATGAGTATCACATCGAGATACAAACATTCCATATCAGTATCCTCCTCTTATAATTTTTAGTTTCTAAAATCACTGAGGTATGTTTTAAAGCTCCAATGAACTTGAGAAGTAAAGAGAGAGGTGTTGAAGTATAATCTTCATGGCTTATTAGTTGATGGAGACTTCCATAACGTGGCATAATGTTTTTGTCCCACTTTTAATCTAAATCAAAGCAGTGGTTGTGTTCTTGTGTTGACTGGAAGCTTCAACAAAAGGAAATAATGAGTAAGGCATTTGTTCTAAAAGATATCAAGGGGGTTATGGGGTTATGGGGTTATTGAAGAATTTATTGCAGCCACTTTGATAAAAGAACCTAAATCATAATAAACAAGAACTTTGTTGCAACTTGCAAGCTTGCATAACTTGTAGTTTAAGAAAGCTTAGATATAAGAGAAGAAAAAAGAGATTTAAAAGCCCTTAAACAAAATTCTATATAGATAAGAAGAGACCAAATTCCCCAAGAGACACAACCTCATTTTTATCTTAAACCATAAATTGGTGGTCAAAATGAAGAGAGACATTGAAACTATTTCTCATATAGCATAAATTGATTATCAAATTAAGGTGTTTTAATATCATTTACTTATAATACATTCTATGTTGAAGTGAATAGAGACGTCTATGGTCTGCAATTTATTTTTTCCCAATGATGTTGAATTATAATTATAACTAATGCCACTTCAGACTTCAAAAGTGTGTTATTATTCTTGAATTATACACTTGCATGAATATTGAAATATTGGTATAGTAATAAAAAAATAAACCGTGGGACTAACCTAGTGGAGGCAGGATGAGTGTTTTGCATTGGGATTTTCTTTCTATCACCAACAAGGCTTTCTCTACTTCTTACACCATGTTTTTCTCAACTTGTTCCACAATTATTTGGTTAGAAGGATAATCCATATGGTTAACATTGTTACTTCAAAAACCTTCAATCACAAAACTCAACATCAACTTTGATCTACATGACATTGAACCAAAATAGCACAACAATAATGACATTGAATAAGAAATTGAACACAATACCTTTCATTCTGAGGATACTTTTCTTCACTCATTGGGCACACCCATCACCGTGAAAATGAACCTTGAGCATAGTTGTGACCATGGCTAGAAGCAAAAACAAAGTGGGTTTTTTTCAAAATTTCGTCCATTGGCACAACTTCAAGGACGGATATCATGGAAACTAACAAATATTCAATCTGCATATAAATCAGGCATGTCTTTGAAACACTTATTGACCTTTATAGCACAAAATTCACAATGAATTTCCACCTTTATCACAGCTCTGAGAGGCCTATTTTCCTTCTTATCACCCCTCCCTTATTTTCTCCCTTCTTCTCCTTCTTCTCTTCGCCCTTTCATTCCTACAAAGACCACCATTTTTTGTTCAAAATATCCCCATAATTTATGAAACCATTGCGTTAACCAACATAGAATGTCAATCTCAATACACAATGAACCAAATTCACCAGACTCAAAGAAAAACACACAGATACTGGATGTGCCATTTATTTATGACTGTTCAAAATATGCTAGAAAAATTGAGGTATCTATCGAGTATGTGGTTCCAAAGTTTTATATGACCATCAAAGTGTGCAGAGTGAGGTCATGATTTATATCGAGCGTCTTTCACATCACTCATGAAACTCATAGATCTAGATGACACATAATTTCAAGAGGTAAAATTGTCATTTGAGGCATGCTAGATGGTAGAAGCTCATGCAAAACCACTGCTTCTTTAAAACTTCTCTACACCAAAAAGAATGGACTCTACATGGGTTCTTTAATGTCATATTTGTAGCGTTAGGCTAAGAGACTCAATGTGTTCTATTTACTCAAAGTACCATCCTAACTTCTTTTGTGTCTAAGGAAATTGAATGGTCATATTTCATATTTGGGATAATCTCAGATAATTCTTTTACCCTCTATAAAAATCACATAATACACATGGAATCACATACTAGATACTTTACTTATTATTGTCTACAACTTATTTAATGTATCAAGCTGAGCTTATTCCTATAGATCCTACCAAATATTGTTGCAGATATCTGATTTCCTTGCTAATATTGTTGATACATTCGAAACTGACTAGTTCTTGGGGTTTGCAAGTATCTTTTTTGTTATAGAGTTTGGATTTTCCATTTTTGTTGTTGTGTCTATTTTTCCAAAGTCGCCTAGGTCTAGTACATGGCCTTGCCTATTTTTGCAAGCACAATTATCCTCCTCTTATGATTTTAAGTTTCTAACATTACCGAATTATTTTTTAAAGCTCCAATGAACGTGCGAAGTAAAGAGAGAGATGTTGAAGTACACTCTTCATGGTTTCTTAGTTGATGGATAATTCCATAGTGTGGCATAATATTTTTTTCCCACTATTAAATCTAAATCAAAGCAGTGGTTGGGTTCTCATGTTGACTGAAAGCTTCAACTAACCCTTCACAATATGAAGGATTTTCATGTCTATGGTGATTAAGGGATTGGAATGGATAAGCAATAGTGAGATCAAAAAATTGCATAAAATTTTTACTCATTTCTTCTATGCCACTCTTTCCTTTACTACTAACTTGCGATGTTTCCTTTAAAACATGTGGTGCAATTGCTAGTTAATATTTTAAAAAACCCTTGTGGAATGATTTAGGAGCCTTTGCCTCTAATCTTGAATCGAAATTTGCCCCAGGCATGTATTTTAGTGCATCTAGCACATTATAGAGGAAGCATTATTAGCTGAAGGCAACATGTATTTCTTAACATGTGGCAGTGTCGTGACAATACTCTTTGCTGAAGCTACATTAGTTATTTATATCTAAATAATTCATTGTAAGATATGCACAATAGTTAGCAAACTACTTAAATCCCTTGAAAAAGATAACTATAAATTCTCTGACTCATCATCTGAAATCTTGAAATTATCAAAGACTTAAAATTAAAAACTGTGCTATCTAGGGAAAAAAAAAACCCTTCCAAAATTACCTTAACTAACATAAGTACATATTATGAAGTAAGAAACAAAACTCTTCTAAAATTTACCCGGAATGAAGACAAATCTGATTATAACCTGTTGAATAATATATGTTTCCCTTGATCCACATGTTTATTTATTAAGAGAAGAAGATTCTAGAAGTAGTGTGAATCTTTTCCATTGAAGGTCCTGGAACATTCTAGTTAGTAACAGAAGGTCTTAGAACATTCTAGTTTGTAACAGAAGAGTTGGACCATGGAAGATCCCATAACCTAAAGTTCCAACGATTATTAATTTTATTTTTTACTATATTTTTATTTTTATTTTATTATTTTTTTAATATAATTTGACCAATTCAAAATGTTAAACGATATAGGATAGGGAATTACAATGTATCTACCATACTAGGTTGAAGAGGGCCTCTTGGTGCAATGAGAATAAAAATATATCCTATAGATAACCATTAACACTTTCCAATCTACTAGACAACTCACTTATCCTATATTCAAAATCCATTTTACTTCTTAACTGGTTACTCAATAACTTTAGTCAGAATGCTCATAACCTCCCCTTTAATCATGTAGGTTTTTAGACTCTTTCCTTTAATAATGTAATAAATTCATTGTTGATATTGGCAAAAGAAACATGATGGGAAATAAATTTGTCTAGTTCAAGTGTTTGCAAAGAAATAAGGAATTCTCAATTAAGAACTTAATTTATTCCAACCCACTTCGGGATTTTGCAAAGTTCATTCAAGGATTTATTAAAAACCTAATTACATGTAGATACTGGTGTTGTCACTTACATTAACAAACCTGAAAATATCTATCTATGATCACAACTTGGATAAGGAATTTCTGGCAAGGAAATCTAACAAAATAAAGGAATGCATCATTAAATAATAATTGAAGTCTTACCTTATTCAAGTACATCTCTACAAGGCATGGAAAATATA
Organism: Pinus albicaulis; assembly: GCA_034641835.2. Lineage (NCBI taxonomy): Eukaryota > Viridiplantae > Streptophyta > Pinopsida > Pinales > Pinaceae > Pinus > Pinus albicaulis. The sequence continues at coordinate 1,248,204,426 of CM076581.1, read as the reverse complement.
AACTAGTAATCGCATAATAACCTCAAATTTGTGTGTAAAAAATGTTAAGATATAGTAAGCAGTGTAGGGTTTTATAGCGACCGGATGACCACTTGATCTGTATGTTTCAATATTTCAGGATTCCAACACCACATACTAAATGTAAGTTAAGTACCTACAGAGTAATAGTATTTGAACCTCTCAGACGCACCTGGGAGATGCTACGTTCCATTTCGGACTTCCCTATTGGAGCTCCATTACATTTTAATTGTGTGTGTATTAATGGGCAGTTGTTTCTCGTGGGAAGATGACATCCAACAAACTTGGAAGTTGTGAAGAGATTTTATATTTTCGATTTTGTGTTTGCCAAATGGTGTCATGGAGTGGACATGCCCACACTAAGGATTGACTTCTCTTGCTTTGTATCTTCTACCATCGGGCTTATCTACGTTGCTGGTGTGCTAGACACACCCAAAATGATTTTCTCGCAACAACATGGGTGTACAATGTGGAAGAATACAAGTGGGAAATTTTGCGTCTAATGAGCCATGAAGTAGGCAACTTTCATGGAGTGTTTCTGGAGGAAAAAAAAATCTTAATGGAAACAATGCATAAATTTTTTATCCGAAGACAGGCTAGTGAAGACGTGTGAATGATATGTGGAAATTCATGTCCTCATTCAGGATGTCATATTTGGTTTCTTCTGGGCAGCTGTATACCTACAATGTGTTAAAATATATAATTACTTCCTCATGCAGAAGTTAGACAGATAGTTAGGTGAATGAATTGAGTTGAGTTACAGTTAGATTTGGTGAGTGAGTTAGACAGTGAGTTAAGCAAGTTGATCAAGTTCAGTTATGAGTGATAGTGTGTGCATGTTAATTAGATTAAATACCCTTCATGGGTTCATCGTATTAAGAGAGTTTTATGATTCAGAGTTTTATGATTAATTGAAGAGCAGCAGCTCATTGTTCGTGTGTGAAATATTCGCTTTATTTGTGTGATTGAATCCTCTGCCTTTCCAACAGATTGGTATCAGAGCTGAGGAAGGATCAGAAGATCCATGGGCAAGAAAAGCCAGTAAGAAGGCCAAAAGCAAAAGGCCGTAATTTTTTTCTTACACAAAAAAAATTTGTTTACCCAGAGAGAGGTCCGCACGTCTTCAGTGCATCACCTGCGGGCATTTGACAAACTTGTGAAATTCCAAAAATTCGGGTTTAGACCGCAGTTTACCAATATCGAGGGTGCGAAACCCAGTTTTATAAAAAAAATAAACGGCCGACAGCCGGGAAGAACTGTGCGCCTTTTTTTTGAAAATATGAAAGAGCGGATTTTGGGATGACATCAATATTACAATTCCAGCCACACGTGCGTTTCCTTTTTTCGATTTGAGTTTCATGTGTTCTTTTTTAAAGCGCAATTTGACATACGTGCTATTTTTTTCAAGATTCGAAAGGAGTTTTATAAGGAAGACTTATAAAACACAATATTTTTTTTATAATATTTCTTTTAAAAGCTTTCATAAAAGAAATATTTTATTGATATTGGAGAGAGAGTATAATAAAAATTTATATATATATATATATATATATATATATATATATTTTTAAATATTTTTATATATAAACAAAATTTAAAGGTTTTTTAGAAGATTATTTAAAAAAAAAAATAAGGTTAGCAAAGCCTTTACAAAAAGGAAGGAAAATTTAGGGTTTTGTCAGAGACAATTTTTTTTAGGCAAGATGGCCACATCGAGTTTTCAGCTACAACGTCCTTCTTTCAATGGGAAAGATTACGATATGTGGGCAATTAAAATGGAGACTATGCTCAAAGCGCATGATGTATGGGATCATGTGAAGTATGGGTTTGCAGAACCTCACGATGATGCAGAAGAACGAGCCCTCAGTAATGCAGAGAGGGAACAGTGGAAGAAAGATAAGCGGAAGAATGTGCAAGCGTTGCTTCTTATCCAGCAGGGAGTCGATCAAGCCTTGTTCCAGAAGATCATGATAACCTCGTCAGTAAAGGAGGCATGGGACACCTTGGCGACAAGCTATCAAGGTATGGCGAAAGTTAACATTGTTAAACTGCAGAACACTAGGAGAGACTTTGAAAGTCTGCATATGAAGGAGACAGAGGACATTGATTCCTTCATGAATAGGGTCATTTCTGTTGTCAATCAGTTAAAAATATATGGAGAAGATGTTAAAGATCGAACAGTGATTGAGAAGGTTCTTCGATCCCTGTCTACCAAATTTGATGTTGTGGTAGCAGCCATAGAAGAAGCAAAGGACTTGGAAAAATTGACAATTGATGAGTTGATGGGATCCCTTCTATCGCATGAGGCAAGGATAGACAGAAATAAGGATTCCACTTTGGAAACAGCCTTCCAAAGTCAAGTCAATATTTCAAGAGGTCGAGGAAGAAGTCGATCGAGAGGCAGAGGACGAGGCAGCAACTATGGTGGTCACAGAGATGGCCGAGATGATCATGAGCATCAACGTGGAAGCAGCAGCAGCAGAAGCTTTCATAATAATCAAAGGTCTGACAAATCAAAGGTAAAGTGCTTTTACTGCAATAGATTTGGTCATTATGCTCGTGATTGTAGGAAGAAGATTGCAGATCAAGGAAATCAGAGAGCTAATGTCAGTACAGAAAATACTGACTCTATGTTTCTAGCATGCAACACCATGCATGCACCGTTTGATAAGGTTTGGCTATTAGACAGTGGTTGCAGTAACCACATGATAGGAAACAAGGCTTTGGTTGCTAATTTGGATGTGTCAGTGCAAACAGAGGTAAAGTTGGGGACTGACAAGACTGTGGCTATAGATGGCAAAGGAGTGGTCAACATTGTGACCAAGCAGGGGGAGCCCAAGACCATATCAGAGGTATACTATGTCCCTGGGCTCAAACAAAATTTGATTAGTGTGGGCCAACTGATGCAGAAAGGATACAAAGTTATCTTTCAGGGGCAACAATGTGTTATTTACGACAAATCCCCAAGCAAGCAGCTGATTGCAAAGGTGTAGATGACGAGGAACAAACTCTTTCCTCTCATTATGAACTACAATGATCAGGTTAGCTCTTTTACAACTACATGTTCTGATGCATACTGGTTATGGCACTTTCGGTTTGGACACTTGCATTTTTTCGGTTTAAAATTATTGCAGCAGAAACAGATGGTGAGAGGTCTACCTCCCATCAAAGAACCTGCTAGCATGTGTGAGTGTTGCATCTTAGGCAAGCAACACCGTGAAATTTTTCCGAAAGGATTTTCTTACAGAGCAAAGAAACCACTTGAATTGGTGCATACCGACTTGTGTGGACCTATGAGGACACAGTCGATTGGTGGAAGCTGTTACTTCTCACCTTTCTTGATGATTATAGTAGGAAGACTTGGGTTTACTTTTTGAAGCAGAAGTTTGAAACTTTTGCAAAGTTCAAAGAGTTCAAAGCTTTGGTGGAGAACCAAAGTGATCAACTGATCAAGGTATTGAGATCGGATCGTGGTGGAGAATACGATTCGAAGGCATTCCATGAGTACTGCAAACAACATGGAATTAGAAGACAGTTTACGACCAGATACACACCACAGCAGAATGATGTAGCAAAGAGGAAGAATCGAACAATCATGAACATGACAAGGAGCATGTTAAAAGCAAGACACTTGTCTAATGAGTATTGGGTAGAAGCAGTTGCATGTGTTGTTTATGTGATAAACAGATCTCCTACAAAGAGCGTGATGAACAGAGTTCCAGAAGCAGTGTGGTCAGGTATGTCTTGTAGTGTATCTCATTTCAGATTTTTTGGATGTGTAGCCTATGCACATGTGCCTAAGCAAATAAGAGGCAAATTAGATGATCAAAGTGAAAAATGTATATTTACTGGTTATAGTGAGCAGTCAAAAGCTTACAAACTGTATAACCCTGTCACAAAGAAGACAATCATTAGCAGATATGTTGTGTTCAAAGAACAAGAGTCATGGAATGGGACTGTAGACACACTAACCGATGCTCAAACACCATTGATGGAGGATGATCTTGTAGAAGAAGAGGAACATCAAGAACCAAGAGAGAAGACACCAAACAGAGTCACACCAACAAGGACTCCCAGATTTTCAAAGCAGCATGGATCTTCAAGCAGATCCACATACCATAATTCTCCAAGCAGCGAATCAAGTAATGAATCAAGTTCTGGTAAGAAAAAGATGAGAAGTTTGAAAGATATTTATGATGACTTGGATGTTAGTTCAAATTTTTCATTGTTGGCATTCCAACCTTCTTCCTTTGAAGAAGCAATCAGAGATGACAATTGGGTGCAAGCCATGGATGAAGAGATGAATTCAATTGAAAAGAATGATACATGGGATTTGGTTGATTTACCAAACAATAAAAATCTCATTGGTGTGAAGTGGGTGTACAAGACTAAAGTGACTGAGAAAGGTGAGATTGATAGATTTAAAGCATGACTTGTAGCAAAAGGATTCTCATAGCGACCAGGAATATACTTTGGGGAAACTTTTTCTTCGGTAGCCAGATTGGATACTGTAAGAGCAGTCCCAGCGACAGCAGCTCAGAACAAGTGGAAAGTGTATCAGATGGATGTCAAATCAGCCTTCTTGAATGGAATTCTAGAAGAAGAAATCTATGTGCAGCAGCCTCCAGGTTATGAAGTTGAAGGAAAAGAGGATAAAGTTTACAAATTGAAGAAAGCACTCTATGGACTGAAGTAAGCACCTAGATCATGGTATAGCAGAATTGATAGTTATATGATCAAGAATGGATTTTGCAGAAGCAACATTGAGCCTACCTTATACACAAAGGTAAATGAGCATGGACAGATTTTGATATTTTTCTTATATGTTGATGATATGATTTTTACAAGTGATCTTGAAATAGATGAATTTAAAGCAGCCATGATGAAAGAATTTGAGATGGCAGATCTAGGTCTCATGAAATATTTTCTTGGCATTGAAGTTGAGCAATCTGAAAAAGGCATTTTTATTTGTCAAAATAAGTATGCAACAGATTTATTGAAAAGATTCAGGATGGATAATTCCAAACCTGTACCTACACCAGTTGCAACAGGTACAAAATTAAGTAAGGATGATGAAGGGGCAGATGTCAATCCAACTCTATTCAAAAGATTGGTTGGCAGCCTCATGTATCTCACAGCTACAAGACCAGATATTATGCAGGGAGTGAGTCTGATTTCCAGATTCATGGAAACTCCAAAAGACACACATTGGAGTGTTGGAAAAAGAATTCTGAGATACATAGTAGGAACCGGAGATTATGGCGTAATGTATGCAAGTACAGAAAACAAAGAATTGATTGGATATACAGATAGTGATTTTGCAGGAATTTTGGATGATCGGAAGAGCACATCCGGTTATGTGTTCCATCTCGGTTCAGGTGTGATAGCATGGGTATCTAAGAAGCAGCCTATTGTGACATTATCATCAGCAGAAGCAGAATATGTAGCAGCAACTTCAGCAGCATGTCAAGCAGTATGGTTAAGAAGAGTATTAGATGGACTCAAGCAAAAACAACAAGGATCAACAGCGATATACTGTGACAACACATCAACAATAGCACTATCCAAGAATAGTGTGTTTCATCAAAAGAGCAAACATATTGATACTAGATATCACTTTATTCGAGAACTTGTGAGCAATGGAGAAGTTCACTTGAAGCCTTGTAGAAGGAGTGATCAATTGGCTGATATCTTTACAAAGCCATTAGTAGTAGATTTGTTGAGTTTCACAAAAGAAACTTGGGTGTTGTAAGCTGAGCTGAGACATAGACCAGCAGGCATGTTTGAGTTGTCATGAGTTATGTTTTAGTTTAGCGGTCGTAATTAAGGGGGAGTGTTAAAATATATAATTACTTCCTCATGCAAAAGTTAGATAGATAGTTAGGTGAATGAGTTGAGTTGAGTTACAGTTAGATTTGGTGTGTGAGTTAGACAGTGAGTTAAGAAAGTTGATCAAGTTCAGTTATGAGTGACAGTGTGTGCATGTTAATTATATTAAAGACCCTTCATGGGTTCATCGTATTAAGAGAGTTTTATGATTCAGAGTTTTATGATTAATTGAAGAGCAGCAGCTCATTGTTCGTGTGTGAAATATTCGCATTATTTGTGTGATTGAATCCTCTGCCTTTCGAACACAATGAACGATAGTTGATGAAATATGATGCCAAGAAAAATGATTGGGTTGTCGAAACTTTTATGCTCACAAATTATGTGGTTCTGGGTGCGTTATAGAGTGGCACGGCCTTTTTCTGAGTAAACATTATAGCAATTTTAATCATCAAATTTGTTCTCTATTAAACCCGTCAACTGACGAGTTGATTGAATTCTACATACCTGAAAAATTTGACGACGTCGCTACATCTGCTACAATCGTGGAGATCTGATATTATCTGTCATATTTTTGTGTGATCTATTCGCCATGCATATGTTTTAGATTATGATTTTTTTAAAATAATTCAGAGAGTTAGAGTGAATGACCGTTAGATCATTTAAAGAAACAATTATTTCTCAAACCACCATAAAAAACCATCAATAAGCTTCTAGTAAGAGAGATATCCCTAGCAGTGTAGCACGACTTCTATAAGATCCGCAATGACCCATGGGTCTTGACGGGTTTTATAGCGAAATGGGTCACTAGCATAGAACTTGCAGTTTCTACCTGTACTCGTCAAAACCCAGCTACCCGCATTGAACCCGTGAAAGGAAAATGGAGGGTAAATTTTGCCGAGCCTTATATGAGTCATTCTCGAGTCTTATACGGGTAGCCGTGTCAATAGCCAAACGAGTCTTATACTTTGCAGCATTGATCCCTAACTATTCTATTTAATGATTAATAATATATATATGATCATTTACATACATATATTATTATATAATATAATAATATAATAGTAATATTATATTATATTATATCATATATATATTATTATATTATTTTTATAATAATATAATAAGATTTATGTTGGCTGAAACATTATGTGCGGAAATCAACATAACACTCTAATCAGTCAAGTAAATGTTGTACGATGGGTTAAGTTTGATATTTATTTTACTCATATTTTTCAAATTCAAAACTATTAAAAACTTAAATTTAATTTACTAAGGTACAAAACTTAGAAAGAGTTTTAGATTTAATTTATTAAGGTACAAAACTTGAGGAGTTTTAGATTTTTTTTATTTTTTTTTTTGATGCATTTCGTCCATATAGATTATAAACTCAGAGAAACTCTGATAAACATTTTGCCACTCCTTTACAGTTATTTTCAAATGGTCATTCGACCTATGGTTTATAGAGATCAGTGCCCATATTTGCATTTACATGATGCAAATGCTTTGATACCAGAATTATATGTTTTAATCTCTTACCTGTGTCATGGATCTCTGTTCTGAGCTTGGCACTCCAAGTATGGAAGTTCTTTGATTCCAAAACTATCTATTTTAACCCCACACCTGTGAGTGATGGATCTCTGTTCTTGGCTTTGCATTTCCAGGATGCAGATGCTTTGATATCAAAACTCTATTTTAACTAGTAAGAAGAAGGTTTTCTCCAATGGTTTTAGCATATTTTAGAAAGCAACCTATTTCCCCTATTGAATCCTATTTCCATAAATACTAAATAGAATAACTGTAGAAAAAATGGTGTGTTTTCCTGAAAAATGTTGTGGCATTTATGCATGCCACTAAAAGGTCCCATAACTAACAATATTTGTGCACACAACTCTGCTACATCTAAAATAGTGTTGCATGCAGAGTTTAAAGTGAACAATAATCTACATGAATGCACACCATATATTAAGCACGGGATTATACCAGAGAAAGCCTCGTCCGGATTAAAATATTCAAAAACTATATTAATTGAGTTTGGTTACAAAGAAATATACAATCTTCCTATAATGTGATGTTGGCAACAAGTGTTCACTGAATCATTACATGAAATATCCAACCAAATCAAAATGTTCAAAAAGATGTTGTATTTACATCTGAAAGCACCTAAACGGCCATATTGCCATCAAGAACATGTGCTTTTATTTCTTTTATTCGAAGGCACCTCATTACCTCACAATTTCAAGTCCTTCTCTTAATTTTCCCTTCCCTGGATTTATTGTCTACATACTAAAATTAAGAAAATAGTTAGAAACATACCTTGCAACTTTTTGACCTAATAACATAAATATAAAGCATGGAGTGACTCAACTTTACAGCATTTGAAGTTACAAATCTTACCATTATGACCACGAGGCGAACAAATACAACGACGAAGTCAAGGAAGAGGTACAGTGAATGTTTTAAATAATCATAGTCACCATGGTCCGCTTTCTCAATAATCATCTGTGTTTCAAGCGTAGGGAGGATGGAGATTGGGAATTAGTTGTTGAAGTCCCCAATGATGGAAATAGGGATGGGATGATCGTAGATAAATGGGTTGCGTGACTGGGATATATTTTATCATTGAGCAAAAGCTAGGTTTTTACAGGGTGCTGTATTTGATCATATCTGGGTTGATTGAATAGGGTGAAGATGGTACACAGAACATATATCCAAGGTCTTTAGTTTTATTTATTCAAAACGTTTCTATTTCCATTAAATGGGTAAATACAGAGTAGATGGATAGGAAGGCACTGGAAGGTTGCTTTTCCCATCTTATCAATTAGTCTTAGCCTATTTATATGTATCCCATGTTTTCCTCGTTAGCCCATCTCGTCTCTTTAACCCGGTAGGCCACCTTAGCCTATCTATTGCTCATTCAACTGATTCAGCAACAAATTTGACTACGTTTTCAAGGTCCTTTTGCATTTCTACAGACGCTCGGACCCTAACACTAATATAATTTCATTTTTATTAATGTACCCTAACACTAATATCATTTCATTTTTATTAATGTACGTTCTAGCAGATGCAAATAACTTTAATTTTTTCTCAGCAGCCGCATCAATTACTGATACCCAAGCCCAATCTCCTAGAAATAGGTACTTCCTTCTCCTCGTCGTGATTGCCGCTGCGGAAAGGAAAGCGAAGGCCAAAGAGGTCCCCACAAACGCACTCACCATTATATTGCCAAAATCTTTGAAATGAAACAAAAAATTTCAACGAGATCCATCCCATTCATTCAGAAAAACCCTTTCATTCACCATTGGAGAAGATTCGCATAAAAAATCAACAAAATGGCCTACATAATCAAAGAACCTACCTCATTGCTCGAGTAAGTAGGAACGGATAACAGCCCGATCACAGAACCGATGCAAGCAGTAGGTTTGTGAGGAGCCCATCAATATCGTAAAATTATTAGAGCACAAATATAGATTTAGTTGAAGAATAATTGCACAAATTTGTCAAATTCAAAAAGAAAAACAATTAGAATCGAGAATGAAATTGATTCATCAACTAAGTTAAGCTTAGTTGTACATGCAATAACTATGGATAGTTAATGCTAAGTGAAGCTAAGTGTGCTTTATGTTTTCTTAATGTGCACATGAACCACATGCATGCACTAGACTTAACTAACTAAGCCAAGTGCACATTGCATGTAAAGCACTCAAGTTAACTAGCTAAAGACAAGTGCACATTGCATGCAGTTTCTAGAATTGAACTAAAGCTAATCTAGGTGCATGTACACCAACACCCCCCTTAAGCATAACTTAGATGAGTGTGATGCAAAATGAATGAATCCCGGCAACATGGCCATTTTAGATACCCATATACAATGCATAAAAAAGAGGAAAGAGGGAAAACTTAGTGGGAAAAAAAACCCCCTCATAATATAATGCAAAATAGACAACTATTAGGCAATCGTGTCCTTCACCCCTAGACGATCTCACAGAGATCGAAACTTCTACTCAGTGAAATTTTTGGTGAAGATATGAGCAATCTGCTCGGAACTCAAACAATACTGAAGATCGATGATCCCACCATGGATATGGAAGAATAAGCTTAATTTTTGGAAGTAGAGGTATCAACTCACATGTCTGGATCAAGCACTGAATTTCCTTATAGATGGTTGCATTCCAATATGGATTCCCTGCAACTTCGTCATGCATTTGACGATCAGATTCATGTACCCTATATGCATGCATGGGAATGGTTGTCTCTAGGGATGCATGCATGTGCATGTATGGCTTTAGAGATGCATTTGTAGATGCATGCATGTGCATACATGGTGTTATACATTCCTCCTTAGATTCATGCATGGATCTGCCATTGAGAGTGCATGTGGGGCAACATTAAATTGAGACCTCGTTAGGTCTGCATCATCAATAGTAGAGGAATCAAAGTCCTCTTCTATGTTTTTGAAAGTAGTGTCTTCATCACTAGCAACGGAATACATTTCCTCATGTGCAATGTCTTCGTTATTGGACAAGATAAAATTCTCATCTGCAACAAGTTCATTAACAATAGAAGAAGCAGAGTCTTCTTGTTCAACAATGTCTTGAAAATATTTCTCTACATTATTGGAGTCTTCATCACTTTCATGACTGCTATAATAAGTTGGTCTCTTTGCCTCTCAATGGTGTTCTTCTAGATCATTTTTATCGCCATATAATCCTTTCAATGTAGTCCAGATTTCATGTGGTGTATTTCCATGACTATTTGGTACAAGCCTTTACTCCTAAGATGAAGCAAAATCATTGGCTTCCATTCATAGTAATTATATGGAGTCAAAATAGTGGAAGTTGGGAATTCCATTCTTTCACTTTATGGTTGTAGAAACAATTGCGACAATTCTTTAATATTCTGATCTGCAAATCAAATCTTCGAACAATTTCCAATTCTTTGCTCTTCTAACCTGCAAAATATTGTTCATTGGCTTCCATTCATAGTAATTATATGGAGTCAAAATAGTGGAAGTTGGGAATTCCATTCTTTCACTTTGTGGTTGTAGAAACAATTGCGACAATTCTTTAATATTCTGATCTACAAATCAAATCTTTGAACAATTTCCAATTCTTTGCTCTTCTAACCTGCAAAATATTGTTCATGCACTTTCTCCAAACCAGTGTAACTCTGATACCATGTAAAATTATTAGAGCACAAATATGGATCTATTTGAAGAATAATTGCACAAATTTGCAAGTTGAAAAAGAAAACAATTAGAATTGATAATGAAATTGATTCATCAATATTAGGTTGAGAATCAAATATATAAAGCAACTAAGTTAAGCTTAGTTGTACATGCAATAACTATGAATAGTAAAGCTAACTGAAACTATGCAATATCTAGAGTTGAACTAAAGCTAATTAAGGTTAACTATGTGCATGTAAAGCACTCAAGTTAACTAGCTAAAGACAAGTGCACATTGCATGCAATCTCTAGAGTTGAACTAAAGCTAATATAAATAAATGTACACCAACAAATATTCAACAAAAGATATAAATAACACTGGATAGTTGATGTTACAAAAACGAAACTTAAGTACAAATACACCCTTTTCAGATAACACTACAAGCAAGGATAAGCTTTTACAGATTCTTCAAAACATTGTAATCCCACGAAAAATGACCAAAACCCTCGTTAGGAAATCCTCCGCCATAATAAGAATCGTGACAAAAAGAAAGAGCAAGCAAAACAATAGATCAACTCAATCAATTAGGGGGAAACCAAAACAACAATTAACAATTATTTTTCTTAATATTTTCATGTTTATGTTCAATAATAATTAACTGTTTTATTCACTGTTTAATTTAAGTGCAGATAATTGTTCAATTGTCTAACAATGAATTTAATGGTGAACAATGTTGCATAATGACATGATTTTTTTTTTATTATTATTTTTTTTTTTTAGAAAAATGAGTGACACCTAGAGTTCTTCGTAAAAAAATAAACGCTTGACTGCATAAATTAAAAAAAATAAAAAAATAAAAGTTAGGAAACTAATCTTCTCTTTCCATTCCAAATTCTCAAAAGATACCACCTAAACATAGATATTATATATATGGACAGAACGGGGAATATTCTGAGTATATTCGTGCGCAGAAACACCAAAAATTAAATCTCCTATCGACAGAGGCGAAAGAGAATTAATAAAACCCTCAAAAAACCTGGCATTTGCTGTAGATGCCAGTTGGTCGTTGTACCTTTGATTTACAGGATTAAGAGAATTAATAAAACCCTCAAAAAACCTGGCATTCGCTGTAGTTGCCAGTTGGTCGTTGTACCTTTGATTTACAGGATTAAAGGTATTGTGCTCTTTGAAGTTTTCTTCCAAATAAACAACCTGGCATTTGCTGTAGTTGCCAGTTGGTCGTTGTACCTTTGACTTACAGGATTAAAGGTATTGTGCTCTTTGAAGTTTTCTTCCAAATAAACAGACCGTTCACTAAAAAGGCAGAGACTTTCTCTGGTGAGCCGTTTATGATGTTGGTCCCACTTTCATCCACTTTCATATGGAGTCGTCTAACGAGCCGGAGGAATTCCCCGGACGGTCAAAATTGGCCGGAATCCGGGCCAAAAAAATTTAAAAAATCTTGCAGAAACAGTGTTTGAATCCTGATTTTGACATTGGAAATGGATTCAGCACCATCAAAAACATGTAAGACACCCAAAATATTAAACTTCGATAGTTATAACATGGATTTAGAAAAATTCCTGCCGGATTTTTTGAAAATCTTATCGGAATTTTCATGATTTTCAGGGCGATTCTTCTGGCTAGTTAGACTACGGCCTTTCATATCCCGGCAATCTGCCGGCAGCGGTTTTGGTGTGTGACGGATTCAATATTTCCAATATTGCGTCGAGCGACTCTTATTTATTTATTGGCCATTTATTTAATGAAGTGTAGCAGATATTGCATATTCTTAAATTTAAAGTTGTTTAAATTTAACTTTAAATTTAATAGTAAGCGATATATGCTACATCTCATTAAATCTTACTTTTAAATTTAAAGTTGTTTAAATTTAACTTTAAATCTAATAATAAACAATATATGCCACATCGCATTAAATGATCAATAAATAAAATTAGAAGTTGTCCCTAAAGGTGCAAGAATACACTGAAGGTATAGAAAAACTGAAAATATATTTTCTCTAGCCAATATATGTGTATGAGTTTAGATAAAAGTGGACAAGTAATTGTGGAATTTAAGCCATGTAATGAGGGATTTTGTTTGGTGAAAAATAGTCTAAATAACTCTACATATTCATCCTGTAGCCAAAGTCCAAATGTTATGTGCCATGTATATCCATCCAACAATTAAAACACAAATTGCCATAAGTTGTCACATGCCATATATATGCAATGGTATGACTTCATTGTATCCATAATTCCATCATGGAAAGTAACCTATTGAGAAAAAAAAAATTTCTCATGGAGAACCATTCAAAGCATATTCAGTCATGGAAAGTAACTTTTTGAGGAAAAAAAAAATTTCTCATGGAGAACGATCAGAAATAACTAATAGTTTTTATTTAATTTTCTTTTTGCAAATTAATACATGAACTCAATCAATAAAATCCTTTACACAATTTCAATGGATTTTGGATTTTGAGTTTTGGTGTCTTTGTGATAGATCCAATTCACATATGAGTTGTCCTTCAAAGGCTTGGACACATAACACTTTCATATTTGATTACAACTTTTGCTTTAATTTTGACCCAATACATTTAATGATGTTTTTTACAAATGTAATTTCATCAATTTAATTAAAATTAAAGTTTTTGAAGAAATTAAATTTGCAAATAAATTAGAGTTATGCATTTGTTTAAATATATAATTTTTTTCCATGAACATATAACAAGTTTTCTTATATTTTCACCCAATCAAATTAATTGGATCCCAAAATTTTGGAATTATTGGCTATATATGAATAATTAGTTAGTATAACCCATTCATTAGGAGACCATCAAACTTTAATTAAAATAATTGAAATTTATGTAAAGGAAAAAAAAGTTTACTACTTCACTTAGATTATTGTTTTTCAGGTCTTCCATTATTTTGTAAATTAGTATAAGCTATTCATGGAAAAACCATAATTCATTATGAGACCATAAAACTTTAATTAAAATAATTGAAATTTATGCAAAGGAAAAAAAAGTTTACTACTTCACTTAGATTATTGTTTCTCATTGTTTCTCACGTCTTCCATTATTTTGTAAATTAGTATAAGCTATTCATGGAAAAACCATAACTCATTAGGAGACCATAAAACTTTAATTAAAATAATTGAAATTTATGTAAAGGAAAAAAAAGTTTACTACTTCACTTAGATTATTGTTTTTCACGTCTTCCATTATTTTGTAAATTAGCATGAGCTATTTATGGAAAAACTCACCAGAATGGTAGTAAGCTAACTGCAAAATGAAAACCCAACATAAAGATAAATGAGACTTCCATATTGAGTTCAAAACAAAACTTGAGATCTCATTTTCACTTTCAAATCAAACAGTTCTAGTTAATTGCTTACTAGTGGTGCATAGAGATAGTTATATGGAAAATGAATATCAAAGAAGAAAAGTCCATCTTGATATGGAGTCCCGACAGCTCCAACAGTCACAGCTCTCAACAAATCCATCCTATCCTCATATATTCAACACACAAAAAATATATAATATAATGGTGACTTGATTGTAGTGTTCAAATACTAATCTATCAAATAATTATAATTTATTTTTCCTTAAATAGAAAGCCTAACTTTTCAAAATGTTTAAGATAGCATCACAAACATTTACCAATTTGAATGCTTTTGAAAACATTTGAATGCTTTTGAAAAATACATATGAATAAAAATGACAACTAACATGGTATATTTACAAAAATATTCCAGAAAGTAAAAACATTGCATTAGATTGACCCTGTGACAACTTTTCCACATAAAGCCTTTGAAAGAAATAACAGGATTTGTATTTACCAAGTAAAAATCAACTAAAAATCCAATATTACATAATGTAACAACATTGCAATAGATTTGCCAAGTAAGAATCCAATATTCCATAATGTAAAAAAATCCAATATTACATAATGTAACAACATTGCAATAGATTTGCCAAGTAAGAATCCAATATTCCATAATGTAACAACATCAATAGATTGAAGGATGCAATGACAACTTTTGCCACAGTAAATGAACTTTTAAATTCCACATAAAGCCTTTGAAAGAAGAAATAACAGGATTTGTATTTACCAATTAAAAATCCAATATTACGTAATGTAACAACATTGCAATAGATTTGCCAAGTAAGAATGTTAGATTTGCAATAGATTGACGGATGCAATGACAACTTTTACCCCAGTAAATGAGCTCTCAAATTCCACATAAAGCCTTTGAAAGAAGAAATAACCGTATTTGTATTTTCCAAGTAAGAATCCAATACATCAGATCCTTCATGGCATTTCCTCATTATTAATACGTGACTTTAATTCATACGGTATGAGCTAGATAGTCCCCTGGATTCTTGGAATATTGACTCCTGAAATTCTTGGCAATCTACTCTGAACTAGATAGTCCCTTGGATTCTTTGACTATTGACTCCTGAAATTCTTGGCAATCTACTCCAATTTCACTGAAGGCCAATAAGTTTGGGAACAATTTTAGGTAGTATAATCTTGAAGCCTGCAGAATTAGCACCCTGATTTTCAGACTCTGCTCTGACATTTGATGGCAACTTACAATCCTCTGCAATTCTACCTTTGGAGGCCTTAGTAGTGCGTACAACTTTGACTTGCATGATAGGAGAAAAGAGTTTTCTTTGTAGGCTAAAGAGTTCTTCTCCACTTCCGCTGAAGCAATCTGTTTCTCAAATCCAGGTTCATTAAAATAAGGATTATCGTTTAGTGCCAATCCTTAATAGAAACAAGCACTTGGAAAACGTTTGATGACAACAGGTTCCACACTTCATTCCCTTTTCCTTCATTAAAATAAGGATTATCGTTCTTTGAATAGAAACAAGCACTTGGAAAACGTTTGATGACAACGGGTTCCACACTTCATTCCCTTTTCCTGTCCATGTGTTTAAAAAACTGAGACAGACTTTGCCATTCTTATATAGATTTGGATTCAACCGTAACCCACCATATTATCGTTCTTTGAATAGAAACAAGCACTTGTAAAACGTTTGATGACAACGGGTTCCACACTTCATTCCCTTTTCCTGTCCATGTGTTTAAAAAACTGAGACAGACTTTGCCATTCTTATATAGATTTGGATTCAACCGTAACCCACCAGAATGGTAGCAAGCTAACTGCAAAATGAAACCCACCAGAATGGTAGTAAGCTAACTGCAAAATGAAACCCAACATAAAGATAAATGAGACTTCCATATTGAGTTCAAAACAAAACTTGAGATCTTATTTTCACTTTCAAATGAAAGCCCAACATAAAGATAAATAAGACTTCCATATTGAGTTCAAAACAAAACTTGAGATCTTATTTTCACTTTCAAATCAAACAGTTCTAGTAATTTCACTTTCAAATCAAACAGTTCTAGTTAATTGCTTACTGGTGGTGCATCGAGATAGTCAAATGGAAAATGAATATCAAAGAAGAAAAGTCCATCTTGGTATGGAGTCTCGGTTGCTCCAACAATCACAGCTCTCAACAAATCCATCCTATCAGCCTATATTCTAACAAAAACTGTATCTGTCAAATGAATGCAGAGTTCATATATTAGAAGTTAGAACAACCTTTATTTTAACAAGCAGAGGAATAAAGGGCTTGAAATACTCTGCCCATAATTTTATTTTTTCTATTTTTTGCGAGTACAGATTAGTCCATCGTATTCTCATGAACAATTGGGTTACAAATTAAAATTGTTTCTGTGGCACACAAAATTTGTTACTTTGCAACTTACTGCTACCCAAGAGAAAACAGGAAAACAATATTGAAAACAGAAAAGACAAAAGACAAAAATAGCAAAAGGCGAAATTGAAGGAAATATGACTGTCTAGAATAGCGTTTCCCTATTAGTGAATGTTCAAATATCATGAACTCATTTAATAAACTAGTGAAAAAAAGGCCACATGGCTTAGGAGTTACCTGGTTAGTGTTTTTCAAGATTGTTTCATTCTTGATGAATTTTCTCCACCGATTTCTCCTTTATTGATAGGCTGCACGAAGATATTCAAAATTTTCAGCCATGCCCCCAAATAAAAAATCACAAAACGGAATAAGAAAAACATGCTTCGTGATAAATATACCTGTATTGTTTCATTCTGATTAAAGTGATCGAAAGAGTCACTTATACTATCAAAATGTTTAAATTGACCTGGCTCATGACAACTACTGCTAGAGAAGCTATGCATTGTATTAATTTCCTCATTTGTCTGCTCCTGTTGAAAATAGACTTAACTGAATCATAATCAATAGTTTTCCGACTTACAGCTTTAATTTTACCATTTCTTTCGAAAGTTTCCCCGCTTGTAGCTTCAACTCTATCATCTTCTTTTAACAATTTCCCAGCTAGGAGGCTCATCTACATCATTTTCTTCAACAGTTTCCCAGCTAGCAGTATCATCATCATCCTCACTAGTTTCCAATCTAACAGTCTGATCTTCTTCTTCTTCATCATAACTATCAACCAACAATATTTGTCGAGGTCCAACCTACATTTACAAACAAGCAAGATTTAACCTTTAGGCTATCATACTATCAAAGTAGTTTCATATTTGTTCCAGAGCTCTACCATTCTGCCTCTGTAAATAAATACTATAAAATTAGTTTCATATTTGTTCCAGAGCTCTACTGTTCTGCCTCTGTAAATAACCATATGTAAGGAAAATATCCAGGTAAAAAACAGAATGGCTCAATAGTAGAGCCAAAGGAGGAGGAACAAATAAGCAGATCTTCCTCATAGAAGGCATAGTACTTGAGCAGTGCAATGAAAAATGCATTCCTTTGTAATATTTAACTATAAAGAAACAAGAAAATGGCATACCTTTGACATTGTTCCATCTGCCCATGCTACCTCTATGTCTCCATCTTTAACACCTATGACATTGCCAATCCAGGATAACTAAGAAAGCAGGTGCAGAAACTAAATTTCAACAAGACGAATGCAAACTTTCAACAACACTAGATGAAAAATATTAAAAAAAAAAGGAAAAACAAATTTACAGATTTTGATTGTCACCGAATATCAAAGAAACAGATTTACAGATTGTCCGTCTCTGTGCTGCACGAACATAAGGCTTTTTCCTGTAGGCTGAAGCTTATTCTGATTCGGCATCTGATCCGAATCCTCGCTGGGATCTCTGAAACGGCGGACGACAGTCCCATTCAATGCATCGATGAACCAGAGCTCCTACTTGGCGCTCTCCATAAAGGGGCCCAGGCTGTTGGTGGCACTCTTGGGCTTTGCACGGAACAGAAAATCCTCAGCCTCAACGAAGACGATAAGGAAGAATACTTGCCATTGTTAATTTCCCTCGGCGACTGCTGCAATCTGTCGTATTCCTCCATCATGTTTTCTTCCGCACAACGTAACAGACTACCCGCCATTCCGAGCTTCCAGGACAAGGAAAACCAACTTAAATTTTGTTCATAAGCTGAAGTAATGCCCGTAATTTCTGCCACGATCCAACACAGTACCCACCATTCTGCTCATAACTGAAATGCTTCAGCAGCAATTGAAGAGACAGATGTCACTCTTATTCACTAACAGATGGAGATAAATTGTTTCAAAAGAAGGCTTGGCCTAAAAATCAACGGCTTAAAACAATGACAACTGTGCAGAACGAAGTAGAAAATGAAAAGGTTGACGAAGGTTGGTGGTGAACTCTTTCAAAGAGAACACCTTCGGTGTAATAAAAATAAACTTCGCCATCAAATCATGACAAGAAGGCTTCAGAGACTGCAATGATACAACGGTCACTAGAAGCTCATACCCTAAGGCATCCTAACAACTTTATAGTTGTATCCCCTACGTAGAAACGGTGAGCTCATTAGGCGTGACATTATTTTGTTTTTTTCCATATGTATTTGCAGAATTTGAAGCTGATTAACAATATTTAGATATAGATAAAATAATCACCCTGTTAGCTGAATGGGTCCTCGTCCGCAGTATCTGTCTCCTCTCCTCTATTCTCCTCTTTGAAGCAGTAAAGTCTCCCCTATTCTCATCTTTGGAGCAGTAACTCCAAGCAGTCTTGTCTCCTCGTCGGTAGTATCTGTCTCCGCTATTCTCCTCTTTGAAGCCGTAAAGTCTCCCCTATCCTCATCTTTGGAGCAGTAACTCCAAGAAGTCTTGTCTCCGCTATTCTGCTCTTTGGAGCAGTAACCCCACTCAGTAGGAATTTCAAATATAAATCACTTGTCAAATTTGATGGTTTCTTTTCTCCTCTTTGGAGCAGTAATCTCACTAAGTTTCTTCAACTCTAATGCCCATTTCAACACGGAACGTTGATAGGCAATTTCCCTGTCAAATTCAATCCCGGAACCAGACACGTATGGGCCATGGCCCTTCCGCCGCCTGTACAAACCCAAGCACCTTACCTTAATGCAATTATTAACAATAATAAATGGACGAGACCACTAATGCCATTATTAACAATAATAAAGGTCAGTGAGACAGTTTTTTTTTTCAAGCGTGGTTCATGGTTATGGAGTGGCAGTTATATCTACAGATTATCTGATCGAACCTAACTCCCAAAAACTTTGAAGAGATTTGACCCCGGTCCCCGGTCCCTCCCACTTGACAATACTGTGAGAAAATTAATGCAATTATTAACAATAATAAATATCTGTGAAACAGGATTTACAGAAATGTATATAAAATATTACCTGTGGTTTCCTGCGACGCTTGACCAAGGAAAGCCGTGAATGATGATGGCCTGAGTTTTTTGGATGCAGCTAAACTCATGCAGTTAAGTGGTGAAAACTTGGATAGTTAGTTACAACATAAATTTACTTTAATTAAAATTTCAAATGGATTCTTTTAATAAAATATAACTAATTCAGTCATCCATATGTATATAGTATTAAAGCATCTATTACTAATTCCTAAATTCATTTATTCATTGATATAAACACAAATTTATTTATTCATTCTTATAAACTTTATCCATTCATATAAACATAACAGTATGATTTTTCACATAAAAAATTTCAATTCCAAAATAAACCGGTTAAGATTTTTCAAAATTATTAATTAACCTTTCTAATAAAATTATCTTGACATAATTTTTTTTCAATTTGAAAAAACCATCGTACATCCATTTCCTTCACATTTTGATCCACAAAATAGGAGACTAAATTAAAAAAACGCTATGTTCTACGAACTTTTCGGATATCTGTCTCGTCTAATTGTACCGACTCCTATTACATTCTTTTCAAACAATAAACATCAAGAAAAAAAAGATAACAAATGCGTGTTCATAAAATGCATGTTCATACCAGTTTCTGTAGAAAATAGTCTCAAACAAACCATTAAATTTTTATACTCCCCACAAGCCATTGCATCCCTTCTTTGTTAGATACCCTGCTCTCGATACTTGGTTCTGCTCTCGATAGACATGTGAATGATGAACTCTGGAAAGTCATCAAGGTTCTGACACATTGTATCTAGTATATAAGGGAAAGTAGTCTAGAATTAAATTTCAACGGTGCCCAATTAATGATCATTTTGGTGTCACCATAGAAAAAACAACTAAAATCTCAATAACAAATATCATCATTGATCATTTTGGAGTCACCATACACCATAGACAAACAACTAAAATCTCAATAGCAAACCGCTTTGCAAATAATAATGCCCCTAATAAAAAATAAGCTCAGCTCTGCTGTTAGTCCCTACTCCACTGTACCAACTGAAATAATAGAAATTGCCTGGCCTCAACATTAAAAACGCCCCACTACCACAAACCCCATTTGAAAATGCCTCATCAAAGAAAACTACCAGAAAATGAGTCCCTACCTCCTTATATTGAAAATGTCTTCTAAAGGGCTCTCCAACTTTGGCCCAATTTTCGAGATAGTATGTTGATTTTTAAACATGTGACTCTAATTTCTATATCAAGTTGCTCAAACCATATTTTATATAGAAGTGAAATCCTTAAATACAGAGAAACACAGGTGTGAACAAAAACATAAAAATTACAGAGACATCCTATTCGGTTGCAAAGATGAAGAAACCCCATCTTATGCTCAGTGATGAGCAGTATCCCAATCTGAGAACCCTCTGGGAAAGGTCATCACAAAATACAGTCATCGTATGGTGAATATATAACTCATGAAACTGTGACAACATGAGAGCCCTTCCCTATGCAGTGATACCAGGTCATAACAAAACACATTCATCGTACGCTGAATATATATCATATGAAACTGTAATAACAGAGCCCTTCCCTATGCAGTGTTACCAGGTCATCAAAAAACACATTCATCGTATGCTGAAAATTGTGACAGCCGAGCCCTTCCCTGTGCACTACTGGAACAGGTCATACCAAAACACATTCATCATATGCTGAACACTTTATGAAACTGTGACAACAAAGTCCTTCCCTGTGCAGTGGTACCATGAAGTTCCAGGGCCTTTTTTGCAGTGTTCCTCTAAACCACTGCACAATGAGTTTGGAGTGACCAAAAACCTGCATCTCATGAAGCTTCCTCTCCAAAGAAATCTCCAAAAAAATCAGCGCTATCAATTACCCATGAAAGTGAACAAATGAAATTCAGAAAGGACACACACTAAACTCTTCAACAGACCCCTCCCTCAGAAAACAACTAGGAACTCCTGAATTTACTTTCAAGGGAAGTTTTCATGTTGGCATCCTGCCATTGGATTGCATCCCACCAATCCCTCTCACCTCTTATTTCCTCCAAATATTTTAACTTATCCCATCCCAATGGCAATGTCCTCAATTTCTCACATTTCTTTACTGTGAAAGACTTGAGCATTGGTAACGTTCCCTCTCCCAACCCTCCACTTGAACTTGTTGCTCCCTGCAGACATTCGAACGACTTTAAGTTCTGAAGAGTCAACTTCTCCAGCTTTGTAAAACAGCCTCGCCTACCGAGGTCCATTTCCTTGAACGCATCACAACCTTCTATCGACAGCCCTCTCAAACCTGGCAATTCAAGCAACTCCACGGGTAGCTCTTTCAACCGCTTACAACTCTTGAGAAGAAGGTATGCGAGCTTTCGGAATTCTCTAATCCAATTAGGCAGTAGCTCCAAATCGCAACGACATAGGCAAAAAAGTTCCAGATGATCTTTCATCTCTTTCATATCCTGTGGAAGTTTATCTTGATTTGCACGATTGAAATCCAGCCACAGATTTGTCATCTTCGACCAATTTCCAATAACCCCCTCCTTTACTCGCGATTTTACTTCTACTGCAAAATTCCTGAGGCCGCGCAAACTTTGCAGGTCCTTTAAACAAGCATAGCTTCTTTCTGCACTTGCGTCGGGCGCATCCTCGAAATCCAATGGAATGCTCATTTTCATCCTCAATCGCTCCAGAGAAACCAATTCCGAAATTCCACGCGGAAGAATGGTCAACTTTTTGCATCCCCATATGTCGAGGGCCCTAAGAGATTTGAGTTCAGTTATCCTGTTCGGAAGACGCTGGAGCTGCTCGCAGAAACCAACGTTCAAGAATTGAAGCTTGTTCAGGTTGCCAATGGATTCCGGCAATTCCCGGATGGATGTTCTGAATAGTTGGAGAGAGGCAAGTTGTTTCAGATCTCCAATTGAAGATGGTAAAGACGTTATGGGAGTGTCACTGAGATCCAGCACCCTCAGCGAGGGCATTCCCTGGAGGAAGCTACCGGGAACAACTTTAATACCAGGACTTTCCCTTAACGTGAGAACCAAAATGGATAAGCATGTGAAGGTTGTCGGCAAGGAGCGCAGAGTACTTCTCATGAGTGCCATTCTTTTCCAGCCCTTGGTATCTTCCTCAACAGGAAAACCCTCCAAATTCTGACCCGATTTGAAAAAACAGTTGTGCTCCTTCTGGGCAATGAGAGTAGCCAGGTCACGGAGGACATCGTGTATTTTAACTTGCTCGATCCTTCCAGTAATATCCGTCTTGGTTGCCTCAATCAAACAGCGATCCCTTAAATAGCTGATAAAACTTTGCGCAGTGTCATGCAAATAGTTCTGTCCACCGCCTCTAACAAGCCCTTCCAAACCCTCTGCAATCCACATTTCGATCACTTCTTCACACTTGATTATTCTGTCTTCAGGAAAAGCTGCAAAATAAACAAAGCAAGTCTTCAAGTAATCTGGTAGAACATTGTAACTCCATCTGAGATGCTGAAATAGCTTTTCCTCAACTTCATCGTGGATGTCGTAAAACCTTTCATCAATGGTTTGCATCTGATACAAAGCCAGTTCCCACTCATGTCGATAATTATAATGCGCCATTGCTGCAGCAATTACAATTATAGCGAGTGGTAAACCCTTACATTCCATTGCAATTTCCTGAGCAACGTCCTTCTTGTCCTCTGGAACATCTCCATTCCCAAATGCTCTGGTACGAAACAGCTCCCAACCGTCCTCCTCTGTCAGCGGATCCACTGGTATCATCTCTTCCGCATTCATTTGAGTACATACAGCTTTATTCCGAGTAGTGAGAATAATTCTAGAACCTCTTTCACTCGAGGACGCTCCTAACCTTTGAAGCTTTAGACTCTTCCACATATCATCTAATATAAGAAGAAATTTTTTCTTCTTTAAATAAGAGCACAACATATCTTCTCGCCCTTGAATATTGGATTTATCTGGAAAATTTTTTAACTTCAATCTATCTGCAACACAACTTTGTAGATCTGTGTCACTGTAATCTTTGGATACTGTTACCCAAATGATGAGATGAAATAAATTGCTTACCTTTTGGCTGTTGTTGATGGTCTGAACTAGAGAAGTCTTACCAACTCCACCCATGCCATAGACGCCAATAATGCGGATACGGCTGCTATCCAGGGTTAGCCACGTCTCAAGCCTTGACTGTGCAGATCGTATTGCGTTTCCAGTGAAACCAGATTCGGGGATTTCAATGGGAATCTGGGTAGGCGGAGTAAATTCCCCGTATTCTCCACCTGGAGGAAAATTGGACTGCTGTGACTCAAGTTTAGCAACATTCTGTTTCCAATCTCTTATATCTTTGCTGATCCTGTACCGGCAGAGGTAGTTAGGGCAGCAACCAAGGCAATTTTTGCCTTTATGGTACTCGTTACTAATAGATTCCGAAGCTTTTATGGCCTTGTCCGCCTCATCCAGCCAAATCTTCACTATTTGTTTAGGGTTTCTTTGTTCTTGAGTGAGCTTCCCATTTATTTCATCTATTCCACGGCTCAGATGTTGAGCTTCAGCTTTCATGTCCTCGACGGCCTCGGGCACAGCAGCGACCGTTCTGACCTCTTCAACAAATTCGTTAAAAAAGCTGCTCAGAACATTGCCTGCAACTCCGGTACCAATCGCCTCGCCAGCCATTTTGCTTCACAAAAACCCTGCAGTCTGCCGAACCAAAATAAAGAAACGCCTCCTGAGTATCAGAGAGCTCCTCCGAGCTATAATCATCCAAAATAAGAGTCCTCTTAGCTCAATATGGGTATGGCTCCCAACATTTTCTGTTCCAAACACTCACGTCAACAATTATTCGTACTCCACTGCTGGAAGCAACTTTCCTTCAGTATTTTTGGTACTTCACAGCCGAAAGCAATTTGAATTCGGAGGGTGTAGGATTAGAAGCTACAATCCACAGTTAAAGTTTTATGATGGTATATAATTATACTTCAGTTAAAAAATTAAATAAGTAAATTTCAGTTAAAAAATAAAATAATTAAACCATATAAAATAATAAAAATTAATTAATAAACATTCACCAAATAGTGTAGGGCCAGTACTCAAGGGTTGTTTTCAATATAAAGATGGAATTGAATTACACATTAATCTCTTAAGTAAAAGGTCTAAGATTTTTACAATTATATAATTATATTTCAATTAAAAATTTATATAATTAAATTTCAAATAAAATAAAAAATAATAAATAATAAAAAATAATTAATTAATTAACATTCATAAATGGATAGAGACGATTACTGAAAGATTCTTTTCAACATAAAGCTGGAATTGAATTACACATTAATCTCTACCTACATAACTTAGCATTAGGCACCTTGAGATTTTATTTATTTATTTATTTTTTAAAGATATTAAAGTTTTATGACTCTATAAATAATATAATTATATTTTAATTAAAAATTTATATAATTAAATTTCAATTAAAATTTAAAATAATTATTTAATAAATAAATATTCATCAAATATAGTGATTTAATAAATAAACATTTATCAAATAATGTAGGACCAGTACAGTGGTTATTTTCACATAAAGACGGAATTGAATTACATAGCTGTTTTTTTTTTTAATGATATTAAAGTTTGATTATTGTACAACTTTTTTTCTGATATTAAAGTTTTATGATTGTACATAGTTTAGGTGCATTAATTAATAAATATAATATATATTTTAGAATTTATTTTGTTGGGTAAGTGTTATATATGTTTAAATAAAATGAAATGAAAAACATATTAAAACTACAAAATTATTCAATAAAGGTCACAAGCTTTAATAGGCCATTGGAGTAATAACTCCTTATATGCCGATGTCCTTGCCGCTCTGCGCTCTGATCCCGAACTATCTATCCTATCCCAGACATTTAATTAGTGAATGTGGTTCATTATCAGATAAAAAGACGCTTCAATTAGTTGTTGTAAATAACTCTTAATTTAACTAGAATAAGAAAATTAAGAAATTTAATTAGTTTAATAAAAAAGAATCAATTAATAATTATTTAATATATTTATTTATTAAAAATAAAATAATTAATAGTTATATATTATATAATTTTAACATTTTTTATTTAATTTAATTTAAAAATGAATGAATTAATAGTTATATACTATATAATTTTAATATATTTAATATACTTATTTTCATATATATATATATATATATATATAATCCTAATTTAATAGCTATTTCAATATATTATTTATCAAAAATAGTTTTAAATATTATAATTAATAAGAAAAATATAATGAATTAATTTTAATCTATTAAAAAATCTGAAAGGAGAAAGAGAGTAAGAGAAAGAGAACCATAGGAAGAGGAAGGGGGTGTTAAGAGGAGGAGAACGGACAAGAGGGGGAACTGGGTGGGAACAAAAAACATCAACTAAGAGTGAAGGGCAGGAATCCAACATCTTCTAGCACTCCACCCATCATCCATGTTAAGGCTAACTGGTCTTTTTTCGATTTCTAGGACTTCTCTTAACTTATGGTGGTGGAAATGGTCAATCCTCGCAATAACCTTAGCCTCTTCAATGCAAATGTGATGTTTTGTCTTTTCAGCATGCTCTACTAAGGCAGAGGAGTGTGAAGTACTATGTTTAAGGTCAATGACGTGTTCATGAATTCTTTGATTAATGGATCGACCAGATGTAAGGCCTCCCACAAGAGCACAAAATCAAGTAAACACCCTTACCATCCTTAGGGAAAACTAGGTCCTTTACTGATCTAAGCGAACTCTGAATGGTGCGGAGGGGCTTGAAGGTCGAGGAAATATTATGTCTCCTAAGGATCCTAGTGATTCTATCAGTAGTAGCTTGAATAAACGGAAGGTGAACTCCAGATAATCGATCACAAGGATCTTTTTTATTCATCGAACGTTTTTCTTCTTTTTGAAAAGCTCTAAGACACTGAACCTTGCTATAGTCGTTCTTATTGAAAAAATTTAGGAGTTAAGATTTCTCTCCTTCAAGGTGGTGTTCATCAGAGATTCTAAAGGCTCTGGTAGCTAGGGTGTTGAGAACCCTTAGCTTATGAGCAGGGAAATGATGAGGAAAATCAAGCAAATACTGCTCAGTGTGCGTCTTCTTTCTAAAGATTTGATGATATAAAGAACCTTCCTCATTCCTAGAAATAAGAACATCTAGAAAGGGTAGACTTCCATCCACTTCGAATTCCATAGTGAACTTAATAAAGTCAGATTGATCATTAAGGTTCTAGAAGAAAAGGTCCAATTTTTCTTTTCCATGGGGCCAGACCACACAAGTGTCATCAACAAACCTTTTCCAAAGCCTAGGTTGAAAAAGGGAGGAGGAAAGGACCTTGGACTCGAAGTCTTCCATGAAAATATTAGTCACAACGGGGGATAGGGGGGAACACATGGCCATACCACAGGTTTTGTCAAAGAATTCACCCTCGAAACTAAAGAAGGTCGAGGTGAGACAAATATCAACCAGATGGGTAGCATCAGGATCCGTGATTCGATTAATGACATCAATAGCTTCATTAATGGGAATGCAAGTGTATAATGAGACAACATCAAAACTTACAAGCCTGTCATCGAGATCCATTTTAATTCCTTTCAATTATTTAATAAAGGAGGATGAGTCTTTGACAAAGGAGTAGGTCTATCCCACAAGAGGTCTAAGCTTACTAGCTAAAAATTTAGCAAGAGGATAAGTCGTACCACCGATGGTGTTGACAATTCGGGAAGGGGAGCTCCTGCCTTATGAATCTTTGGAAGACCATAGATCCTAGGAGTGAGGGGGTTACTCTCAATGAGATTTTTACTCAGGAAGCCAACAATGCTACTAGATTTTATGGCCAAAGAAACTGCTTTTGAAACTTTCTTAAGGGGATTTTTGTCCAGTTTCTTGTAGCTCTAGCTATTATGTAGGTGATCTAACATCTTATTACAGTAATCCTCTCTGTTTAAGATCACCATATCACCTCCCTTATTAGCCTTAAGAATAACGATGTCCTGGTTACTGTTCAAGGATTTAAGGGCCTCAAACTCAAGTTTGCTAAGGTTACTCTTAGGGGGCTTGGCTTTTTTGAGGATCATGGCACAATCTTATCTAATGATGTCTTTTGAAGCATCAGGTAAATCTCTAATCCCATACTCTATATCACAAATAATGTCTTGAATAGGGATTTTTCTAGGAGCCAAGGGAAAATTGAGACCCTTCTCCGAAAGACTGTAGACATGACGATCAAAGGAAAAACTAGAGAGATTTATAATAGTCCTACTCGAAGGGGGGGGAGAGGATTTATTATTATTATTATTATTATAGTTAATGTTATTATTATTATTGTTATCATAGTTAATGTTAACATCATTATTATTAATATTATTATTGTTATTAAAATAATAATAAGTATTATTAATATGATATTTGTTGTTAATATTATTATTACAATTATTATCGTTATTATTATTAAAATCATTAATATTATAATTATGTTTGACAATGGAGGATTCCATATTAGAAATCAAAGGCTTAAAAGTAGAATTAAGAGGTTTATAAAAGCTCAAATCCATACCTAAATTCATGCCATCCATTAAGCTTGGGAAAGCGATATGCTGGTTTAGCTTGGGAAGCAGACAATCCACTCCACAAACTAGCTTTGACAAATCCTGGACATGGTCAACCGAATCACCAATCGGGACCATCGATTTCGTAAGCCGAGACCCAACACCATCCGAATATCCTAAACAATCCTAGTTAGCGTTACGTTGGACGATGGAGGCCAACTGATCATCAAGTCGTCCTTCCACAGTAGAGGAGATCTAGATCGAAGAAGCCTACTCAACACCATAATTGTAGGATGCACCAACTAACGGAAATGAAAAATTAGACCTTTTCTTCCAGCATCTTAATGATCAATCTAACTTCATTAAGTTCACCATGGAATTCGAAGTGGATGGAAGCATGCCCTTTCTAGATGTTATTATTTCTAGGAATGAGGAAGGTTCTTTCTCTCATCAATTATTTAGAAAGAAGACGCACACTGAGCAGTATTTGCATGCTTGTTCTCATCATTTCCCTGCTTAGAAGCTAGGGGTTCTCAGTACCCTAGCTACCAGAGCCTTTAGAATCTCTGATGAACACCACCTTGAAGGAGAGAAATCTCATATCCTAAACATTTTCAATAAGAACGACTATAGCAAGGTTCGGTGTCTTAGAGATTTTCAAAAATCAGAAAAAGGTCCGATGGATAAAAAATATCCTTGTGATTGGTTATCTGGAGTTCACCTTCCATTTATTCAAGGTACTACTGATAGAATCGGTAGGATCTTTAGGAGACATAATATTTCCTTGACCTTCAAGCCCCTCCGTACTATTCAGAGTTTTCTTAGATCGGTAAAGGAACCGGTTTTCCCTAAGGATGGTAAGGGTGTTTACTTGATTCTGTAATCTTGTAGGATGCCTTACATCGGTGAAACTAGTCGATCGATTAATCAAAGAATTCATGAACACGTCGTTGACCTTAAACATAGTATATCACACTCCTTTGCCTTAGCAGAGCATGCTGAAAAGACAAAACATCACATTTGCTTTGAAGATGCTAAGGTTATTGCGAGGATTGACCATTTCCACCACTGTAAGTTAAGGGAAGCCTTAGAAATTGAAAAGAGATCAGTTGACCTTAACAGGGATGATGGGTGGAGTGTTAGGAGATGTTGGATTCCTACCCTTCACTCTTAGTTGATGTCTTTTCTTCCCGCCTGGTTCGCCCTCTTGTCCGTTCTCCTTCTCTTAACCCCCGCTCTCCCCCTCCTTCCTCTTTGTATGGTCTTCTTGCTCTCACTCTCTTTCTCCTTTTGATATTTTTATATAGATTAAAATTAATTCATTATATTTTTCTTATTAATTATAATATTTAAAACTATTCTTGATAAATAATGTATTGAAATAGCTGTTAAATTAGGATTTAATATATATATATATATATATATATATATATATATATATATATATATATATATATGACTTATTAATTAAGAAAATAAGTATATTAAAATTATATAATATATTACTATTAATTCATTCATTTTTAAATTAAATTAAACAAAATTATATAATATATAACTATTAATTAATTCACTTTTAATAAATAAATATATTAAATAACTATTAATTGATTCATTTCTTCTTAAAGTAGTTAAATTTCTTATTTTCCTTATTCTAGTCAAACTAGCCATTATTTACGAGGACTAGTTGGAGTGTCTATTTATCTATTTAAACTAGTTCCTAGATCATATTTCTCATCTTGTCATGATGATGAACCACACTCGCTGGTTCGAAACGCGTCGACAAAATATGCTCATATGCTATTATCACCTGAAGATTTTATATACATTTTATGGATCACAAAAGCCAAATTCCTAATACGTTATGAACATTTAGATTGAACTTATAATATATATCTTCCAATTTATTCATTTTCTAAATAGCTAAAAGAAACTTGTAAAAATCTTCACATTTCATTGTGTATATTTCAATATCAAATCAAGCCATGATGTTGACCTTCATTGATTTTTTTATTATAATAGAATGGTTACTTTTATGTCATAAAGCCTGGGTTACATGGCCATAACCATTTACATTAGATAATACAAAACATAACTTTGTTGTCTCTGCAACTTCATTATTCCAATAGCTCCAAAGAGGGGTCTTGTTGTTGATACAAGCTCTTTGAACTAAAATTCTACACAAAATAAATTTGCAATGCATGAATTAACTAAAATTTAGGCAACCTAAAAGGGCCCAAGCTTCATTCTTATCCACCTAGAAGAAAAATTTCCATTTACCCACTCCTTTATGAGTTCCCCCTTCACTAGATGTGTCTTGTGGCTCCTTGGTGATGAGAACAAATTTCCTGGATAAAAGGTCATCAACCTCTGCAAATAACCCATGGTTAATGAGCTCTACACTATGAGTCATCAATTATGCCTCAAGCTTAATTAACTTCCTTTCAACAATCGCCTCTAATTTTTCAAACTTAGCTTCCATTAGGATCACTTTTTCCTCCCTGTCACTCTCCATCAACCTAATCTTGCGATTCAAGAGATCTAGTCTACCCATTAACAACTTGAAGAGTAACTATTCTGTCCTTTTCCACCTTTCTTCTACATCCTCCAAGGAATGGACACCCTCTGACGCCATCATCACCCAGCTTAACAACATACTATAGCAAGAGAAACACAAGGGGAAACTAAGAAAGGATAATCAAAGTTTGGGAGAGATATTCATATCTAGACCCCACCGTCCAGAATCCCACTTTCACTATCCTCTACCTCCATTAAATGTGTATCTCCTCTTATCTCCATAACCTTCTCAGACATGTCCTTTGCAAGAATCCAAACCAACATTCCTTTCATTGAATTAATTGAGGCCTATGGGAAGTATAACATTCGACCTTGATGCATTCATACTTTCCTATGAGAACTCACATTTCCAAAGCTTGATGCCTTCTAACTGTCCATAAATATGGCTGAAATGCACTTGGAAAAAAGCACGAATTTCACAGGCTTACCATGTACTTGATTGAGGTCTCTAAGTGGGCTCTCATTAAACATTTTTGCTAGCCCATTATTCATGCATGAATTTAATACCCGAATATGCTCTACTTTGTCTTCATCCTTGGTGATGCTTTGATTCATGATCATGATCATTAGATTATGGCACAGGGATGTTGTCCTTATTAATTCCATTTACTTATAATACACCATTTCCTATCTCTGCTCCTTGGTTTGCCAAACCATTGCATCATTCTTATCTATCCAGAAGACAAATTTCCCTTTACCCACTCCTTCATCAGTTGCACCTTCACTATATGTGTCTTGTGGCTCCTTGGTGATGAGAAAAAATTTCCCAGATAGAAGGTCATCAACCTCTATAAATAACCCATGGTTGATGAGCTCTACACTATGAGTTATCAATTATGCCTCAAGCTTAATTAACTTCCTTTCAACAATCACTTCTAAGATTTCAAACTTAGCTTCCATTAGGGTCGCTTTTTTCCCCCTGTTGCCCTCCATCAACTCAATCCTACGATTCAAGAGATCTATTCAACCCATTAACAACTTGAAGAGAAAATCTTCCATCATTTTCCACCTTACTGCTACATCCTCCAAGGACTGGACACCCTCTAATGCCATCATCACCCAACTTAACAACAGGCCAAAGTGAGAGAAAAACTAGGGAAAAATAAGAAAGGAAAATCAAAGTTCGGGAGAATGTTCATATATAGACCCCCACCGTCTAGACTCCCACCATCACTCTCATCTACCTCCATTAAACGTGTTTCTCCTCTAATCTCTATGAAAATATCAGAGTTGTCCTTCGTAAGAATCCAAAGCAACATTCCTTGAATTGAATTAATGGAGGCCTATGGGAAGTATAACATTCGACCTTGATACATTCATACATTCCAATGGGAGCGCACATTGCCAGAACTCGATGCCTTCTAACTATCCATAAATATGGCAGAAATGCACTTGGAAAAAAGAGTGAATTTCCCAGGCTTACGATGTACTTGATTGAGGTCTCCAAGTGGGCTCTCATTAAACCTTTGTGCCAACCCATTGTTCAGGCATGAATTTAGTACATGTATATGCT
Source organism: Pinus albicaulis (assembly GCA_034641835.2). Classification (NCBI taxonomy): domain Eukaryota; kingdom Viridiplantae; phylum Streptophyta; class Pinopsida; order Pinales; family Pinaceae; genus Pinus; species Pinus albicaulis. Next base: position 1,248,172,063 of record CM076581.1, on the reverse strand, counting down.
ATACGCTATCGTCGTCCTTTGTGATGCTTTGATTCATGATCATGATCATTAGATTATGGCACAAGGATGTGGTCCTTATTAATTCCATTTACTTCTAATACACCATTTCATAGCTCTGCTTCTTGGTTGGCCAAACCATCATGTGATTCTTATCAACCCAGAAGAAAAATTTCCCTTTACCCACTCCTTCATCAGTTGCGCCTTCACTATATGTTTCTTAAGGCTCCTTGGTGATGAGAACAAATTTCCTAGATAGAAGGTCATCAACCTCTACAAATAACCCATGGTTGATGAGATCTACACTACAAGTCATCCGTTATGCCTCAAGCTTAATTAACTTCCTTTCAACAATTGCCTCTAAGCTTTCAAACTTAGCTTCCATTAAGGTCACGTTTTCCTCCTTTTCACTTTCCATCAACTCAATCCTGCGATTTTTGAGATCTAGTTGACCCATTAACAACTTGAAGATAAACTATCCCAGCCTTTTCCACCTTGCTGTTATGTCCTCCAATGACTCGACACCCTCTCGCGCCATCATCACCCAACTTAACAACAAAATAGAGCGAGAGAAACACCGGGGGAAACTAATAAAGGATGATCAAAGTTTAGGAGAGATATTCATATATATAACCCAACCATCTAGACTCCCACCATCACTCTCCTCTACCTCCATTAAACATGTATCTCCTCTAATATCCATGACAATCTCAGATATTTCCTTTGCAAGAATCCAAACCAACATTCCTTGCATTGAATTGATGGATGCCCTATGGGAATTATAACATTCAACCTTGATGAATTCATACCTTCGTATGGGAACTCACATTGCAAGAGACCGATTCCTTCTAACTATCCTTAAATTTGGCTGAAATACACTTGGAAAAATGAGCGAATTTCCCAGGCTTACCACGTACTTGATTGAGGTCTCCAAGTGGTCTCTCATTAAACCTTTGTGCCAACCCATTAATATTCATGCATGAATTTAATACCCAGATATGCTCTACTTTTTTGTCGTCCTGGGGGATTATTTCATTCATGATCATGATCATTAGATTATGGCATAGGGATGTGGTCCTTATAAATTCCATTTGCTTCTAATACACCATTTCCTAGCTCTGCTCCTCGGTTAGCCAAATCATCGACCAATTTTTTTTAAGTGTCTTAGGGCATGAAAGAGGGAGAATTATTTGAATTTTTTTAAATGGAGGATTATTCTTCTCACTACAGGTGTTAATGTAGAATGAACTATTGAATAGGACTTTGATAACATTCTAATTTCAATCATAGAATCCCCAAGAATTTTCAGCTTCGTTATACTTTGTTTTTGGCAAGATCTAACCCTTTCCACATTACTAGGAATTTGACCTTATTTTTTTTTGTTGTTCCTAGTCCCCATGTGTACCTGATATCTTCATATTCATCGGGGAAATATATCATCCCTCCCGCTCTTTCTACCCCTGTTGACCCTTGTTGATTTTTAAAATACAAGTTGTTTTATATTTTAGGATTATATTCCTTTCAAAAAAGAATAAACGTGGGAGACATATATAAATTCCAATGTTATCTTCGGTTGTTTGGAAGAAAAAGGGAATTTATATCTCTGATACGAGTCTTCTGAATCCATCACAATGTGTTTTTTAGTTGAAGTTTCAAGCCCTCAAGTGTGGCTCATCATTAGGACACTCATGAGAAATGTAATGAAACTGCAATGAATAAATAGACCAACATAGATCCATCTTAAATCTGGATCTAGAAAGCAACAAGAGGGATTAAATCTCTTTTCACTCTAAAATAGGTTTGTACATCAAGAAATTTGATCACTGTAACAACCCTGATGAAAATTCCATGTCATAAAAGCTAATAAAGGTAAAATAATAACCAAGGTCATGGGACACGTATTCCAAGATGAATTTTTCCCAAAACATCCTAGTGGGGGTGTTCATATGGTTTATTATGGCTGTGGAAATTGGAAAAGGAAATTTCAAAGACTTTGGAAAGGATTGAGGCATTAAATGGCATTTTATTTATGAAAATAATGGAAAATAGTAGAAAACAGAGGTGAAAGGTCATAGGTTGCATGTGAGGAGGAAAATGAAGGAAAGTAATGGAAAATGAAGAAAATCGAGGCCTCATTAATAAAAAAGCTTTTGAGGATTAGTTCATGGATTTTGTTAGTTTGGCTTTTGTTCAATACAATTTTGGAGCTCTCAATACTCTCTCTCTCTCTCTCTCTCATACTCTTGGATACTTAGAGTTTTCTTGGAGCACTCTTGGAGAGTGGCATGCTTAGATATTTGGAGCAAGAAGGAAAATAAAGAACACAAATTGTAAGAGGTCATCGAGATCAACAACTACAGTGGGTTTTGACTGCGGGTACCGAGTTGCATGTATGTCTTCCTCACTAGTTTTTGCATGCATGGTGTATACATGTGGTTTCTTAGTCATGATCTGTCATTGGAATGGAGGATTACCTAGATTGACAGTGGATTTTCCTAGCCTTGCCATTTCCTTGATAGCCATGGTGTTGTGGGCTCATTTCATCGTTTGTTTTCTGGTTGGTTCTTGTGTTCCTTTAGATGTGGGTTTAGTTACTAGTTCCTGGAGCCTTAGTTGGACAAATGCTTTAGAGCTCGACGACAACTGTGGGTTGAGTTACTAGTCCTAGAGCCTTGGTTGGATAAATGTTATGGATCCCTATGTGGGTTGAGTTACTAGTCCTCGAGCCTTGGTTGGACAAACGCCCCGGAGCACTGTAACAACTTGGGTTGATTTACTAGTCTCGGAGCCTTGTTTGGAAAAAACGCTCTAGAGACCTAGACAAATTGGGTAGAGACCAATTTGGTGGTGGTTGTGATGTCCGACCGTGAGGTGGAATCACTGGTTGAGGGTTGAGATGGTTTGGCCTCTGGAAGCCCTAGTTTGGTTTTGGTTTATGAGATCCCACATTCGTGCTTGGAATATGGAATGGGGGTGACTGGATGAAGAGAGATTTGTCTCAGCCATGTCTATGGTAGGGTGGAACATGGAAGTCCTAGAATTGGTTGCATTTTCTTATGGAAATGAGAGCTATTTTCCTCTTGTATTGATGGCTTAATATGCTTGTTATTTTGTGTCTTATATGGTTGTTATGTTCTTGTAATTTATGTTGCTTATATGTTGGTTATGTTTGAGTACTGTGATGGTGATGAAGTATGGATCTCATCATGTTTTGATTCATAATTGAATGAACAATGTATCTATGCATAAATAGATGATAATGCAGTTAATGTGATGAGGTAACAATGCTTCTTAACTATTCTCAAATAAGTATGAGATCCCTATGCTTAGATATGTTATTCAAACTTGTAGATTGCAGATTTGTGACATGTTTGACGAAATTCTTGTCATGGCTAGTAGGGGTCCAGTCAAGTCATTGTTCTAATTTTTGCTTGTGCACCATTGTTTCGTTGTTATATTTCATTTATGCACTTGTCTTTGAGTTTTGGGCTTGAAAATCTGGCTCCAATCTCGGGGACATTGGCACAGGTCCATGGAAAAAAGTCCCTTAACGCACACATGCATATGTTGTGGGAGCATACAGAGCCTCCCAGACACACCCATTCCTATATTGTGGAAGCGTCCAGGGGTTAAATAGTATAAAACTTCAATGGGACCCAGGGGTTGGATACTTGAGTGGTTAGGTGGGATCCTGGTAGTTTTGTTGCTGATGTAAAATGTTTGTTTGACGTGTTTCTATTGATTTCACTTCCTTAAGGTCACCTATGAGGTTGAATCAAATCATAGTAACTCTTCATCAAATGTTTACCCTGGTTGGATGATTACTTGGGTAGGTGTGGGAGGAGGGTGTTAAAGAGTGGTATCAGAGCATGGTTCACCCCTTGGACTAGATGGGTTGTGTGTGTTGTTCATGTAGTCATGTCGGTTACATGTGTGCTAATCATCCTAGCAGTATATATGCTTGTTGTATATGCATGGAGTCAATCATGATTGTGGTGATGTCACCATGTGGAAGAAGATGTTGTTGTTGTGGAATATGTCGTCATAAGTGTATGCCTGGTTACGCGTTGATTATAAAAGTCAAGTGCTTACATGTATTGCCCATGTATGCTTATGTTACATTTCGTTTATGCTTATGTATTGTTTATGTTTACGCTTGTGTATTTTACTATGTTTTTTCTTGTGTACTGTCCATGTACATTGGTATGGTGGATGTTTTTATGCATGAGGTCGTGGTATGTGCAGTGATATGGTCATGCATTGATGGCTAGACTCTAGCTAGAATTACGATTATGTGTTGATACACCTATGTGTTATATGTTTATATGTTGATATGATTATATCTATACATGCATTATTGTTGCCAAGATAAATCCCCTCTACGGACATACGCGATCTCTCTAGCCCTAGAGTGGGTCTAGCAACACGAGATTATTTCTAATTCAAATATCTCTTAACTAACATTTACAATGTGGCAAGAAAAGAGACAAAAGTACCTTTTTCCCAACGCTTCACTTGATTCCGTTAATGATGACCTTGATCCACGATCCTTTTAGGCTTGCTCCCTACTATTGATGGCACAAAAATACCTGTGGATGATCAAGAGACAACAACAAACATAATACAATACATAATAATCATAAACATTAGGTATCTAGAAGATCAAGGAGTACCAAAATATTTGCATACACATTTAGACAAATATAGAAAGAAAATATGAGATGTTCTTATTGATAAATATAAAAGGAGAGCTTACAACCTAGGCCTTGATGTTGGAGGCCTCCTTTGGTGAAAATCTGAGTCCTTCACCGAAGCTCTAAAGCACCCTTCTCCCGAACACTTAGGCATTATCACAATGCTAGGATGCAAGGGAACGAGAGTTCAGACGAGTCTAAAAATGACCAACCAAGCTCTAAAATTGTAGGAATGAGGGATATGAATTTATAGGAAGGGAGAAGAGTTTGGGAGCCCATGAAAGGAGGAGGAAGGCCCGCTTTCTAAGGGATGAACCCCCATGGATGAGATAAAAGCTCTAAAATCAGAGAGCTCGACCTTATCACCATTGTTTAACAATCAACTCACCGCCCTTGAGCTTCTAGAGGTCGAAGCTTCTCCTCCATTTGAGGAAACACTACTAGAAAGGGATCAACGTGGTTTTCCAAGAAATAAGGGCACTGACAGTGCTAAGCCAGAACTGTGAATATGACATCAACGCGAGCATGGAACTAGGAAAAGCGTTGACCTAGGAAACTAGGAATTCAACCAAGTTTCTTTAGTAACCTTCCAAGGCAGTTTTCTTTGGATCTTCAGGGGATGTCGTAACATATTTATTGATGGTGGGTGCAGAGGATCTGTTGTAACAACTCCACTTCCAAAAAAAAATTATTTTTCTTTTTATAGTCTAAAGAGTAACTGTAGTCAACTTCATTAACGTATTTCATCACACTTCGACGTATTCGTCTAGTTGTTTATGTTTTCCTTACTATTGACGAATTTAAGTCCAACAATTTTCATCATTCACTTTTCTTGGAAGTTGGACATTAACTACATCTCTTTACCACTTTATTTTAATATAATAGAATTTATGCTACTTATGCTCTCTCTAGCATAATATAATTCTTATATTATACTCTTAACTTTTTACTTCCACTAATTCAATCATATGTGCCTTTTATGTTCTATCTAGTTATTTTTATTATGCTTGTAGCCACTTGATTGTGCATTCTCGGCTTTCCCTAGTTGACAATCTTATTTTATATTTTATCAAGGCTATCACTGGAACCTTACTAATGTTTTTAACATACAATTTACCTATATATACATTTAATAGCCATAAGTGATCCATTAAATCCTTACAATGAATTCGATAATCTTAAATCTACCTTAACCTTATTACATACCCCACTTTGCAATATATATAATGGATAACATTATTAAATACCCATTGTATGAATTTTTATCATTCAAATATTATATTAATTCCTCTAGCCCTACGTGGGATTATTTTTGTGGTATATAATTATTGGTATATGTCATGTAGGCCTCCTTTTTGGAATTATCATGGACTTAGCTCGGCCTCATTACTTTGCCACGTAAATGGGCTTATGATACTGATTAACTTAGCACGGTTTCACATAAATCTATGCATTTATAAAATTGGGATTTAGAATGACCATCCGTAAGATTTGAAGTTAGAAGGATTAATGGCTTTATCCTTTCGATAATTTTTTCATTTATGAATTGTACTGAGTTCATTAAAGGCATCACATGGCTCCAGAGAATGGACCTTTCGTCTTCCCGGTTGATTTCCCTCGCTCAATTCTTTCCATGTGGATGGTTATGAGTATATCATATCATTGATTTGACTTAACTCTTATTCTGCCCCAAATTTTGTTTTCTCATTATTTTGGCACTGTAATTACTTTGTTCCGGCTCTGGTTCCTTCGGAAAACCCTCATTTCACAAGGATCCATGCCTTTCGTTGCTTCTGTCTAGACCCATGACGCAGAACGTCCATGGCTATCATTATGTCTTCCAGAGGAAATTCCCAAATGTTACCTCATGTAATAATACCTTTTAAATGCAATGTTTCCGGATCTGAATCTCTATGAGGTATTTTAATTTTTAATCTAGTTTTCCTGAACTATTATGCTCAACAATTGATACGTATCCCCTCACAGTGGTCGTAGCATGTTCATTCTGTTGCAGGGTTTACGTTTTAATGGAGTATCATTAACAATATTCTTCCAAGTTCTGGCAAATCGTAATGCAACTGTTCTTCAAGGCATACTACATGAGGAATTCACCCAGTTACCTTATAATTCGAGCTTATTGCAAATTCAAATGGTTCACAATTATATTCAGGTTCTTTTGTATTAGTTTCTACTCTTTAGCTCCGATGTATGAAAAAGATATTAGTTTATCTATGTCCCGTGTTTATGGTTTCCTTTCGAGTATTCATATTTTGACTCTATGTAATAATAATTTCTTGTTTTTGTGTTGGGATGCAGGTTGGAGATTACCTTCGTTAAAATGAAGTATTCACCTACGACTCTGCCGAAACTAAGGAGTTCCATCCTTCAAGAATTCCAACCCAATCATTTTTTCTTCTCGGCATCACAATGATTTTCCAGGTATGAGTGTTTTACCCAAACTGCTCTCTACAATCCTCTCAACCAATAGGTATCGACGACCTGTGGTTAAATAGTTTTATGGGTTTTTGTCATAATATGATTTTCGTTCATTCGCCTGGTTCTCCTCTACTTTAAGAACCTATACTAGTTTTTTGGTATTCGTACCCTTCTCCAATAGACGTAGGTTTTTTCTCAGTAATATATACTACGTTATACTATATAGATTTTTTCTCAATCGCATCCTGAAATTTCTGCGTTGAATTTTCTTGTTCATTTGGCATTTAAATTCTCTTCAGGCATATATATATGAAGGTAACACTTCATTGGTCCTTGGCTGAGTTACGTTTAGAGAAATTCCCACGTTTCTCGCCGACTTGTTTTAAAATTAAAATTTATGAGTTGACTTAGATCTCATTTTGAGATTCGTAATTATGATTTAGGAGTTGACTCAGAACTCCTATCGATTTTTGTTCTAACTTCAATTTTTTGATTTCTGAGTTTACTGCAACTCATCGTTTGCTTCTGAGGGTTTGAGAATATTGTTTATTCTAGGATTATTCAACCTTTCTCAGATGTAGGGACTTTCACGCTTTTTATATATTCTGGCTGAATTTCACAATGCATTATTAAAGCTTGATAGATGGTAACATTCTCAGATATTTATTTTAATATAATTAATTGTACAGAATGGGGTCTGATTATAATTGTCCCTAATTTGTACATGAACCTAAATTTTCCACAGTCCCTCAGAATTTATTAGTCATTCTGCCAAAGATAATTCAGGTAACCTTTTTCCCTCTCTTTGTAGAAATTTCTCCTGCTATTATATTCCTCTAATTCCTAGTTTAATTGTTTTACAAATTCTTTTACATGTAGATTCACTTTCCTGATCTATTCCCACCAGTAAGGTAATAATTCTATTTTAAATTACTAATATCACTTCTTTCGATATTCAATGCTTACTGAATTTAAGAACATTCCTTAATTTATCTTAATTTGATTATGTGCAGGTACTTTTTTCCTTTCATAATTATACCGCAATGTTATAATTCTGCGAGTCATGCATTGACAATGACATTGAATTTTAATCGTTAACAGTTGGTCTAGAATTTCTTAAGGACTTCCTCTGCTTGTATATTGCACAATTTTCGAAGTGATAATGTATTTAAATTCATGGAATTGAATCCGTACTCGTATAAACTTTTGACAATATTTATTTTGACATTTATATGCATGGAAGTCTCCGTGCTTATTTTATACGCTTTACTTTATTTCCAAAAGTTGGAAAATGTTTTTTTTCTACATATTTATATTCTACGTAACCTTTTCTTAATTTTTGCGATAATACTATGGTTCATTTATAAATATAAAATCTTCTAGATATGTTACAATAGAAGATATGGTTTGATTTTTCATTTCCTCGTTTAGTAAAAGAACATAATTTCATTCTTTATAAACTTTAAATGGTAGGTTATCATAGTTAATTTGATAGTTTCATTATACCTACTCTCATTCTCATGTATTTTTCTATGTATATAAAGTAAGATTTCATACCTAACTCGCATTTAAACCTATTTCAAAGGTTTGTGACATTCCGAGAGTTGGTGTACTTCTAAAATTGTCTCATGTAACAATATAGGACTACACTATACTCATTATAGGAAGTTATATTAAATACACGTAATCTGTAATCTACCACTAACAAAAGTATAATACTACTTAACAATACAGTAATATAATTTATCGTCGCATCTTTCTATCTAACTCATCACATCTATAACTTTCATTATAATAACAAAATAGTAAAACAAAATTTAATAATTTGTGCATACCACTTCGGTAAGACTATTTTCCACCCAACCTTTGAGCTTTATCTCCACAACTCCCCGAGTAGAGACCAATTCCTCCAAGTCAGACAACCCTTGTCTACCTAGAATGGGTTATTTAAGCCTACTTTCTCCATCATGTTGTTTTCATAACTACGTCCAGCTAATCGTGATATTGTTTTCCTTTTGCCTAGCTTTCCTTTGTTTTTTCCACAAAAAGTAATTTAAAACTAGATTTTTCCTCTTTCTAGTTTTATTCCACCTCTTCCCGCAAAGTGAATCCCTGTTTTAACAAGTATTCTTTTGTTGTTTCTTACCTCAAATCTAATATTTAACATGGTTTCAAGGATTTGAGAATCTGGAAAGCCTTGAATGTTATCCATCCCAGGACTTAAATTCTATCCTATTTACTTATTTTAACATGATGATTTTCATGTTTACAATGCAACTTTGTTATGTCCACAAGGCAACTTTTCCAGGTTCATTTTTCTAATCTTTAGAGATTTAATCACTTAAATAAAAAAGAAACAGATATTTTAAGATCGTCATATAATTTTAAAGATTAGGATAAATGAGCATATGATAAATTATTATGAACAGGAGTCTTCTAAAGTATGTATATAATCAAAGAGTACCACTAGAACACACAACCCAGTGCTAAGAGCGTATACCACCTCCGAAAAACTCCGCAAAAATCAAACATATTACAATATACGACATCTCTCGGTATGAATATGCCTAACCACGTAATGTTATACTAGGTACAAAATAACATGAACTCATTTCATGGTCGCATCCATTCATCTAAAGAGATCATAAAAATGAATCCGCGTATGGACACAACCATCCATATGTATAGATCATGTATACAATCATGAATACTCAATAACTTCCGTAGCCTGGGACAACATACCCAGGGTATTCACCGCAATCTCAATCAACCCAATGTATGAATCTAGGCATGCGAATAAATGTGTTGGTGTCAAACATGGTAGAAACCACCGATTAATGCTAATGATAAAACCATCAATAGGCACGAGATAAACCACCAATAATGAAGATGGACCTCAAGGTACAACAACACAATCTACAAGTGTGAATGTATGTTTTGAAGTCGAACACTTTCGTAATCATTCGATTTAAGGTCAATGATGTGAACGTTATCAAACACGAAGAACTTGCCATTGAGGCATGCAAGCTCCAAGGTATCAAAGAAGCTTCTAAATCACCTTCGGATAATGAGGGCCGAAGTCGACAGAAGTGATTTTGTCAAGGTGGGGCCATGATGATTCCCACATCATTGACACAAAACAACAGATATCCGAAGATTATAGGAGTGATTCGTGATTGTGTCAGAGGAGGTTAAAGAAGAAAAGGATGTTCGACAAAAAGAATTCTCTTGAACATATCACACACGTACTCAAGGAAAGACATCATTCGACTCAAATAGGAACATATTTTCTTTCTCGCCATCTTTTTAACAAAAATAGTTTTATCGTTGAACTTAAGAGTTATGAAATTAAAAATCTATGATATTTTGTAAATAAATAATAGATTTTCAATAGGATCTTTATATCGATATTATGTATGTTGTTATTATATATTGAAAATGAATATGATTAACTAAAATGTGAAATTATTGTCACATGCTCTAACCCATGAGGTATTAAAAAAAATTACTATTTCATACATTCTTTTCTAAGTTACCACCCGTCTAATGAAAGTTACTTCAAAGACAACTAGCTATATACATATCTTACATGTATGTACCTGGGATATCTACACTTCGAAGCAAGTAAAGGTCTTAAACATATGAATGGCATTGCTGATACACCGGTTAGGATTTGACCACAATTCATAGGTGGTTTGGTTGCTTTTAAATTACAATTAATGTATATCACATCTCCGCAAGGTAACATCGTATATGGTACATATTTTTATGTTATGATATTACCGAGTATCATATTTCGCCGTACACTTGGGTTTATGCACACCGTCAAGGTTACATCCTAAGGTGGGAAAACAAGTGTTGGTTTTGGTAACTAGGGAAAACAAGAGTTGGCTTTGGTAACTATCTCAACCAAGCCCATGGGAAATACGTCATTCTCTATGTTGTCGCTAGGTTTTCTAGGTCTTCACACTCCTTCTATGACTGATAGCTTTTAGCCACCTTATCGCTTCTCATTTTAAGGTAGCGTCACCATAGCTATACATATTTCCTCATTTATCTATTGTAATTATTTTTTTTCATTCATGGTGTTTGTATCTACTTGCACTTGGACCTCTCCGGCTTCGTCATGCCAACGAGGAATGAGAGGATACCACACTCGTTGGTACACATTTATTTTTTCTTTTTCTTTTCCTATTCAAAATGTTTCATATGCATTTAACCCATATGAAACCGCACCGAGGTTGGATTTATGCTTGGAAGGTCGCAATGTCCTACCCAAACTAGGTTTGTTGAATAGGGTGAGGTATTTTAAAGTTTTAGTTTCGTGTCTTTATGATACTCATCCTTCGAGTTGATATCTTGGTTATCTACAAGTTTTCATGTTAGATCCTCCGAATATCTTGGGTTGCTTTGCCACAGTCGGAATCAATTTTCACATTCTCACTTGGTATCATTCTCTTTTCAAAGGCTATTCTCTACTCTTATCTCATGCAATGATTCTCTCACGTAAAACCCCTCATCATGAATTTGGGGGTTTAATCTTCACTTAATGTGAAAGAGGACTCGCGTTGTTCTAGTAGTCATGGAGTCTTTACCGGCTTATGTTTTATGGTTGGTAGTGTTGTGAAATGCCACTCCACCGCTTAGCTAGGGTTACCCTTCTCACCATCTTTAGTTTTTAATATATCAACCTCGTGCTCTATCATAGTGTATTCCTTAAGTTTAATCATATTTTTGAAGAAATATGTATATATATCTATATAGTCACTCTCAGGGGTTTATTGTGGGTTTTTGTTTACCCGGAATTATTATTAGAGAAGTTTTGTCCTTTTTATTCCGTTGTTCAAACAAGATGTTAATTATTGCTCGGTTCTTCACCGTTTGGCATGTAGAAAATTTTCCAAATTTTTGTGACCTTCTTCCCAATAATTTATAGTTTCTTACTACAAATGGTTTCTCATGGATATTTTCCTAGGCATATTTGTTGCATTTTTATGTGTTCTTGACTATTTCTAGCACTTTCGTTGTTTAACCAATTCCATTCTTGTAATATATACATATATTTTTCCTATCGAAGGTTATATGCCTAGAGCATCACCAGTTATAACAGTTACCTCTCGTTTTCTTTCTACTCATGGAATGTTGTCAACCCCTCGGTTGAGAACATGATGTGGGTTATCTCAAAGATAGTATGATGTGTAACACGTGATCATCGCATTTAATGATGTGTGTAACACTATAACCAGTGATCAAAATAATATTTTATTGTAGTGAATATATATATATATATATATATATATATATATATATATATATATATATAATTGTATAAATAAAAAATTAATGTTTACAAATCTATTAACTAACACATTTGTATCATTAAATACAAATATATAAAACCTCTAGGGTTATGGTAAATAAATAAAAATATAAATAAAATCCCATGGGACAAATTATTATTAATTCCAGGCTAAATACTATGGATCAAATATAGTAGTATTTATAAAAAAGAGGTATGGTAAATAAATAAACATAAAGGAGGTATAAATAGGTATGGTAAATACATAAAAATATATGAAATATGATTAGAAATCAAATATATAAGTACTTATATACCAAGCCTATAGGCCAAATACCATGTGGTAAATAAAAGAGGTATAGTATATACAGCAAAATATATCAAATATGATTAGAAATCAACATATAAGTATATACCAATACTATGCCAAATAACATGGAAAAATAAAAGAGGTATGGTAAATGTTGAGATTGCAACAAGATGATGAGCTTAGTGGAAAGAAGTTGCCTCACTAAGTGTGTCTGCAGCTATTTTTGGCGCAAAGTCTATTTTTAGACATATGGATCATGTTCTATGAGTCAGTAAGATGCTATTTGTGGATGGTTGGTCAAGTTGGAAAAAAATAGATGGACTTCTATTTTTAGACATATTATGGAATCTATTTTTAGATCACAAATACTAAAAATAGATATGTCGAATATTATTACTTAATAATATTTGGACTATAAACATTATCTTATTCTCTCGGGAGCACTTCGCTAAGTGCACAGATGTGGCACGTATACGACGAAGGAATTACGCTATTCCCGAGGGTTAAGTGAGCTATTTCATGGATACTTTAGTTAGACCTCATGTGAGAGTTTGGTGGAGTTGACGAGGAAGTTAATGGAGTTGTGTCTGGCTAACTAATCTAAATGATAGTTGAGCTATTTGTATCTAGTTTAACCGATTGATACAATTAGTGAGAGTGGTGTGAATTAATTAATAGTTAATTCACTAATTATAAACTCATTAATCAACTAAAGAATACATTAGTTAACTTCGTTGCATGGACAGTCATGGAGAGACTAAAGGGTGCAGGGATAGTGAAAGAGCAGGTTAACTATCGGGCCAGACTATATTGTTAACATTGCAACAAACTGTTGATTGGAGAAGCCAATGAGGATTGCGCAAGATAAGCCAGGTGGTTCAAGAAGTTTAATGAGCCATCCTATAGCATTGATTACGCAATAGAGGTCAAGCACGTGGTAGAGATTTGAGCATGTGTTTTGCTAGATCTAGCTTGGATTAGTGTGTAGCAATTGAGTAATAGCCGAGAGCTTGTGAGAAGCTTTGTACAATTATTGTTACATGATCTCTATGACATATAATATATATAGATAGTTGGGGGTTTTCACTTTTAAGCTTCCCATGAAATACTCGTGTTCATATGTGTGATTGTTTATGGTTTTAATGTGCACATGCGATTGTTTTTATTTCTCGCAATTAATGATCAATGGTAGAAGAGATTCGTATTGTGCATGAAGTTAAAATAGTGTGTGATCAGAGAATCTCATGGAATATATCGATTATTCAAATTTACAAGAATAAATATAAATTTAAATAAACTAGAAGTATGGTAAAAATAAAACCTTCTTTATATTTACTCTCTACTCCTCTTTAAAATAGGTTTTATTTAGGGTGAAGCTCTGGTGGCCAACATCATGGACCAAATTATTATTAAAACCATTAAAAAAACATTATTAACCATAATATTAATATCAAAATTTTATTATTATTATTAAATATAATATTCATATTAATATATTATAATATTAATATTATTAAATTTAATAAGTTTCAATTAAATAATATTAAATTTGTTATATTATAATATATATTAATATATGATGATATAGATTAACTCTATATATATATGGGAGGTAAGAGCAAAGACATAGAGGATAGAGGTGGAGAGATGGGGAGTGACAAGGGAGAGATGAAGATAAACCGAAGGAGATGGGAGAGGAGAAATCAAAAGAGATTAAAGGAGAGTATTGAGAGAGGTAGATAAGGATAAGAGAGGGAGAGCTAGCCACAAAGATGAAGGGGGAGGGGGAAGAGAGAAGGAGAGAGGGGAGGGGAAGATAATGAGAGGATTGGAGGACGCGCACACGCACAGAGAGAGAGAGAGAGAGAGAGAGAGAGAGAGAGAGAGAGAGAGAGAGAGGACTTAAGACAAAGAGAGAAGAGAGGGAGGGATATAGAGATGGATTCAAAGGGGGAGAGAGGGAGGGAAGAAGAAATACATATAGAGGAGAAGGGAGAGGGAGAGACATAAGGGAGATATGGAGAGAGTGTCCGTATGTTTAGGGGTGAGATAAATAGAAAAAGAAGGAGATATAAAGAGAAGGAGAGAGGGAGGGATATAGTAACAGAGAGAGAGAGAGAGAGAGAGAGAGAGAGAGGGAGAGAGATAAAAAGGGAGAGGGAGTGTAGGAGAGAAAGGGAGAGGAGAGGAGAGTGATGGGGGGTAGGAGAGAAAGGAGAGAGAGGAAGGAAGATAGAGAGGACTTGAGAGATAGGAAGAGAGAGGGAGGGAGAGATGATGAGAGAGGGATGGATAGAGAGATGGAGTTGGAGGGGGATAGAGGGAGGGGAAGAAGAAAGACATATAGATCGAGAAGTGAAGAGAGAGAGGAGTGACAAGGGAGAGATGTCAAGAGAGTGTGTATGTTTGGGGTGAGATAAAGAGACAAAGAAGGAGATATGGAGATAATGGGGGAGAGAAGGCAAGAGGGAGGGATATAGTAACAAATTTGGATGGTGAAGAGAGAGAAAGAGAGAGAGGTGAGAGAGGAAGGAAGAGATAGTACGTGAGAGAGTGGAGAGAGGGAGGGAAAGAGATATGGAGTCAGAGGAGAAGAGAGAGGGAGGTAAGAAGAAAGACACAAAGAGAGAAAGTCGCATAGAGAGAGGGGAGTGATAAGGAAGATGGAGAGAGAGGGAGAGAGGATAAAAAGAGGAAAGTGAGATAGAAGGGAGTGAGAAGAATAGAGATATGGAAAGAGGGAGGGAGGGACATAGATATTGATAGATAGTGTGGGAGAGTGAGTGTGTTTCGGGTGGGGGGGTCAAGATAAAGGGACAAAGAAGGATATATGGAGGGAAATATAAATATAGATGGAGTGGGGAGAGAAGAATAATATTTCTTTCACTAGATGCATTTAGTTCAAATCTGTAGATGGTGATTTCTAATCCTATTTGATTGCTTGCACTAGATGCATTGATTTCAGTGTAGATGGTGTTTTTAATCCTATTTGATCGTTTTCACTAGATTTCGCCGTAGATGGTTATTTCTAATCCTATTTGATTGTTTGTACCTGTATGCATTGGTTTTAATGTAGATATTGATTTCTAATGATATTTGATTTTCTTGTACTATATGGATTGATTTCAATGTAGATGATTTCTAATCCTACGGATTTGCTGCGCTAAATGCATTGATTTCAATGTAGATGGTAATTTCTAATCCTATTTTTTTTTTGCACTAGCCGCATTGATTTCAATGTAAATGTTCATTTCTAATTATAATTCAGATTGCTTGATGTAACAACTCCCATATTTTTTTTTGCATTATACTATTTCCTTGCTTAACCCATACTGGTCTTCTCAACACATTGCCTTTATGAAATATCTCGTTATTATATTTAATTAACTCGTCATAATTATAATAGTTTCTCATATGAATGTATCCCCCCTTATTCTCTATTGAATCATTAATAATGTATTATAAGGTATGCCCCTTAATCTCATGTGACATTATACCCACCTTTTCGATTAGGCAATTCAATCCCTACCAATGTCTACATTAGGTATTCAACTCTCTTACTCTTCCATTAAGTCTATAACCCCATTATTCATTTCTCAACTCATGAACAATATAGTTGCGTTAACTATTAAAACTTATCATATAATCTCACCTTACCTATACTAACATATAAAATTCGACTCTCTTCTAATACCCATACTATCCCTAGGTATTTCCACCCTACTTTAACATATCCCCTATTTATTAACTTATATACTTACACCATTGCAATATATAAATAATATGGAACTTATGTTTTTCATGTTGCAATAATTTTGAGGAATGTATAAATACCAAGGTAGGTAACATGATGTATATAGTTTTATGTTCATATTAAACAATCCTACCCCACGTATTGTCCTCGACCATTCGTCGATTTCCAAAACTTCACATGGTCTTCACATGGTCCACTTGCATCTTTCGAGGTGCCACATGTACGCCGGGATAATTTGTGAATTTGATGATTAGGATCTAATGGAGAAACCAAGTGCTCTAAACTACCAAACTAGAGTTTCATTTGGTCATTTCGACATTTGGTCTCGACCGTCCTAAGCCTGGAGTTTTACCTCCATGACGAACTTGCAACTTTTCTCCAGGTCGATTTGTGTTGAATCCTCTGCCATTACTATGGCAAGAGTTCTACATTCAAGTTTAACCCGCAGGGTAACCTCCTCAACGCTAATATCCGTAATTTCTCCTCTCGTTCTATGAAGATAGAGAGGCGTTATTGAACCCAATAGAGGGTTTTGCTTTCAAGCCCTCGAAGGTAAGTGATTTCGTGAATTTCACTGATATGTTTCATGTTTTTCCAATTTTCTCGTTTTGTTTTCTACTAATTCACATCTAATATTTTTGCAGAGGGGATTGCGTGCATGTGGAAGAAATTTCACAGGGATTTGAAATTTCTCTCCTCAAGCCTTCAGTAATCCCTTATCCCTTAATTCCCCGCATTTAGTCGGGTATTTTTAAGTTACATTTTTGAGCCCTTTATCGATGGCTCCTATTTGTGTTTTTGGCGTAGATCGTGTTCTACCTCGGTGCAAGAAGATCTAGAGCACACTCCCTTGCAATGGCGCTATAACTACATCTACTTGGTCGTTCTCCACTATGCATAGAAGTAAGCCCTCAACTAAACCCTTTTACATCTATCAGCTTCGTTCGGGTTTTTATATTCGTGGCTTTGCCATTATGAGGACAACCCCGAGTTTACGTTTATAAAGGTATTTTTAAATTTACATATATATATGGTTTTATGAACCCCGTTTTTCCTTTTATGATTTTATTCGTATACCTTTTTTATGCACAATTGTATGGTACCGTAAGATTTTCATTTTCTAGAACTCTTTTTTCGGGGGTTTCCATATTATATTTTCTTTCCCGAATAATATTTATATGTATAGATCGGTACTTTCCCACTTTGTTAACAATTTTCCGTGTCCCAATTTCTCCTTTCTACGTAACACATGAGTCTTAGTTTCATTTTTTTTTGTAAAATTTGGCTCTTACCTAAACTTAACCTCCTCGCATGGGCTTTAGATTATAGTCTATATGACTATTAAATCCACTTAGTTGTGACAGTTCTATCTCTCGTGTATCTTTAGAATCATTATAACCACTATATGTATTTATAGGTTCTATCTCTCGTTATACATGGTTTACCAATTATCGTGATACTCTTCCCTACCTATGCGTATCATGTGTCGTGTTATCTTCTTGTGTCTAAGTGTTGCATATGAGTTGTATTATTGTTTTAATTCCTCTATATTCCTAAAGTTGACTCATATGCCTTTACCTTCTATACTGTTACTTTTTTTCATTTATGAATGCTACTCGACCTCTCGCATTAGTTCTTCTCGTATTTTTCTTACTAATTTTATTTCGAGAAGAAATGTGTACCTACAAATGGGTTACACAGTCATTAACACATGCCTTATTCTCGATAGAGGTTCGGCATAATACCCTTTTGTTTTTTTATATATCATTCCTCTAATTTTACAAATAATAAACATTTGTGTACTTATTTCTATTTTCATATTTATATTCAATTTAGTTTTCTAGTTTTAATATGGGTAACCAATACCCATGTTACTCACCTTTCTCGAGGTTGGACCAACATTATATCATGCCTATATGCTTCCTTATCCAAGTTAGTCAATGAATTTAAATTTACATCTTATTTAACATTTTTATTTATCTATCAAGTCACCTTTACTTACAACATTCCCTAAATGTAGGTACAAGGGAAGAAAAAAATCATGAAGAGCATACGTAACTTAACTTTACTACCTATACTATTTACCATAATTTTATCTGTTTATTTAATTAAATTTTCAACTTTAGTCTCTAATTCCAGGATTTATTTTTACGTTTTCCTTCACGTCCTATAATTTATGTACGAGTCGCATCCGTCATCGTTCAAGTTCAAACTGATAGATCAATTCTTTCCTTCTCGTGTCGGTTGTCGTACCATTGAAGATTCTATGGCACTCACTTAGTTCAAAGATTTTTGTAATTGTGTGTCAAGTAAGCCATACCGGGTATTCGACCACTTATCCGGACATAATTGATTTCTCGGTTTCGATTTAGACTTCTAAAGTTATAGCTCTATGTAATAGAAATGTCCTCAAAGTCTTTAAGAGGACTTGTACTTTGACAAATATGGTATGAACTGGAAATATCACAATATATGATTTATAAATATATATGTATATCCATTTGGCATATAATTCTTCAAACTCGTGTTTCATATTAGTTTAGTATATATTTTTCTCGCAAACTATAATTTACATCAGCTTTGTCTAGTTTTCTCCAAGATGTAATTTATATCAGCTTTTACCTTTACGTATAATCATACTAGTGTATATATAAGTATGTCCTAAAGTTCTACAGTCTTTAATACCTCTATTAATTATTGATAGTATTATTTTAAGAAATGTTTCATACAATTACACTTCATAATAATCATCGAATATGACCCTCCTCGGGTTTATAAATTATGATTGTTTATCTACCATCAGCTCCTAAGTCGTTGTAACATAAATAGAGAATTAATC
Source organism: Pinus albicaulis (assembly GCA_034641835.2). Taxonomy (NCBI): domain Eukaryota; kingdom Viridiplantae; phylum Streptophyta; class Pinopsida; order Pinales; family Pinaceae; genus Pinus; species Pinus albicaulis. The sequence continues at coordinate 1,248,152,734 of CM076581.1, read as the reverse complement.
GTATTTTATTATAGATAAGACTTTGTACAATACACATGACAAAATGGACAAGCAGTAAAATACACGCATAAGTATTTACTTAACATTGTAATACTATACTTACAAGTTAACAATTCTAATAGAACCTCGACAGATACCTACATCAAATTATATCTTCCAACAAGACTTATGTATATGACTTAAGACTAGTTCCAATACTTACGTAAATATCTATAACCTTTGAACTTATTTAGAAATTCACTAAGAAGAACAAATTTAGAAAATCATAGTAAGCACATACCAATGTGTAAAGACTAGTTCTCCTCCCAACCACGAGCTTCTCCTCAACTCTCCCCCGAGAAGAGACCAATATTCCATAGTGTAGACAACCCTTTTGTCACAATAGTGATGGCTCTTTGAAGCCTTCTTTCCTCAGTCCGTTTCCATAACGACGCCCAATTATTATGGGATGGTTTTTTCCATAGCCTAGGCTTTTCGTGTTTTCTCCACAAAAATACTTTCTTTAAACTTCGCTTTTCCTCAACACAATTTATTTCACTTTCTCGCAACTTTCTCTTCGTTTTACCGAGGGTTTTATTAGATCTTTTTCTCCCATCTAATAAAATTATTTATTTAATTTTTCTCCACCGATTTTTTGAGAGTTTTGGGAAATTTTAGGATTCTAGTCCATCCTCATGGATAAGAATTCCCAGTCTCCATTAAAACACTGCTTTTACCACATTAATATTTAATTAAAAATGATTTATTACCTCAAAAATAAATATGTTCATACATAATTATTCCATAGTTCCACCCGAACCTTGGGTTTATTTACACAATATAAAAGCTTTAAATAGGGGTATTACATTGTCCCCCCAAAACAAAAACACCGTTCTCGATATTGCAGGTTTCTCTCCGCTTATTCTTTGAATAGAGATGGATATGCTTCCTTCCACACTTTCTTCCCGCTCCTAGGTATCCTCTTCGTGTGAAAAGTGCTTCCACTTCAATTTCACCCGAGCCACCTGCTTTTATTCCGAGTTACGCTTCTTCCCGTTCCAATATCCGAAGTGGTCTCCGAAAGAAAGTCCCCTTCGTTTCCACTGTATCAAAGTCCGCCAACCACATGAGAAGGGTCATGTACATACTTCAATAATGATACATGGTTATGAACTTTAATATGACTAGGCGCATCCAATTTGTAAGCTACCTGCCCACTCTCTCCAAAACTCCTCAAAGGATCGCAAGATCGAGGTGCTAACTTGGCACAACTCGCCGGTATGCAAGGTACTTTTGCGAGGTTTGATCCTTAAGTACACATGATCTCCAATTTGAATTCCATGTGAATTATTTTCTTATCCGCATAACCTCTTCCGGTCTTGAGATGCTTTGATGTTCTCGTTGGATTTGTTTTACCGTTCGCTCTATCTCATTTAGTGTGTTAGGTACAAGTACCAATTTGTCCTCTCGGTTGAATCCAACTAAGTGGAGAGTGGAATTTACCATAAAAGGCTTCAAATGGACTCATTTTAATGGAGGCCCGGTAACTTTTATTGTAAGAAAATTTCCGCTAAATTCGTAAAATCTTCTCCCTTGGTGTGTTTGTTCATCACATATGCGAAGAATGTCCTCTAATATTTGATTTTTCCTTCGTCCGCCCATCTATTTGAGGATGGTAAGCCGTAATAAAGTTCATATTTGTCCCCATTCCTCCAAACAATGTTTTCCAAAATGCAGGTAAAATTTTCATCCTTATCGTAGATAATCATCTTTGGTATTCTCAGGAAGATTAAAGATTTATTTCATGAAAACATTGGCCATTTGTGTCAGTCTCAAAAGTGGACTATACAGAAGAAAATGAGCTACCTTGCTAATGTGTCCATCACCACCATACCGCAGTCATGTCGGTATTTAGTATGCGATGTACTCCGTTGATAAAATCCACGTATACCTCCCACTTCCATTATGGAATAGGAAGAGGGTTCAATAAACCGAAGGATGTTGGTGCTCTACTTTAACTTGTTGGCACTCCAAACATCTTGCCAAGTAATTAGCTATTTCCTTCTTCATTCTTGTCCAAAACATGTTTTTCCGCAAGGTCGTCACCATCTGAGTAGCCCGGATGACTCCGAATAAGGTCTCTTAGTGGTATTCATATAATATTTCCCGTTCTCCAAGGTAGATGCATTTGGAATATACAACCTCTCGATTATAATTGATCAATCCTTTCGAGTTCATGGTGTATCTTGAAATTTCAGCTTACTCGTAATTTTTCCGCAATTTCAAATATTGAGGATCTTGCGATAACACTTCTTGAATTTGTTCCTCCACATCAAATTTGACACTAATACTTATATATGACAAAAAATGATGGATAATGCTTACGAAGGGCATCAACAATTCGGGTTTTCTCTTTCCTTTTATGTGTTTGATCTCCATATCAAAATCGCTAAGGAAGGCTAAAAATCTTGCTTGCCTTGAATTTAAATCTCGGTTGACTAAAGAAATACATCGACCGATATGATCGTCATTAACAAAAATTTCCTACCCAACAACGTAGTGTCGCCACATTTTTAGTGCATGAATGAAAATAACCTCAGCTCAAATTCATACACTACATAATTTTGCTCATGTTTCTTCAATTTTTGGGACTCATAGGCTATTATTGCATTATCTTGCAGCCAATACTCCTCCCCGACCTTCTATACAAGCATCGCACACACAAAAAATTCTTTAGTTGGATCAACAATTTTAGATAGGCGCGTAGTTAATTTTTGTTTCAAACTTATTCAAAACTCTCTGCACTTGGATGTACATTCAAAACTTCACACCCTTTTTCTCGCAAAGAGGTGTTGGGGTAAGCAAATGCATAAAATCCTTTTACACCCCGTGGTAATATCCGGCAATACCCATAAATGATCATATTTCGGTACATCGCTGGGTACAAGACAATTTAAAATTGCTTGTACCTTTTCCGATCTACCACCAATCCTTCCTTGGAAATAACATGTCCCATATATTGAATTTTGGGTTTGTAAAACTCACACTTGCCGAGTTTTGAATATAGTTGGTGTTCTCTAAGTGTTTCGAGGAAAGACTATTGGAAGATGCTCCTAGTGTTCCTCTTTGTTTTTAGAGTACAATTTAATATCATCTATGAATAATAACACACAATTATCAAGATGTGTGTGCGTAACATTGTTCATCGTACACATGAAAGTAGTAGGGGCATTTGTGAGTCCAAAGGGTAAAACTACGAACTCGTAATGTCCATACCGAGTTCGTAAAGTTGTCTTATGAATATCTTCATGTTTAATATGAATATGATGATAACCAGCTTCAATTCAATTTTGAGAATACGGTTTCCGTTACTTGATCGAAAGATCATATATTCGTGAGGGGGTACCGCATCTTCGATGGTTAACTTGTTTAATTGTTTGTAATCTATGCACATCCGAAGGGTTCCATCCTTCTTTCGACAAAAAAATGGCACTCACCATGGAGACACACTTGGTCTAATGTACCCTTTATTTAGTAATTCCTACAACTCGAAGTTTGAGTTCTAACAAACTTTAGGAGTGCTCATTCTATAAGGGGCTCGTGAAATTGGGGTGGCCTCGGTACTAGCTCAATAGAAAAGCCAATATCTCTTCGTTGTGGTTGAGGAATTTCTTCAAGAAAGACATCGTGAAAGTCCTTAATCACGTAGACTTTCTATAGGTTCATTTTGGTTGCTATCCCAAATATCAAATTTGGACAACATAGGTTGGACAACCTTTCATTTTTGTCCGATTCAAATTTGTAATGCGTATATTTTCCCTAATGGACACAAGTTTCGGTTTCCCCTCGACTACCACAAACTTTCCTAAAGCATCAATACAACTTATTGTTTTTTCTAAGTAGTTTACTATTGCTTTCCGATGTTCTAGCCAATCCATACCAACTAGGAGGTCATAAGATCATAAAGGGAAGGATATTAAAATTGAAATTTTTAATTTACCCATTTAAATTGGATAGGAATTTGGGGTAGTTTATCGGTGACCTTCCTTTGGTTCCTATAGCCAATCGCACCAACCAAAAGTGTCAATGTTTTATGTTTTCGCTTACATTTTTCCACAATGTGTGGACTAATATAACTTAAAATAGCTCCCGGATCAATTAAAAAGACACAAGTTGGTCATACGATGATACCTTCAATCTCAATCATAGTTGATCGATGCTCAATTTATCGCTTCCACGTCGCATCGATCCGGGAATGTTTCGGCAACTTTATTCACTATGGTTGCTTCCCGTACGTTGATTGTTCCGAATTGCACAAGTGTTGTGTGGAAAATCCCGCAACATGTGAGGCTAAGCACATCCCCAAAATTTCAATGTTTCCTTGGTCTTTACCACATTTTCTCTTTTTGCTCTCCTTGTGGGCTTGGAACCTATGTGGGAGTGAGATTTGTGATTCTCGCCACCTTATCGAACCTTTTTTGTCGGTGGTTTTTCCGAAAATTCTTCTGCATTGGTGGTTCGATCACTTTAACTTGCTTCAACTTTCCCTTTTTCCTTATCTCCGCCAATTTTTGATGGTCATTACTACCTTTAAATTGTCATAAAGATAGTCATTCTTTCCGAAAACCTCATCCATAGTCTTAAAATTGTCAACGATTTCTTTCTTTGTCAATAGTGGGTAAAAATTCAAAATCACCGTACTTTTGCTTTTATTCCCTTATGTATGGCACATAAATAAGTAATTTGGTGAAATTTGTCGAAACTCATCAATGGTGTGGAGTTGTCCTACCTTAACACATGAAATTTATTTTCCTTATCATCATAATACCTCTCAATGAGGTATCGAGATTTGAATTCTCTTGAAATTATTCCCATGAATAGAATTTTCATCCAGTGTATGATTTTTGTCTCTTCCCACCAAAGTGTGGCTTTACCTGTAATTGCAAGCTATCACCCTTGATTTAAAATTACTTCCGTATTCAGATACTTGAAAGTATTTTAAAATATTCAGAGCCGTGCTTCTACATCCTCTTCCTTTCTCCCCATCAAATTTTGGAGGCTTCGATCTTGTGGAATCCCCCGCAACTCCTTTTTTTGGATTTGGAATCTATTTAAATGGTGACTCTTCCCCACTCTAGAACTCTCCGAGTTGGGTTCTTTTTTCTTTTCCTTTTACTTTCCGGGTTATCCTCTCGATGAATAGATCCTGAGGTTAATTCTCTTATAAACTTCTCTTGCTCATTTTTGGCTTGCATTAAACGTCTATCGATAGTTCTTAGTCAACCATTTCGCCGTAAATTTTTAATAATCTCCAGCATCCGAGCATTTGGATCTAGTGGGGCCTCCCTCTATCCCCTGCCCATATACATCTCTTCTCCGTCAAACATGACAACAACTACAAGTTTTTTTCACTATAATATTATGCAAAAAACACAATTAGCACTCATAAAACATAATATGAATTTGATTCATAATTTAACTTTCTAACAATAGAGTTTTTTTTCTTTTTTCTTTTTCGTGTGTTGCGACCCATAAGTCGAGTGTTTTAACTCGGGGCTCCGATACCACTTGTAACAACTCCCATTTTTTTGTACTATACTATTTCCTTTCTAATGCATTAATTGGTATTCTCACCACATTGCCTTTATGACATCTCCTCGCTATTATCTTTAATTAGCTGGATCATAATTCTAATAGTTTTCATATGCATGTATCCCCCTTTATTTTCTATTGAATCATTAATAATGTATTATAAGGTACCCCCTTAATCTCACGTGACATTATACCCACCTTTTTTCATTAGGAAATTAAATCCCTACCAATGTCTACATTAGGTATTCAATTCTCTTACGCTTCCATTAAGTATATAACCCCATTATTCATCAGCCGAACTCATGAAAAATATAGTTGCATTAACTATTTCAACTTATCATATAATATCACCTAACCTATACTAACATATAAAATTCGACTCTCTTCTAATACCCATACGATTCCTAGGTATTTCAAATTTACCTTCAACATATCCCCTATTTATTAACTTATATACTTACACCCTTGCACTATATAAATCATATGGAACTTATGTTTTTCATGCCGCAATAATTTGGAGTCATGTATCAAATACCAAGGTAGGTATGATGATGTATATAGTTTTATTTTCATATTAAATCAAGCTACCCCACATATTGTCCTCGTTTCATTCATCGATTTCCAAGTGGAAACTTCACGTTGTTCACATCAGCTCTCGTGCCTCTTTGAGGTGCCACATGTACGATTGGGATTATTTATGAATTTGACTATTAGTATCTACTAGAGAAACTCCTAAGGGTTTCGAATTACCAAAATAGAGTTTCATTTTGGTTATTTCGACATTTTGTCTTGGTTGTCCTCGCCTCTTGAGTTCTACCTCCATGGAGAACCCGCAACTCTTTCTCCAGATCGATTTGTGTTTGAATCCTCCACCCACACGGGCCGGAGTGCTACATTCAAGTTTAACCGCCAGGTGGTAAAATCCTCAATGATACCGTGCATAATTTCTCCTCTAGTTTTTTGCATTACCCCTATTTATAGATTTTATAAATAATGAATAAGCCTAAGGTTCGTGGACCTAGGGAATAATTATGTATGAACATGTTATTTTTGAAATTAATAATTAATTTTGGAATTAATATTAATGTGTAAAGACAAAGTATTTGAGACTAATAATTCTTATCCACGAGGATGGAATAGAATCCCAAGACTTTCCAAAACTCTCCAAAAATCCTTTGAGAAAAATTAAATAAATAAATTTTATTAAATGGGAGAAAAATATCTAATAAAATCCTCAAGAAAGTGGAAAGTTACTAACAAGGGGTAGGAATAAAAATGGGTTAAGGAAACGCTAGTTTTAAAAGAATCTTTTGCGAAAACAAAAGAAAAGCCTAGGCTATGGGATACAAAATCCCATAATCACGGGATGCCGCAGAAACATGCCGAGGGAAAGAAGGCTTAAATAAGCAATTACTAGTGTGACAAAGGGGTTGTCTACAATGGGGAACATAGGTCTCTACTCTAGGGAGAGCTATGGAAAATGCTTATGGTTGGGAGGAAAACAGATTTTTACACTCGTGGTATGTGATTCTTGTGATTTTCTTTTCCTATTGTGAATTTAAAATTTAATTCTAATGTTATGATTTTGTAATGAATCTCAATTTAAAGTCGCAGGTCTAATAGAAAGGAGAAACAAGAGGGACAAGCCTTTGTCACATGTTATTAGTAACTAAATTCTTAGAATTAGTTGTATAAATTTAAGTAATTTGACATCCGTGTATCAGAAAAGTGTCCATTTTTCCATGTGTATTTGATAGAGTCTCATATGTAATTTAATCAGTTTAAGTCTCAAATAAAGTTACATGAACTTTAATTAGATAAACAAGCAAACACCCTAAACCCTAGGAGTGGTCTAAATCGTATGTTTATTAATAAGTATAGTTACAAGATGGCAACCGTAAAATATCACTATAAATAATGAACAATGAGTACTAAACACCGTCAAAATTTAGACAAACGTACACAAATATTCTAACATAAATAATGGTAGTGGTATAGAATATCGTATTTCGTAGATTAGATAATACGATATAAAATTCAGATAGTAATATAAACATAGATTTTTTACATTTTTTTAAATAGAACAAATATTAAACAAATAATAATTCATATATATATATATATATATATATATATATATATATATGATGATGATGATAAAATCTCATAGTATATGTTACACAAAAAAATCGTAGTGGTCATAATTCCTATACATAAACTCTGCTAAAATACAAATCCTATTTAAAGAAAAAAGGACTTAATTATCATGATCATACAACTTTGGAAAAATGTACAAGGAAACTAGAAATACATCAAATATAGCTCAGGTAAAATATTAAAACAACAAGATAAAACATGTGGAATTAAGAGAATGTCGTAGAGTCTTCTATCAGTCCTGGACCGACCCGTGAATGAAATAAGTTATTGCCTGAGATGGTAGATGAGATATGTGACCAATACATTAGGCAGAGGGTATAAAATCAAACCCGAAATAAACAAGAACTCGAAATTAGAATCATATTGATAATATAAGAAAACAAAAGAAGAGAATAAATCCTATGATTAAGAGAATAGGAGGCAAGAAGAGGTCACTCGAGTATACTATTCAATTCGGGATCTTTTGCCTCTCAGACCTACAATAGGAAAATGTTGTAAGTAAAGTTGAATTGAATTTATACACGAAAACATTAAAGAAGAAGTCGAATAATTTCCACTACTAACCTCAAAGGAGTAGGCATATAGAATTTTCGAAGTGCCGGGAAATCCTTGAATAAGAACATCAACTCGGGTAGTGATTACCCATGTTACATTCAGAAAATTAATTGAATTCAAGAAAACACACACACACACACACACACACACACATATATGCAATTACTTTATGAAAACATGAATTAGTGTTAAAATATAGAACACGGATATTCTCGCAAACTCGTTCAAAGAAGGCCTACGTTAACAGCCCGTGTAACCTCAGTAGGTAAGCAATCCTTCAAAGAAATTAAATATACAAAAAGGACTAACGTAAAAACATACCAACATATGTACCCTTCATATGGATGAATATTACCCTCAATTAAATGACTAAATTCGCACATTCATGAACAAGAGCTATGTACATACGATAGAAGATAAAACAAAGTATTAATTATAATCATTGAGCATGAACAAGTATACCAAAAAAAGAAATCTAATTAATGGAACTAAATCAGCCACACAACCTCATAGAGATGAAAGGGATTATGAAGCATCCTATTTATACAAATAAAATATTTAATGCATTATTAAAATAATTTTGAAGGCTACCGCAAAGGTAAACAAGGACTAAATATAGAAAAATAGAAGGATCCAAAAATCAAATTTAAAATATCATTCTACAGACATGATATATGCAAGTTGAATGAAATTGCATACGTGAATAAGAAACTAAGCCAAACCGTAAACAATGAATAAAAGAATTTCGTAATTCTCTAGAAATAAGAATCCATTCCTATTCGGATATATATTATCATAATTGGAACAAAGCTCTCTAGCTAGTTGCACAACTACTGGCGTGCAATGGTCACGAACTGAAGTTGTTGAAAAACCTTGAGGGTGTATAGTTACTATATTTATAGGAAAAGTTCACCGAACGTTTAAAAAGTTTGGCCGAACTAATAGTTCACCTGCTAGAATTTTATGCCGCTTTTTCTATCTCCAAACAAAAATATGGTTACCGACGCCAATGTTAACAACAAAATAATTTCGACAATGAGAGAAAAAATTTACGAATTAAGTTGAAAAGTTCGGCCCAACTTTGGGAGAGTGAAATTGGGCGCATTTCTCACGAAAGTGTAACCCAACTTTGCATTTTTACCCTTAAAGGGTTTTGTTCGTCTCATGTTACTTCGCTACATATGCATGTAGAGAACTAATTTCTTCCAAAATTATTGTTCCATATTTATGCAAAATTATAATAGTCAATTTTTTGTTATTTAGTAGATTAACCGAGTTTGTTGAATAGTGAGGCGTATAATTAAAAAGAAAATTAATTCCGTAAAGTAGAGAAGCCCATGTTCTACAATATTCACGCTTAGTATGATACTTCCATACACAAGATTCAACCAATTTTGTAAACTACTCATGTTCACAGACAATTCTATAAGAAAGGATTTATTTAAACTTAACAAGTAAAGAAAATTTTTAGAGATATTTATCTATACTCTACCTCAATTGTAATAAGATTAAATTACAAAGAAAAACCACCCAACCATGACTCAGAACATGCATGGTCTCCCCCGAGCTTCCCCATTCTGCGAATGTTTAGAAAACCATTGAGTCATCCCATTCTCAACCCCAATACTTCCACCAAATTCAGCTTCGGAATTATTTCCTCAAGAATTGTTTCAAGGGATCCACTAACTTTGTGTCCAACTCAAGAACACCTCAATCCCGCAACGTCTTGCCAACCTTCACAGCTCTCTATGCAAGGTTCCAAAGTTCTCACTCATCTTCTTCATCCTCAAGCCTACATGTGCTATCCTCGGGAGCTTTTCCCACTTAGATGGGGTTTTTCTATCTCTAGGGAGAGAGAGAAAAAAATATAATTATTAGTAATTATAAGGTTTGGAATCTGTTTTTCGGGTCTTTCCCATGACTTTCAAACATGTCATTTTATTTCCAAATCAATGTTGTCTTTACTATAAATTTCATTAAGTCTAATAACATAAAAAAGTAACGAGGATGTTACATTTATAGAAAATATAGAAGTAAAATTTAAGTTATTATAATATTTAATATAATTTGTAGATATTATAGGTTGAAAATTAATATAGTTAAGTAAAAGAGAAATTGTAAAAATAATTTCAATAAAAAATTATTATATAGTTTTTTTTAATGTACGAAATAAATTATTTACAACAATATTATATGAAAAATTGCTTTGTAAGTCGTATTTTTTTATGAGTGAGGATGAAGTAATGTTATATAAATAATTAATTTTTAATATTTATTTGAAATTAATATATTTGTAATATATATTATATTTACTGTAAGTATTATTTTTTTTGAAAATCTAATGTTGGAAGACATAACTTATAAAATCACAATGATTCTCATATTTTTATTTCCATTATCTTAAAACATAAAAATGAAATTTAAAAAAACATTTGTTAGTATAATTATGCATATTTCTTAAAATTTAGATATGTAAGAATATTGTCCTTATATTATTTTTTAAATGAATATATTAATGATTCACCACTATGTAAGTTATTGACATGTTATTACAAGACTTCTATTAAAAAGTTTCCTTTCACTTATAATAGTTAAATCTAATTTATTTGTTTATTTATGGACATCTCTTTTTCTATGTAGGTGTCTTTCATGGTCTTTTATTTATTTTATGGATGATTATTATTATTTGAGTGGTTCCTCATATTGTATTTTTTTTAATGAATTGTTTTTCCTACCCAATTACCAAACGTATAATTAAATAACTTTAAAACACATACATATTATTTCTATCGACCCACAAATTAAGAATTTATTAGGAAATATTTTTTAATAAACATTGAAATTACATTTAATTTTTTTTTAGAAAAATAATTTTTGATTCAAGTTTTATGTATTTGTATTTTATTTTTCAAAAAAATTGAAAATTTCCCAAAATTTACCATTTAAAAGCTTCTTGATTTTTAATTTTCCATTATTACAAAAAAATGCCTCATCCACTCCCTTCGCCCTGGGTAAAAGGAGAAAAACAAATTCATCCTTTCATATACCGAGAGGTCCCTTATTAGGGTATAAAGTTTCCTTAACTCAATCTTTATTAAATATTATTTAGTTCCCTAAAGATAAGAGAAATAGTCATCAATTCAAAACTCTAAATATAATATTGAATCTCAATAAGCATGGGTTGCAGCCTAGAATTCTAACCGTGTCTTTTTCTCATTCTACGACAACTTTTGAGTTCATTATGATGTGAAATATTATTAAGTCAATCTATTTATCATGATGCAAAATAGTCCATATGTTGATATGTGTGTGAACATGTGTGTGTAAGTTGGGGTTACCTTGCTGTTGGGAGAAATGTTGTTATCCTCCAAGCTTGATTCAAACTTCGTTGCATGTGGCATGTCTACCTCATATTGAGTATTTATTGCAATGGCTTTGAGCCTTGTTGTTTAAGGAATAACTCAAGGCCAAATAATGTATCATCGATGAAATACTAAATTCAATACTATGGTGAAAGTAAAGGCCTATGGGTCAACATATTTAATAAATAAAAATTGTAGGAAGATATGAAATATCGCTTTAAGGAAATAAATTGTGTCAAGAAAAGTTTACATTAGCAAATATAGTCATTAAAAAATATATTAAGTTATATGGAGTGAAGGATAAATTTAATAGTAAACCAAATAAAAAATTAAAACAATTTTTGATATTATCAATGAAAAAGTATGTTGTTATCCCTGTGAAATGGTTTAAAAGTGCTTAGATATTAGCTTTTCAATGCACCTTTTAAAAACATTATCCATATGAAATCTATGACAAAAAAAAAGAACATTTTGTTGTAATTTAAACATAGTTTACCAAAAAGAAAATAAAATAAAATAAAAATTTGGTGTTAAAAAAATTTAAAACATAGTTTACCAAAAAAAGAAAAAAAAAAATAAAATTTGGTGTTAAAAAAATTCCATAATTGATAAAGACTTGTATCTTATAAATTTAGGAAAACAAGTTTAGGATACAAATTTTTATATGCTTTCTATCTGAAAGTAATTAAAAAAAAAAAAAAAACCAAATTAACCTAAGGTTTTCAATTTAGATTCTCAATTTTCCATAGATGATTAAGGGAAAGGATAAAACCTATCTCTATTCCCTATACTAGGAATAATGGCTTTACCTAAATAAGGATAATGTTGGAAATACAAAATAAATAGACTTAGCAAAAAAATATACAATTTGTCGATCATAATAACAAGATAAAGAAACTAAAACAAATTTATTCACCATGAAATATTCAACATCCATCATAAGCATCCATTAGCATATATCACATCTTATGATATCATCCACAAAATAAAGTCACTCAAATATGCATCCATTACATACTATGTAAAGATCACTCATGAAAAAAATTTAATACTTCAAGTGTGACAATAATCTAGAAGAAAATTACTTTCCTTATTTCTGTGAGTGTATCCAAGTTAATTCTCCAAAATAAACTAGAAAACTACACTATTAATTAAAATCCAATAAAAAAGGTGGATAGGTCACATTACAACTCCTAAAGTAAACAAATAACTATAATAACTTGAAATTAAGCCTCAATTATCCAAAATCTGAGAGTTTAATCTCCTCCAAATATGATGTCATGATCCAAAGGGCATGCCCCATCATGAAAAGGAAAAGGACTACTTTAAGTGAGGCATAATATCCCAAAAGTCATTGATATTCACTCAATGAGGTATAACATCATAAACATAACTCTCCAAATCCCATAAGGAACAGATGACATCATCAAAGTAGGCATGATGTGATCAAGGTAGAGGGTGTATTATTCCCTCTAAATGGTTCCAAAATAATAAAAAAACATTAGTTAAACATCCATAAATAAGATAAAATTATAGCCTTGCTACATCTAGACATATGAACAATGTACCATCTCTTAGGTTAGCATCTTAAGACCAAATCTTAATGACATTATGTATATATATATATATATTCTACTTAGAGATTCCTTATATAGATTACTCATGGCTTTCAGAGACCAATTTACTTATGGATAGGCATCTTCAAAGAAAGGGCACCTTTTGTTAGAATTCAACTTCAACAATATTTCCTTTAACAAGGTAGTCAATACAATATCCATGATCTATATTAATATTAAAGTTCTAATTAAAACTATTTACCATTTTGCATCGATTTATAACTATACGCTACTATGAAATATCGTCGGGATACCAATTGAATTGTATAAAATTTGTGTTGATTTATAACTATACTCTATTATGCGTACCGCTTTAGTAAACCTATAAGGAAATAAGCCAAAAAATACAATTAAAAAAAGTGGCTTTCTTCTTTTTCCCTCTAAACTTCATAACTCTTACTTTACTATTTTAACTATTATTTTATTATTTTTTCCTTAAATGAGGCCATTTTTAGGCTGAAATTTCCTATAATCCATAAATTTCCTCACTTAAAATAGAAATTGACCGAGTACCGGTATATGAAGCCATTTTTCTCAAATAACTAAAAATTTACATGAAAGCTAAAAGCATTTTTCCACCTTATTATTGTCTCTTACTTCAAAATAAACTATATAAAATGATGAAGAAACCAATTGTCTTCAATACTCGAGTCGAATACTTCAACAAATTGTCGATTAAAACTCGTAAAAATTTAAAACAATAACAAAATCAATAAATAGATTCATAATATACTCACTTATTCCTTATTTTCAATGGTATATAAAACTCATAAACCACATAATTCAAAGCCCTTTTAAAATAACACTTTAATATATAACTTTGTTGCTCCAAAAACAATGAACTCGGCCTTAGAATACACTTTACGTTTATAAATAAAACTTTTGTTTAAATCACTATTCAATTTATGCTCATGGATAAATCATATCCTTTAAAATGCTTAAAGCAATATAAAAAATTCCACAACAATAGATCACTTAGTCAATACATTATGAGATTTACAATATTACCACACCGCTCCACCTTTTTCCTACAAAAAAACCATGCAAGGGAGATATTCACCACGTTGGCTGTGAAACTTTCTCTTCACTCCTCCATGCAGAAAGAGGTTGTAACTCGCCACCTGCAGGATTGTTTCCGGTGGTAAGAAATTGGCACACATACGACACTTGTCCACTTATGAACTAAGGGCAATGCAATAACCTTGATACATCTCCTTCCTCACATAGTACTTGGCTCGATACTGCATAATGAAAAAAACAACATAGAAAGACCAATAACAAAGAAAATCGTAGCTACAACCGCTTAACTACACACAAGAAAGAAAGCCGAGAGTGGATGATTTCTCATTTCTCTCGCCGATCCCTTCTATTTATAGAAAAAATATTAAGTCGGTTACATCAATTAAAATTTAATTTTCTAGGTCAGGTTGCCCCCTTCGCATTCGAATTGGTGTCAACCTTTCCAATCCGAGGAGCCGAGGTAGCCTGGCTGAACCTAAGGTTCGCAGTTCGAAGAGGTATGGCGGTGAGGCAACAACAACATATAATTGAAATAATTATTCTTACACAACCAATAAAATATTCCCATTTAATATGTAAATTCAAACTCGTTTAAAATCCCCAATGAATTCTTAGCTTAATACCAATTAAGACAAATATTATTTTTTTCCAACTTTAATATTTTTACAATAATTTTTACCCTATTTTACAACAAAATGGATCTTACAATAATGATAATCAATGAACGGTTCTTAGCTCATGACCGATTAAGATAAATATTATTATTTTCCAACTTTATGATTTTTACGATAAATTATACCCTATTTTACAACAGGGATCTTACACTAACCATAAAGCCCCCCCCTTAATTTTTCCCTTGTCCTCAATTAATTTCTCCTCGTAAGAAATCTACTTACCCATTTTTTTTCTATTTATACTCTTTATGCTCCATTGCTCATGTGACTTTATTACATTACATCATATTGCGATGTGTCAACATATGTATACTTTCCGTCGTTAGATTTTTACTAAGGAAATCATTTATCAGGATTTAATTAACTTCTCGTGGTTAATGAATTTCATACCATCCTTCAGTTTACACCATTTTCAAGCCTTGATTGTCATGGTGACATTTCGTATTTTTCTTACACTTTTGATTAAATTTATAACTATTTTTTCGATCATTCATAACTAATATGATTATGCCTTTTCTAACTTTCCTATTACATAATCACATCCTATTTTATGTTAGAATATCTACTCATATTCTAAAATTTTTAATTTTCCCCAAGGAATTCCCTTCTAATAATTTTCTCGAAGACTAATTAACCACATATGTAATTAGCTCTTAACAACATCATTTCTTAGGTAACATAACTACTAAAAGATATATGGATTTCATTTTATAATGAACATCATACTCCTATCCAATGTTTTACCCTTAATCTATCTTAAAGAACTATTCGAAATACCTTGTAGTCTTGTCACTTATCATTAAATTGTGCTTTATACCAAACATTACTTAGTTACAAATATGAGTTCTAAGGTTCTAAAGTTATATCCTCATTTGAAACTTTTGTTGAGGGTTTAAATTAAATCTTCATATGTATCATTTCATTTTCATGATAGACTATCCTAATTTTGAATGATCCTTATGTCAATCTTAGACATTGATTCTATTTTCATGTTGGTCCATATCATCTAGCAAATTCACTTCTTTCGAATTCGTGAACAATTCCCTATTTATAATTCATGTAATTATTTGTATAGTACAATGGACTTTGTCAAAGATTTATGACAATGGAAATGATAATTTCTGTGTCATTGATAATACAATCAGATGTTATATTTACAATAATAATCATTCATTGTTCTAAATCATTTGCACGTGTATATTTCTACTTCGTTGTATTATTTTACTTGGACTATACTCTAGTACTTGATTATGTATTTCACATATAATTTATTAGTCAATAAAGAATCAATGACTATATGTAACCCTCTCAAGTTACTACATAGGAGCATGATTAAAAATTAAATTGTATAATTATACTATCTAGGAGATTGACAATTATCTCTTTTTTGTGAATTTATTTCTATTCAATGGTTTATTAATCATTAGTTAAATACATTATTTTTCTCCTTTCCACATGTATTTATATAATTTTGTGCATAAAATTTAGATGTTTATAACCTAACATCAAATTTAAACCCTACTACGGGTTTATAAAATTCGTGTGTTGGTTTACTAACTTCAAATGTCTATGTAACTATAAAGATATACTATATCTAATATAGTTCATTCTCGTTAAATACACGTAATCGTATAAATCAAACTTCTGCTGTGACTTTAATAATTCAAAAAAGCTAATTTTCCAATCGCTTCTAACTAAATCATAATTTAATACAAGAAGATAAATTTTAACTTTTCTACCTAACCATCCTTTCTCTAACTTTCATCATCACAACAATTTCGTAAAACTTAATTAATTTTCTTGTGCATACCAATTGCAAGACTATTTGCCACCCAACCTTAAGCTTTCTCTCCACAACTCCCCCGAGCAAGTAGACCAATTCTTCCAAAGTGTAGCCAACCTCTTGTCTATCTAGGAATGGCTTATTTAAGTTTGATTTTCCCTAACATGTTTCCATAACCGTGTCCATTAAATCATGATGTTGTTTTACTTTGGCTTAGGCTTTACTTTTTGTTTTTTCCACAAAAGTACTTTAAAACTAGATTTTTCTCTTTCTAGCTATATTTCACCTCTTCTCAAGAATCCTCTCCACTTTACCGAGGTATATTTTAGATTTTTATCTCCAATCAAATTTTTAATTTATTTTATTTTCTCCGAGGATTTTTGGAGAATTTGGGAAAGTCTTTAGATTTACTTCCATCCTCATGGACTTGAAATCCCGGTCTCCTATATTCTCTAGTCTTTACAAAATAATTAAAAATTCCACATTTATTAAATTAAAAAAATATAATATGTCCACAAATATTGTTTTCCTCTTAAGTCCACTCAACCTTTAGGATGTTCAACTATCTAATAAAAGAAAGTAAAAATAATGGATATTACATATTCCCCCTCTAAAACAAAACACCGTCCTCTATGTTGCAAAATATCGCTCACTTTTTCAAACAATGATGGATATTTTTCTTTCATTTCCTCTTCTCGCTCCCAAGTAGCTTCTTCAAGTGAAATGTGCTTCCACTACACTTTCACCCTAGCTACCATCCTATTTCAAAGCTCCTCGATTTCTTCCCGTGCCAAAGATACAAAGGGATCCTGAAGAAATTACTCTTCTATTTCCACCCTCTAGACACAAATTAATCAATTACATGAGTAGGATCATGTATTCCATTTTTTCAATAAGGAAACATGAAAAACATTGTGAACCTTAATGTGACTAGGTAAAGCCAATTTATAAGCTATTGGCCTCTACTTTTCTAGAACTTCAAATGGTCCACAGAGCATGGTGCTAACTTAGCACAACTACCCATATATAAGGTACTATTTTAAGGCTTAATCCTAAAGTAAACATGGTCTCCCACTTTGAATTCTCTACAGAATTCTCTTTTTTCTCTCGTATAGCTCTTTTGTCCGTCTTGAACTATTTTAATATTTTGCTAAATTTTTTCTTTACAAACTTCCTTTCCATCTCTTGCAATGCATCAGTCGAAGAATTAACTTATCTTCGGGGTTGAATCCAAATCCAAGTGGACGTGCGACACTTTCCGCCATACAATGATCCAAAAGGACTCATCTTTATCGAGGCTTGATAACTATTATTATATGAAAATCTCCATAGATGCACGAATCTTCCCATCTCGTAGGTCTGCCCATAACATACATGCATAACATGTTTTCTGCACCGTTTGTCCTTGAGCAGACCAACTGTTTCGAGGATGGTATGCAAAGAGCTCAAAGTTCACCTGTACCCATTCCTCCAAACAGTCTTCCAAAAGGTCAAGTAAACTTTTCATCTTTGTATGATATAATCATTTTAGGGATGCCATGTAGCTTCACAATTTCTTTCTATAAATACATTAGCTACTTGATTATATCAAAGTATATTGCACTGCAAGAAGTGTGCAACTTTAGTCAATGTGTCTACGATCACCATTATGTAGTCATGTTGATATTTATTTCTAGGAAATCCATGATGAAGTCTATGGAAACCACTTCCCATTTCCATTCCGGAATAGGTAAAGGGTTCAACAATCCCCGCCGGATGTTGGTGTACTTTTTACCTGACATTCTAGACATTCAGATAATAGACCACATATTTCTTCATACTTGGCCAAAACATGTTCTTTCCTTGCCGAAATCAGCTTATCCGTATGTCCTCGTATAAGGTCTTTTATGATGTCACTTAAAATTTCTTGTTTTAATGATGTTAATCGGGAATATACAATTTGTTTTTATAGTAAATAACCCTTTAAGTTTGAGTATATCCCAATATTTCATTTTTTTTTGCAAATTTTATTGTAGTTTTTCATAGTTTGGATCTTGAATCAGCGTTTCTCGTATCAATTCTTCATACCACACTACTTCTAGCATTATTCAAAATTTTATGAGAATTCCTACTCAAAGCATATGCAATATTATTTTCCTTTAATATGTTTGATTTCCATATCAAACTCACTAAGGATAACCATCTAGCATGTATAACATTTAAATCAAAGTTGTGTGAAGAAGCATTTCAAACTTATATGATATGTTATTAGTATGAACATCTTTCCTAACAAGATAATGTCTCCACATCTTCAATGCATGTATCATCGCAAACCTAATTCTAAGTCATATAAAATATATCGATGTTCATGTTTCTTTAATTTTCTTTGACTCACATGCTATGACATAGTTTGCACAACTTCAAAATCCTTCGCACATGCATCCGTACATACCACAAATTATTTCATTTGGATTAGCAATCTTCAAAATAGGAGTAGTTTAGTCAGTTAATTGTTCAAAGATATGTTGACACTTTGTTGTCCACTCAAAATTTACTCCCTTTTTCCGTAAAGAATTAATTGCATGTGCTAAGGCCGAAAAATCCTTTTACAAACCTTCGTACTATCCAACAATACCCATGAAGGATCTTATGGCTGACATCGTAGGTAATGCACTAATCCATAATGACTTGTATTTTCTCTCGGGTCTACTCTCCAATCCTCCTCCGAAATCACATGACCCAAATACTAAATTCTTTCCTCGTAACTTCACAATTACCGAGTTTTGCATATAACCTATGTTCTTTAAGTGTTCGTAGGACAATTTAGATATTTTCTTTGTTTTTTTCATGGAATATACTAGAATGTCATCAATGAACACTAGAACAAATTTTCCTAGATACTTGTGTGTAACACCCTATTCATTAAACACATGAATGTAGTAGGTGAATTATTGTCCAAAAGGAAATACAAATTCATAAGACCTATATCTAGTCCCGAATGTCAAGCTTTACCGATGTCCTCATCTTTGATTCTGAAGCCATGATATCCTATTCTTAAATCAATCTTCGAGAAGATAGTGGCTCCTCTCACTTGATCAAATAAGTCATCTATTCTCGGTAGAGGATATATGTTATTTATGGTCAATTTATTCAGCTTGTCGCAGTCTATACACATCCCGAATGTGCCATATTTATTTTTAACAAATAAGACTGTGCTCCCCAAGGAGATATACTTGGTCCGATGTAACCCATGTCTAATAAATCTTGTAGCCGAAGTTTTAGTTCTAAATATTTAGGAGTACTCATTATGTATGGTGCTTTAGAAACATGTGTAACTCCCCGGGTACTAATTCAATTGAGAATTCAATTTCTCTTTAAGGGAGTAAGATGGGGATTTCCTCTGGGAATACATCTTTGAATTCTCTAATTACCGGTAAATTCTCTACAACTTATTTTTCGCTGTCGTCCGAATTCCTCCACTTGTGTCAAATATACACTTGACAAATATTTGTTGTCCTTTTAACCGTAGTGCAAATCTACCCGATCGATATGTGTCTTGGTTTTCCTCACTATCATAGGTTTTCCTCACCATCTATACAACGTTGAATTGTTTTATCTAAGCAATTAACTATTTCTTTATGCTTTTCTAACCAAATTCATTCCCACTAACACATCATATGCGCCTAGAGGAAAAATATTTAAATTCAGCTCAATTTTATACCCATTTAAATTTACAACAATTGAAGTTTATGGGTAAATTTTCATTTTTTTCTTGTAGCTAACCGAACTAACCATGTTTTTGCCGAATTTTTTCGATTTTAATTTGCACTTTTCCACCTCTCCGAGGACTTCATATATCTTAAAATTTCTAATCTTATCAAAAATAAACAAGTTGTTCAACAATCATACCTTCGATTTCTACTGCGGTTGATTGTGTTTAATCTCAGATCCTCAAGTGCAACACCGATCCTTGGAATGGTTCTAGCAATGTCATTTACAATAATCACCTCTCGTAACACTTGAATGTTTTGAAATATTCTATGAGGACAATCACGTAACATGTGAGGTTCTCCATAACCCCTACACTTTAATGGTTCCTTCATTTTGGGCTAACCCCTTTCCTTTTTTTTGCTCGTATCCATCCGTTTGTGACCCGCCGATGATTGTGCTAGTTGATTTTCTTCCGTTTTGTTAAACTTCTTCCTTTGATGGTTTTTCCAATAAAATTTCAAGTATGTTGGTTTTACTTTTCAACTATAGTCATCTTTCCCTTTTCTTTTCTTTTTTCCAAATTTTTAGCTAATCGTCGTGCATAATATTGCTTTGCGAAAAAATTCATCCATTGTCTTGGGGATTATCAAATTCTATTCTCTCCTTATAGATGTAGGTAAGCGCTTAAAAATAACCGTACTTCGTCTTTTCCTCTCTCGATATAAGGCACATAAAGAATCAAGTTAGCAAATTTGGTAACAAACTCATCAATGGTGAGTTGTCCCAATCTCAACTCATGAAATTCCTTAGCTTTATCATCATAATATATTTTATTCTAGATATCTAGAATTGAATTTGGTTTGAAAGTCTTCCCAAGTAATAGTTTTCTCATCCATGTAACCATTTTGTTTCTTCCCAATTGGCTGCGTATTTACCCCGTAGTTGGTAAATGGCCAATCTCAAGCTTTCGTGTTACTTCCATATTCATAAAACTTGAAATTATTTTACATGTTCCGAAGCTAAGCTTCGCATCCTCCTCCTTTTCACCATCATAAGTGGGAGATTTCATTTTTTCGAAATTCTCCTTGAAATTCTTTTTTTCCGGCCTTTTGTTCACCGCTTCACCATCCTTCTCCGTGTTGGTTTCAACTTATTTTTCTTTCTTATGTGGTCTTCATAATTTCTATGCCTAGACTTTGAGGTTAATTACTTGATCAACCTCTCTTTCTCTTTCTCGCCTGTCAAAACAATCGTTCATTCTCTCGGTTCTCGACTAATCAATTCGCGTCAGACATCCCCGACCATATGTGAAAACTACATTTTGATCCGGTGGATTTCCCTCACCACCCATATCCCGACAACCCTCCTCCTCGTCATTCAATAACAATTGTACCTTTATGTACTAAATCACCGTACATACGTAAGATAAATTAGACAACAACTTTCTCAAAAATTGAAATTAATCTACAACAACATAATTTGGTTTTTTTTTTCCATGTGAGGACACATAGGCCGAGTGTTTTCAACATGGGCTCGATACCATTTGTAACAACTCCACTTACCCAAATTTTTTTTTCATTTGTAATTTTTATGCTACATTGTTGTCACGTGACTTTATTACATTACATCATATTGCGATGTTTCAACATATTTATACTATCATTAGATTTTTACTAAGGACATCATTAATTTTAACAAAATTAACTTCTCGTGGTTAATGAATTTCATACCATCTTTCAATGTTTACACCATTTTATTTCAATCTCTTTGACTGCTGCAGGACATTTCTATATCTGTCACACTTTGATTAAACTTATAACTTATTTGTCTAATCATTCATAACTAATATGATTATGCCTTTTCTAACTTTCCTATTACATAATCACATCCTATTTTATGTTAGAATATCTACTCATATTCTAACATTTTTAATTTTTCCCAAGGAATTCCATTCTATTCATTTTCTCCAAGACTAATTAACCACATATGTAATTAGCTCTTAACCACATAATTTTTAGGTAACATAACTACTAAAAGATATATGGATTTCATTTTATAATGAATACTCATACTCATTATCCAACATTTTACCCTTTACTCTATCTTAAAGGACTATTCTAAATGACTTTGTAGTCTTGTAACTTATCATTAAATTGCTTATACCAAACGTTACATAGTTACAAATATGAGTTCTAAGGTTCTAAAGTTATATCCTCATTTGAACCTTTAAGTGCGTTGAGGGTTTAAATTAAATCTTCATATGTATCATTTCATTTTCATGATAGACTATCCTAAGTTTGAATGATCCTTATGCCAAACTTAGACATTGATTCTATTTTCATGTTGGTCCATATCATCTACCAAATTCACTCTTCGAATTCAGTGGACAATTCCCTATTTATAATTCATGTAATTATTTGTATTGTACAATGGACTTTGGCCAAATATTTTATATGTTAGAAATGATAATTTCTATCATTGGTAATACAATTTGTATGTTATATTTACAATAATTATCATTCATTGTTCTAAATCATTTGCATGTGTATTTGTATACTTCATTGTATTATTTTACTTGTACTATACTCTAGTACTTTATTATGTATTTCAAATTTAATTTATTAGTCAACAAAGAATGAATGACTATATATAACCCTTTGGTTACTACACAGTTAGAATGATTAAAAATAAATTGTATAATTATACAATCCGAGAGATCGACAATTATATATTTCTTTGTGATTGATTTTGTGTTAAATAATATTACTCATTATTTAAATACATTATTTTTCCTCTTTTCCACATGTATTTATATAATTTCGTGCATAAAATTTAGATGTTTATAACCCAATGTAAGAGATTTAAACTCTACTACTTTGGTTTAGACATTGTGTGTTCATTTACTAACTTCAAATGTCTATGTAACTATAAATATCTACTATATATAATATATTTGGTTCTATTAAATACATCAAGTTATATAAATAAAACTTCTCTACGTACTTTAATAATTCAAAATTTTAAAAGCTAATTTTCCACTACTTATAATCGAATCATAATTTAATATAGAAAGATAAATTTTAAATTTTCTACCCAAATAATCCTTTCTATAACTTTCATAATCACAACAATTTCATAAAACAAAATTAATTTTCTTGTGTATACCAATTTTGGTAAGACTATTTGCCACCGACCTTGAGCTTTCTCTCCACAAATTTCGAGAAGAGACCACCCTTCAAAGTGGGACAACCTCACCTTAGAATGGATTATTTAGTTTCTTTCCTCAACATGCTTCTATGCGCGTCCCGCTAAATCGAGATGTCGTTTTCCATTTTCGCCTAGGCTTTAATTTTGTTTTTTCCACAAAATTACTTTAAAACTAGCTTTTTCCTCTTTCTAGTTTTATTTCACTCCTTTTTCTCGTAACTTTCCACTTTATTGAGGTATCTTTTATATTTTTATCTCCCATATAATATTTTTAATTTATTTTATTTTCTCCAAGGATTTGGAGAAATTGGGAAAGTCCTTGATTTAATTCCATCCTCATGGACTTGAAATCCTAGTCTACTATATACTTGTCTTTGCACAAGAATTAAATTCACATTTATTAAATTTAAAAATATAATGTCCATAAAATGCTGTTTTTCCTTTAGGTCCACCAACCTTTAGATGTTCAACTAATTAATAAAAGTAAGAAAAATAGGGATATTATTTCCCCCCCCCCCCCTTTATGTTTTTTATAAATTTTAATTAATTTATGCTATTTTTCTTTATTATAATATTTTATGGATATTCTCGATAAATAATGTAGCTATTATATTATGATTTCACTTATTAATATTACCTATTAAGGAAGAAAATAAGAATATTAAATTATATTCAAATTATATAACATATAATTATTAATTAATTCTAATTATATAACATATAATTAATTTAATTATTAAGTAAGAAAACAAGAATATTAAACTATATTCAAATTATATAACATATAATTATTAAGTAATTCATTAAAAAATAAAATATTAATAATAATAGAACCGTTAATTAATTCTTTTTTAGATTAATTAAATTTCTTATTCTAGTAACAATAACCGTTATTTTACAACTCGCTAGTTGGAGCTTTCCTTATCTATTTAACTGTTCCTAGATCATATTTCTTATCTTGTCGTGATGATGAACCACATTGGCCGGTTCAAAACATGTCTCTTATCTTCGTTGTGATGATGAACCACACTAGATGGTTCAAAACATGTCGACAAAATTTGCTTAGATGTGATTCTCATAGAAAAAAATTATACACATTTTATGGATCACGTAATAAATTCCTAATAAATTGAGTTATATAAATAACATTTCGACTATTAGTAATATAATGATAATAATAAAGTACATATGAGATATAGTATTATAAATATTTTACTACATAACTAATAATTAAGTACATATGAAATATAATATGATAAAGATATTCCTACATAACTAATAATTGATAATTATATCATTATGTAGATTTATATACATAAAATGATTTTCTGGTTTATATATGTTAAATAAATACAAATATAAATATTTACATGTATTTAATTTAATGTGTGTGTGTGTGTGTGTGCGTTTTTCATAATATCTAAAATGTTAGATTTGAGGATGAACCACATTAGTTGGTTCTAAACATCGACCAAATCCTAATGATGTGATTAATATGAAAAGACATTTATCTACAATATCTAACATTTTAATTGTGTAGAGAGGCGCTCTACAACCCAATATAGGTTAGATTTGTATGTGTTAGGTGTAAATACATTGAAGTAAGTATTTTTTAAATCTAATTTTTTTTATTATAATTTTTCTTTTATTAATAAAATTACGAACAAATTTGTAGATAAAACAATGTCATAATATACATAACACATTAAAGTATATAAATATATAAATAATAGTTACTATAAATTAACATCCATTTTACCATATAAATTTAAATAATGATTTTATAAACATATTTAAATTTAATTAATAAGAGGATAAAAAAAATTAATATTTACAATATAACAACTTTTTTAACCATGCATATTCACCTCATTTTATTATGGATATTATTAAATTTTATAAACATACAATATAACTAGATTCTTAACCATGTAAATTCATCCCAATTTTACCATAGATATTATTCTTAATTCTTAAATATGCTTTGGTTACAATAACATGGACCAATATCATGACTTATCAATACCACTAGCCCAAACCATAATTCATTTCAAAATATAAATATTTTATAAATATCAGATTTATAAAAAATTTAAAATTAAATTTATGTAGAGATGTTGTAATGTCCCTAAACATTTTGATTTAGTCAAAATAAAATGTAGTTTTTAATAAAATTAAAATAAAAATAAAAATTTAATAATGATAATTATCAATAAAACATTTCGACTTCTTGAAATTACATAAAACTAAAAATAAAAATAAAATAAAATATAAAATATAAAATTAATAATTATAATTATAATTAACAATAAACCAATCTAGAACCATCTTGGGTGTGGATCTACCAAGCTTCGAGAGGAATCAAATCTCATTTCAAGATGGATCTGCTGGTTTTATCGCACAAGAAGTGCTCTCTAGTTTAGTTAAACTAGCACCGCACCATATGTTGCAAAGAAACATTGCAAAGAAATAACATAAAATGAAAGAGTAGTATAGAGAAAAATATGTGATATGTTATGTGATTTTAATCAATATTTAACTTATAAATATGAATTATTTTATTGGAAGAAAATTATGGTTTGGAGAATTGTCGGGATAAAGAAATTAGTTTTTTTATAACCTAGTTATTATAGATAGCTTATAGAGTGTAGTGTGCAAGAGTTTTATGTGATTTAATTGAATATTTAGCTTATAAGTAAGGACTCAAGCATTCAAATTGACCCAACGATGCCAAATATATTTAGGAAAATCTCAATATAAAGTAATGGGAACCAATAAAACCATTACATAAACAACTAAAATCAAATGCAAATTCCGTTTACCTGCCGGGATAAATGATAGAGCCAAAGTTGGGATTGTCACTAAGCAAGAGCTTTGAAGTGTTCTCGCCTTCAAAAAACATTTCTTACCCGAGGCACCAACAATGCTCATGAAAACCCAAGTTTAAATATATAATTTGACAAAACCACACCTTGAAAAATTTACAAACTCATCGTATTTCTTGAAAGATTGTAAAAATATGGATGAGTGAGTCATAATCAATATTTCTTCGAGAACTCGCCTTGGAAAAGAAACTAATATACGATTTTTTCTGAGTCATACTCAAGATTGCTTTCAGATCTCTATTGGAAAAGAAACTATATAATATTTTTTCTATGGATAAAAGAGTAAGGGTATTATTCATCAGTTAACACTAGAAAATTGTACAACAAAGATGGCATTAATTAATGTCAAGCCAAAGGATTTACAGTGGCCTAAGACATTACAAAATCTAGAAAGTATTCAAAAATCTCTAAGGTCTAGGAAAATCAAATTTGAACTTGTCCTAAATGCTATTTGCATGCATAATATTTCGTGAAAAGCGCCTTTGCGCGCCTTTTTCCCCGATATGCTCACATATTCCCGAGTGAAAAATGTCACCATTCCAGTGACCACGCAAAGCAAAGGATAAGTGATGCCTTACTTGTAGCCGCCTAAGGACAACCACCAATGCCTCCTTAGACACTATATGGGCACACAATGGAATATTTGGTGCACACAAAGGAATCCATTAAAGGGGAATTCTTGAGGTCTAAAATGGGCCTCCTAAGGAAAGTATACAATCAAAATTCATTTTACGAGAACTACTACATTTTAGGGGATGACATCATCTCTTATGGTTGAGGTGACATTGCTTGAGTTAAAGGTACTTCATACTTGTCACATTCTCAATGGTGGATAAAAACTCATGGTTAACCATGGTAGTGCTCTAAGTACTTTTAAAGTCAGCAAAGTACTCATAATAAATGTCATTCCATACTTTTTGAATAAAATTCATACATAAAATAATATATTACATTTATTATATTATTTTTATATAATACATTAATTACATGTTATTATACAATTTAAATAATATAAATTTTAATTAATAACATATTATATAATTAAGAATTTATAAATTTATATTTATATTTTATTTTAAGTTATTTAAGTAAAAACGAAAAATGTATTAGTTGTTCAATGATAATGACTTTTTCTTGAAACACTCATTCTTATTTATAGTCATATCAATACAATATTTTTATTAATTTTATTTTGGTACAAATTTTGAATTGAATTTAACCATGGTTACATGAATTGTGGTGCAAAAAGTGAATTGAAAATTCATAAATATTATTTTATTGATTTAGATATTATTTTATTATTTCCTTAGAGGGCCATTTTAGAATTCAAAATTCTCCTAATGATACCTCTCTTGGGTCACCATCCTCCATGTACCAAGAGGGAAGGAGGATTTGAAATCCCCTATATAATACCACCATGAGATGAAGAATGAGTGATCACATTGTTATGCTAGCCGAATTTCCCAAGCAATACCAACAAGGTGTGACCCAGAGTTGAAGATAGAGGGTTCCACCGTTGGCCACCCAACAAGTTCAGCCCACACAAGAGAGAGAGAGGGAGACCGCACGAGGCAAGCTTGAGATAAAAACATCCTTGCATCGCACCTAGAACCATTTTCTAGGGGCCCTTTGGCAAGAGGGTAAAAGTTTCACTTCTTCTACTACCAAGGCTCAATAAGAGGGGCCTAGAGCCATTTTTTGCATTATTGTTTTCATTTCCGACTCTTTCGCAGCTTTTGTTTATTCGTGTTTAGTTTTAGTTTAATTTTAGTTTACATTTGCATGCTTTTTCCTCTATATAGTATGCTCATTGATTCTAGCTTGTTCCACTAACTTCGTTTGACTCCACTATTTTATGTCTCTGAGTACGTATACTAACTGTAAACCGCACCCCCAGTTTCGGTGTGATTTCATACATAGGTGCACCAAAAACACTACAACAATATTGGAGACTCCACTAATGTTTTATTACCAAGTTTATGTGGCTGTGACTTCTTTTGCAAGAGACCTCTCGTCTATGTTGTGGAGTGGAGCCGAATGTCTCTCGATTCCTCTTGCGCCTTTAGTTCATCCTGGGTGACAGACCGAAGAAGAGAGAAGCTCCTAAAGTTTTTTACTCGTTGTGATTTCGCGTGCAAATACGTACGCACATGGTGTGTTCGGTAGCCGACTCGCGCTACGCAGAGTGCACCCATTCTCACCTTTTGCGCGAAAATTACGTAATGAGAAATTTCTCCCTAGTTTCTATTTTTTTCCTCGCTTTCGTAAGGTGCTTCGTAGCCCCTAATACACCCGCCATCACCGGGTCGTGGTACTCCCCGCGCTCTGTTAAAGCTCACTTTTAGTCGCTTTTTGCAGGCTTAGTGTCATTTTTACTCAAGTTGATTTTTACAAAGTTCACAGTTTAAGCAGGGGGGAAAATAACTTGCATTTTGAAAAAAAATTATGTTTTACAAATTTTGGTACCTACACACTTAGATAACTAGCCCACTAAGTGGCCCAAGACCACGCATGCATAGCTTGTTTTTCTTTTTTTTTTTTTTCTAGTTTAGCTCAATTTTTCACTAGAAATTTCAAGACTAGGATTGAATTGTTTATAGAAGAGTAAAGTAATATTTGCTACTTTTGCACCTCTCTTCCGGTGATCCTGTGTAAGCATATGAATGCTCCCTATTCACAATTCACCATCTCCCTATAGTTAGTCACATGTATCAGAAAAATTGAAAGCGGCCCATTATCCGTACATGTTTTTCATTTGAGCCAGGAACAATACAACATAGTTTCAATAGGGGATTTTGTAAAGGATCATCGATATCCACACGTTCAAACTATGTGTTTGTCCAATTTTCTCACACACACTCAACCACTAAGAGAAGTAAAGTCACCTAAAACTAACTTAACCAAACTCACTAAATTTTCCCCACAGGGGCCACAAAAGAAATTATAGATTAAGTTAGATCAAGGGGTAGGCATCCAATAAGCCGCCTTGATCATACTTCACATTGAAAAATAGAAGTTGTGTATTTAGGGAGCTTTAGATCCACCTATCAACCCACAACAAAGAAAACCCGAGCGCGGTAGAGACCCATTTCAGAGGGGGTTAGGCTTAGGCGCAGTGCATGTGGTATCAGTTGGGCTATCTGACTCAGCTGATACTCAGTAATGTTAGATGAATACCAAGTGTTGGGGTTCCCATGTTTTGGCCAGTTTTGCAAGACCAACAGATGAGACAACATCATAACCACTTTTGGGCCCTAGGATCTAGCCCTCCTGGACCCGGAGAGGGATCTCTCAAAATAGAGCAAATAATGATATATATTTGAAGCTCAAGATGAGATGTTAGGCTAGTTATGAAGCACTAAGGGGGTTTTAAATGATTTGGTTGGTTGGTTGCTGGGTTGGTCATGAGATCATAGACTGAGAAAGTAATGGGAGAAAAGGAACAAAGCAGCAGGAAGCTTCAGCAAAGGGGATAGGTCAAGGAAGTGCCATCCATTGGGCTATGGAGTCATGAAAGGATAATTACTTGCAGCAACTAGCCAAGGCTTTCAGAGGGCAAGTCATATATACTAAATTATCTTTTAGATAGATGATGGAATGGAACATCAAGGCAAGAAGGTGAAAGAAGGAAAGACAACCAAATTTCTGTCTATAGATTAGGTCAGAGGTCATTTAACTCCAGACCTACTTGGAAATACTCAAAGGCAGCTCTCAAAGAGGGACAAAGGGGCTGCTTATAGATCGGACTAGAGGTCATTTAACTCCAGGTCTGCTTTAGCAACTCCAAGGGAAAACAGAGATAAGATTTACAAAGGGATCTTAGAAAGGTCAGCTGGTTGCACAAGGATCCTAGTGGACATGGCTAACTCTAATCCCCAGTGTTCCCAAATCTTCCGGCTTAAACCCAACAAGAACATCTAAGAACTGATTCATTTGATTCATACATCAGAGAGTAGGTAATATCATCCACTACACTAGTTAAATCAACTGAAATCAATTCTCAGATAGCACATAAAGCAGAAAACATTAAAGGTAGGGAGAGCAGGAAACATAGGGCACCTAACAAGGGTGAATCCTATGTTATACTTCTGTTGCCTACCAGAAGAACATGAAACAATATGAAAATGTAATAAACAGAGTTAGGAAAAACATCACCAAAAGCAATAGAGCAGGATCCTGTGAAATGTGCTTTGATTAATTGATGCAAAACCAGTCATGTACAATATAGTTCAATGGCTGTTACAATCCAAACTTTCTCCTCCCAGCCTATTACATACAAACTACTCTGTAACTCCCTCCCAAGACTATTCCAACAGTCAACTGAATCCCTCTAACAGCAAAAATTCCCAACAACTGAACAACAACCTTTACAATATGTTCTTCTGGACTTTTATAGGAGAAACAGAGCAGAAGACATAGGTGAAAATTAAATGAAGAATTAACGCTCAGAAGAGGAGGAAAACCGCAACCCATTCTTCTTTAAATCTGTGCATTTACTTATGACATTCTGGCTGCAGTACTACTGCCATTCTCTGTGACTGAACAAAAATGGTGAAATAATGATGCTAAGGTCTCCATACCGGGTAACAAATGCTTTTGATGGTGTAGGACTGTTGAAAGGGCGTAAATCTTTACTTTGGCACAATGTAGACTGAAACAATGATGTGTACCGTGTCCTTTCATGGAAGAACACTCTGCTGATACAAAAACCCTGATAATATTATCTCTCTGTGCATTAGATCTCCTGTTCGATCCTCGGGGTCTTCTAATTGTACCTCTGCCTTCTAAAAATCCATGAAGAAGCTCATAAGTCTTCCATTTCTTGCCTCGAGCTCTCTGCTGCTCCCGTACTATCTCTGTCTGTGAATTTCGAGCTTCAATGGCGCCGGAGGGTTGGTAGAGTTTAAACTCTGTCCTTTGATGAATTTATGACGCAAACACCCCTCCAGGCGCTTCCTGTAACATCAGGCTCTGAATATAGCCTCTGCACATGGTTTTCATCGATCCCTCTGTCACTGTAACAGAGATCGCGCATCATGGCGGTCATTTACTGTTGAAAACCCTGCAAAAACACAAAGCTGTGAAGAAAACCATGGACGGGGCAATGGATGAATTGTGGATGGAGGAAACGGCCATGCAGACGAGATGGAGGAAAAAAATGTAGAGGAAATGGCGAACATCGCTCTGGTGCAGGTTGGCGGAATGCGGAGCAAATATACGTGAAAAACATTGAAAAAGCACGAAAAAGAACCAATATATGCAATGGAATGGGAGACTGTACGGAGGGTGCATGTGGAGATGACGTGGCGGAACCGAGCGACGGTGGAAAAGTCAGTGGCATGCGGACAAATCGGGACCGTCGATCGTGGCGGGGATCAACGGCGGAGGATGACGGATGGCGGGCCATGGCATGAGCTATCGCGTGCGCAATTACATTAAAATTCGTGCATCTTGGATGAGCGATAGTCATCGGATGGCCTGCTCTAGATCGGACGGTCTACGGAAATTTCGCTAGGCATCCGTGTCCGGACAATAACGCACGATGGATGGAGTTAACGGGCGAGGACGGCGGTTTGGAAATTGTACACAAGGACATGCGTCGGATGGTGAATGGAATCGTTGGGCGCTAGAGAGAAACCACCTACCGTGCATAAGAGGTGCGATGGAAACCGACGGGTTTGGAATAGTCGCATGGGGACCACTGGCGTGGGTGCGTTTCGGACCATTAGATCTGGCGTTTAAATGGACGGTGGGGATGCGACGATGGGTGATGAACGGGGAAAACGACAGAGGCCGATGGGGCGACAATCGTCGTCCGTTCCGTGAGGATCGACGGCTGTAATCGCGCTCGATGAAACACTGGGGCAAGCGCCTTTGGGCTAGCGCTTCGGTCACGACACGGGTTATATGGAGAGAAAAGGGCGCGGGCTAGCGGAGAAGGGGCTGAGGCCTATTATAACATTGGAAGTGGGTTTTTAACTCATTTTTGATGAAATTAAAGGCTAGAAAGTGTAACGATAGGGAGATGGAGGGGGAATTTGGGAAAACAAAGGGTGTAGGGATTTTTAGAGGGGATTTAGGGGGTTAATAGGGAAATTAAAAGGGGAAAAGAGGGACCTTGTCAAAGGGGAAAGGAGGTGAAAATGTGGTGTTTTGCAGGAGTAAGAGGGGTAAATGAAGGCCCCTTGGAGCACACATTAATAACCAGTGAGGCTTTAAGATGGGAAAACAACAGAGGGGATTTCACTGCAAAATAGAGGCTGGCAGAAGACATTCAAGGATGATGTGTCTTCAGGGGAGATGCATTCCTTGAAGGTCTCCAAAATAATATAGCCCCCAACTTGCTTGGCAAGAATTTCATAGGGGGGCTAACACTAAGAAGCCAAATACTTGAATGCTCATGTGGGACGATGGTTCTTAGCGGCCAAAAACTAGGGCAACCTTTACCCTATAGCTGATGGTGCAAGCAAGCACCAGACCCTCTACCCTTACCTTGGTGGATTCTCTTCGACTGACTGGGGGCATCGCCAACTCTTACAGGACGTTGTGTCAGCACTCACAAGAAATATTCTCAAGGCCCAGTTACTTTTGAGTGTGTGAGGACGCATAGGTCTTCTAGGATTTCGAGTATCATAAGCAAATGAACAAAAACCACTTTTTTTATTCCTTGATTACATAGATTAATATAAAGGGAAATTTATTTTATTTTTCGCTTTTTTTAATGTATGTGACAAGAAGTTTGATCATACAATCTATCTTGTCAAATTCTTCCAAAAACCAAACCTGGGCGACACCTGACAGGTCCCAACGAAACCTCGTTGATTCAGGTGTCTTTTGGACCTCCCCCCATTACTGAGAGGGGTTCCAGGTCTTTTTCCATTTAGGCGTCAAAGACGGAACACTTCCACCATTATCGGTTCGTCTTTTATGGGGGAAGTCGTAGTTGGAAACCCTAGTCGGTCTCCCAACACCACACCACATACCACTCCTCCCATGACCCCTTGGGGGCAGAGGAGTGTGTCCCATTCAGGAAGCTAGCTGAATACACAGTAGGGTACGTCGCAGACTAACCCTCGTTCTAACCAGAACTTTGTGTTTTCACACATTGCAATGGTGTCAACCTCTCAGTCACCTTTCTTATCTTCGTTGAATCTACCCGATTTAACCAAGCTAACAAATGACCCCATCACAAACGATCCTACATGGCCTCTCATGCCCATGAAGCTCCATTTGGATATACCAAAGTTCGGAGGAAAGAAAGAGGAAGATCCAGGTAATCATATCATGACCTTTCACCTGTGGTGCTCATTGAACAGTATCATTGATGACACTATTCGATTGATATTATTTCAATGCACTCTTACAGGAGTAGATGTGAAGTGGTACATGGAGCAACCCTCAACTTCACATGGAACCTTTAGTGCCCTCGCTATCGCGTTCCTAAAATATTTTTAGTTACCCATTCACCATGATTCCAGAATGGAATTACTGACTCATTTTAGAGAAACCCCCACCATCCACATCTCGGACCATCTCCATGAGTGGAGGCGGCATCACAGTTTATGTAAAACTAAACTCGACAATTGGGTTCTCTTAGATTTGTTCTTGAAAACTCTTGTGGCAGAGATTTCAAAGGATGTGGCACAGCAGAATCCCACATCCGAAGAGGACGCAATCAGCAAAGCCCAGAAGCTTGAGCTGATTTATACGTAGTCAAGATACATTTACAACATCCTGCCTAACGCCTCGTGCCTGCAAAATTATCGAAAATTTCTAGGCGCATCAAACTCTTCAGACGGACTAATTGGGTTATTGACCCAAGGTTACCTAGGCAGCAACAGTCAAAACCCTAGTTACACATACAGTTATACCCAAAATGTGCCTCCACCTGGTTTTCAAAGTCATTATATGCCTCAGAAAAATTTGACCAATAGGGCGCCAGTGTATCACCAGGGAGTGTTAGCCCCCCTATAAATTTTTTGACAAGAAAATAGGGGGCTAAAATGTTTTTGAGCCTTCAAGGAATGCATTTCCTCTGAAAATACATCATCCTTGAAGCCTCTTTGTGCCTAGTTTCCTTTGATAAATTTCCCTCTGCTGATTTCCATGATAAAGCCCCCCTGTATGAGAAGAAATGCCCAGGAGCCCCCTTTTCCCTCTTATTTCCCCCCACATAGCCTCAATTTTATTCTCCCTTGTCTTCCCCTTCTATTTCCCTTCTTACCTTTCAAATCTCCCCAAAATCCCCTTTAAATTCTTCCCCTACCCTTTGTTGGCCATTTTTCCTCTTTGTTCCTCTATCGTTCCCCTTCCTAACCTTTAAATCACATTGTAATGGGCCAAAGACCCACTTTCCGACCTTATTATAAGGCCTAACCTCTTTCCTCTTTCTTCCGATCAAAATCGCATTGTAAATCGTTTCAAAACGAAATATGCGATTACTAACCACTTCCCCAACCATACCCCTTTATACGTTG
Organism: Pinus albicaulis; assembly: GCA_034641835.2. NCBI lineage: Eukaryota > Viridiplantae > Streptophyta > Pinopsida > Pinales > Pinaceae > Pinus > Pinus albicaulis. Next base: position 1,248,117,737 of record CM076581.1, on the reverse strand, counting down.
TAATAAAACGATTATATTACAAAGTTTATATTATATATAACCCCCGCCGCATGCCAATCGCATCGCAAATAAGTCCCAGTCGCAACGTTTATGTGTTGACCTCCAATCATTCCAATCGCAAGTGTTTGTGATGCGATTAATCGCATCGCAAGTGTTTGCGACGCGATTAATCGCATCGCAATACACTACGATTGCGATTGATCGCATGTCCCTCCGATCGCACCGATCCCTCCGATTGTCGCGCTGCGATTACGATCCCTCGATTGCTCTCTCCACCGTCGATTCTCCCTACGGATCGGACGGTCCAGCGCCAATCGCACCCGCCGCTCCGATCGCAATCGCAAGTCTTTCCCTTTGCCCCCTGATCACACTCCTCCCTCCGATTAGCCGTGGGCCGTTGATCTGACCTCCAGATCCGACGGTCATCGCACTCCCCTTCCGATCGTAATCGCAGTCCTTTACTCCGTCTCCCGATTCAATCCCGTCCGTCCATTTCCCCGTCGATCCGACGGTCATCGCTCCTCCCGCCTAATCGCAATCGGAAGATTTAATATGTGCCACCCCTATCCCCCTTCGATTGCGATCCCCTGATTGCATCGTAGCCATTCATCCCACTCATTGATCCAAAAGCTATCGCTTGTCCCCGCTAATCGCAATCGAAAGTTTCAATGTATGTCACCTCTATCCCCTTCCGATTGCGATTGCCCGATTTCATCCCGACTGTCCATCCTCCCCTGATCTAACGGTCAATATCTAATCGCCCTCCACCATGACCGGGTCCCACATTCACGCCTCCGTTCATTGTTTTTTCGTGTTTTCCTGTGTAATTCGCCCAAACTTTGATCTTTGGGCTTTTACATTATTAACCATTTCTTTCGCCATTCTACATTATTTTCACCACTGATTTTCCACCATTCCTCTACCTCCGCAGCATTTCTCCACCCCTGCCCGGTTTGTAACAAAGTTATTTCATTGTGCGGATAGCACAGAGAGGTCTATTCAGCATTCGCCAACGAATTAGCAGAAAGGATTCAGAGGGGGGTAATGCTATTGTTGATATTATTAATGTTTAAACCCCGCAATTCAAAGGATTAAGGTTCAGCCTGAAGACTAATAAGCACACCAGCAAGTCATAACTGTGCTACCTAACAGCAGAACGTGTTTCTCCAGAAGTACACCTTCCTACAGCAATGTCCATGCCTCCTCGAGCCCATAAGCAGTTAATTGCACTGACAGAGCTTCATTAAAGACTGTCTGAGCAGTAGTAATGGAGGTATGGAGAGGCCCGTAGACTTTAAACCAGTTAACCGGACTCAGAAGGCAGCACAGAATTCCAGACACCTGAAGAAACTCCAAAGAGGTACCAGAGGTCAATCTTGGCCCCACGTAGCCCTGTGCGGTACCACAAAGCACACGCAAGCACGTAGAGCCATCACAAAGATTACGTGACACTTCCGCCATGTCGTCTTAAATGTGATCCATTTAATCGTTCATCTACTCCTATTATGGACCTCCTAAGAAACTCTGAGAACATAAAAAAAAGGTTGTTGCTGCTGTTTGGCTTGTTGGGTCACAATAAGTAGAGGGATTCAACACCGTTAGGAATGGGTCTCCGGGAGGGAGTTACAGAGTAGTTTGTATGTAATAGGCTGGGAGGAGAAAGTCTAGACTGTATTAGCCATTGGGCTTATTGTACATGACTGGTTTTGCATCAATTAATCAAAGCACATTTCACAGGATCCTGGTCTATTGCTATTGGTGATGTTTTTCCTAACTCTGCTATTTACATTCTCATATTGTTTCATGTTCTTCTGGTAGGCAATAGAAGTATAACATAGGATTCACCCTTGTTAGGTGCCCTATGTTTCCTGCTCTCCCTACCTTTAAACGTTTTCTGCTTCATGTGTATCTAAGAGTAAATTCGTGGAGTTTAACTAGTGCAGTGGATGTTATTGCCTGCTGGCTGATGTATGAACTTGGGGGTTTGCTGCTTGGATGTTTCTTTGTCAAATTTATCTCTATTTTTCCCTTGGAGTTGCTAAAGCAGACCTGGAGTTAAATGACCTCTGGTCCGATCTATAAGCAACCCCTTTGTCTCTTCGAGAGCTGCCTTTGAGTATGTCCAAGCAGGTCTGGAGTTAAATGACCTCTGGCCTGATCTATAGACAGAAATTTGGTTGCTTTCCTTATTTCACTTTCAATCCTTGATGTTCCATCCCATCATCTATCTAAAAAGATCCTTTAGTGTAGATGACTTGCCCTTTGGAATCCTTGGCTAGTGGATGCAAGTAATTTCCTTTCATGAATCCATAGCCCAATGGATGGCACTTTCTTGGCCTATCCCCTTTGCTGATATATCCTGCTGCCTTGTTCCTTTTCTTTCATTACCTTCTCAGTTTATGGTCTCCTAACCAACCCAGCAACCAACCAACCAAATTATTTTAAACCTCCTTTCTGCTTCATAACTAGCCTAATATCTCATCTTGAGCTTCAAAGAGACAAATCATTCTTTGTTTATTGGAGAGATCCCTCTCCGGGTCCAGGAGGGCTAGATGCTAGGGCCCCAAAGTGGTTTGATGTTGTCTTATCTTTTGGTATTGCCAAATCTGCCAAAACATAGGTACCCCAACATAATGGCGACTCCGCTGGGGACGAGACCAATCAGCCTTGATTTGGTAAACCACTGTGGTGGACAATAAGTTGTAAATCATCCACCTGGCGACTCCACAATTCCTGAATGATAAAAAGACTCCACTGGTGATCAGCAGGCCACTGATTATCTTGGTTTCACGCGACTCCACTGGGAGACCAGTCGCATCACAACATCATCCCCACCAATGGAAGACTCCGAGTTTAGTCCCCTTGAAGAGTTTCGTTGCGGAATATCAGATATACTGGCTAAACTCAGAAGTGAAAACCTTCCAAAGGTTTTCCGTTCCAGCTCAAGATTCAATGATCAACCTGAGCTGAAGAAAGTTTTTCTAGAAGTGCTAGCGGAGAGGTATGAAGCTGAGCTTGAACTTTTGAACTCACAGGAGATATCATATGAGTTCAGAGACCCGAGAGCCTTTTTGGAAAGCCTCCCGCCCCCTAAAAGAGAAGAAATTCCGCTGTTGTTCGATGTGCAAGTAGAAGATGATTCGGCTCCCAAGAGCCACTTTGAAGATGCAGTGGAAAATGCAATAACCGAAGTTGCCCAAGATGAACACAACCTACGAGTAATGGCAGACCAGAAAGAAGACAACGTGCACCAAGTGTTCGTTGATCCTGTGGCAGAGTACATGGAGGCCCTGATTTGCTCGGATGCTCCAGCATTGATCCCTAGCACAAGCCAGTTTCATCAGAGGTGGTCACTACTGATGGTGACCTCAGTTTTGAAGAACCACACACAGAGCACCCTGTGGTTATCTCGGACAGGAAGCCAGTGCTCATATCCTTTTTTGTTACTGCTTGACTGGCTGCATTGGCACTATTGCATCACCTAAATGCCAGAAATTTCCAGTTAGAGTAGGGTAGGTAGGAAAAGCTAAATAAAGCTCAGCATATGAGCATGTACTTAGTTGTTTTCATTTTCTGTTTTAGAATGTAGAGAAGAAAATTGCTAGACAGTCTAATCCTAGTAGGTAGTAGTGTAAGTAGAGAAACATATGAGGCCAACAGTCTAATCTGGTCTCATGGAGTAATAAGGGTAGAAGTAGAATAGGTTTATTTTTCCTGTTTGTAAAAATTGATGATGTAAAGGGTCTGAAAGTCCAAATGCACCCAAGAAGAGAAAATGCTAGGACCATAGTATGGGTAGGTAGTTGTTTGAGAAGTGTTTCTGCTGATATGATGTCTTCATAGTTTGTGGCAGCTGAAAAGAAAAGAAGAAAGATGGCTTAAGCAGCAGGCATATGGCCTACACCGAGAGATCATTTTCTGAATTCTTGACTCCTTCAAGAAGAAGCCATCCCCATGTGGAGCCACTGTTAGCCCCCCTATAAATTTTTTGACAAGCAAATAGGTGGCTAAAATGTTTTTGAGCCTTCAAGAAATGCATTTCCTCTGAAAACACATCATCCTTGAAGCCTCTTTGTGCCTGGTGTCCTTTGATAAATTTCCCTCTGTTGATTTCCATGATAAAGCCCCCCTGTATGAGAAGAAATGCCCAGGAGCCCCCTTTTCCCTCTTATTTCCCCCCACATAGCCTCAATTTTATTCTCCCTTGTCTTCCCCTTCTATTTCCCTTCTTACCTTTCAAATCCTTTAAATTCTTCCCCTACCCTTTGTTGGCCATTTTTCCTCTTTGTTCCTCTATCGTTCCCCTTCCTAACCTTTAAATCACATTGTAATGGGCCAAAGACCGACTTTCCGACCTTATTATGAGGCCTAACCTCTTTCCTCTTTCTTCCGATCAAAATCGCATTGTAAATCGTTTCAAAACGAAATATGCGATTACCAACCACTTCCCCAACCATACCCCTTTATACGTTGTAATAAAACGATTATATTACAAAGTTTATATTATATATAACCCTCGCCGCATGCCAATCACATCGCAAATAAGTCCCAGTCGCAACGTTTATGTGTTGACCTCCGATCATTCCAATCGCAAGTGTTTGCGATGCGATTAATCACATCGCAAGTGTTTGCGATGCGATTAATCGCATCGCAATACACTGCGATTGCGATTGATCGCATGTCCCTCCGATCGCACTGGTCCCTCCGATTGTCGCATTGCGATTGCGATCCCCCGATTGCTCTCTCCACCGTCGATTCTCCCTACATATCGGACGGTCCAACGCCAATCGCACCCGCCGCTCCCATCGCAATCGCAAGTCTTTCCCTTTGCCCCCCGATCACACTCCTCCCTCCGATTAGCCGTGGGCCGTTGATCTAACCTCTGGATCCGACGGTCATCGCACTCCCCTTCCGATCGCAATCGCAGTCCTTTCCTCCGTCTCCCGATTCAATCCCGTCCGTCCATTTCCCCGTCGATCCGACGGTCATCGCTCCTCCCGCCTAATCGCGATCGAAAGTTTTAATATGTGCCACCCCTGTCCCCCTCCGATTGTGATCCCCCGATTGCATCGCAGCCTTTCATCCCGCTCATTGATCCAATGGCTATCGCTTGTCCTCGCTAATCGCAATCGGAAGTTTCAATGTATGTCACCTTTGTCCCCCTCCGATTGCGATTTCCCGATTTCATCCCGACCGTCCATCCTCCCCTGATCTAACGGTCAAGATCTAATCGCCCTCCACCATGACTGGGTCCCACATTCATTCCTCCGTTCATTGTTTTTTCGTGTTTTCTTGTGTAATTCGCCCAAACTTTGATCTTTGGGCTTTTACATTATTAACCATTTCTTCCACCATTCTACATTATTTTCACCACTGATTCACCACCATTCCTCTGCCTCCACAGCATTTCTCCACCCCTGCCCGGTTTGTAACAAAGTTATTTCATTGTGCGGATAGCACAGAGAGGTCTATTCAGCATTCGCCAGCGAATTAGCAGAAAGGATTTAGAGGGGGGTAATGCTATTGTTGATATTATTAATGTTTAAACCCCGCAATTCAAAGGATTAAGGTTCAGCCTGAAGACTAATAAGCACACCAGCAAGTCATAACTGTGCTACCTAACAGCAGAACGTGTTTCTCCAGAAGTACACCTTCCTACAGCAATGTCCATGCCTCCTCGAGCCCATAAGCAGTTAATTGCACTGACAGAGCTTCATTAAAGACTGTCTGAGCAGTAGTAATGGAGGTATGGAGAGGCCCGCGGACTTTAAACCAGTTAACCGGACTCAGAAGGCAGCACAGAGTTCCAGACACCTAAAGAAACTCCAAAGAGGTACCAGAGGTCAATCTTGGCCTGACAGAGTCTCCCAAAGCAGCCTACAAAGTACACGCAACAATGCAGAGAGCCATCAAGCAGTATTGGCGTGGACACTTCCGCCATGCTGTCTTAAATGTGATCCATTTAATCGTTCATCTACTCCTATTATGGACTCTCCTATAAGAAATCCCCGAGATCATAAGGTAAAGGTTGTTGTTGTTGTTCAGTTGTTGGGCTGTTGCTGTTAGAGGGATTCAGTTTGATTGTTAGAATAGTATTGGGAGGAAGTTACAGAGTAGTTTGTATGTAATAGGCTGGGAGGAGAAAGTCTGGATTGTATTAGCCATTGGGCTTATTGTACATGACTAGTTTTGCATCAATTAATCAAAGCACATTTCACAGGATCCTGGTCTATTGCTATTGGTGATGTTTTTCCTAACTCTGCTATTTACATTCTCATATTGTTTCATGTTCTTCTGGTAGGCAACATAAGTATAACATAGGATTCACCCTTGTTAGGTGCCCTATGTTTCCTGATCTCCCTACCTTTAAACTTTTTCTGCTTCATGTGTATCTAAGAGTAAATTCGTGGAGTTTAACTAGTGTAGTGGATGTTATTGCCTGCTAGCTGATGTATGAACTTGGGGGTTTGCTGCTTGGATGTTTCTTTGTCAAATTTATCTCTGTTTTTCCCTTGGAGTTGCTAAAGCAGACATGGAGTTTAATGACCTCTGGTCTGATCTACAAGCAACCCCTTTGTCTCTTCGAGAGCTGCCTTTGAGTATGTCCAAGCAGGTCTGGAGTTAAATGACCTCTGGCCTGATCTATAGACAAAAATTTGGTTGCTTTCCTTCTTTCACTTTCAGTCCTTAATGTTCCATCCCATCATCTATCTAAAAAGATCCTTTAGTGTAGATGACTTGCCCTTTGGAAGCCTTGGCTAGTGGATGCAAGTAATTTCCTTTCATGACTCCATAGCCCAATGGATGGCACTTTCTTGGCCTATCCCCTTTGCTGATATATCCTACTGCCTTGTTCCTTTTCTCCCATTACCTTCTCAGTTTATGGTCTCCTAACCAACCCAGCAACCAACCAACAAAATTATTTTAAACCTCCTTTGTGCTTCATAACTAGCCTAATATCTCATCTTGAGCTTCAAAGAGACAAATCATTCTTTGTTTATTGGAGAGATCCCTCTCCGGGTCCAGGAGGGCTAGATCCTAGGGCCCCAAAGTGGTTTGATGTTGTCTTATCTTTTGGTATTGCCAAATCTGCCAAAACATAGGAACCCCAACAGGGAGGACCCTATCCTCCGGCTTAGGGAAATCAGTACGCAGAAAGAAACACTGACGGAAGAACTCCCCTCCAACATTCAGGTGCAAACCAGGGTTTACATTACGCTCAAACCCTACCACATGACCCACCTATGCGAAACAATGCATAGGTGAAGTTTGTGCAGTCGTCCCAAAACCAACCACACTAATATAATTAGGAGAACTACCCTCCTAATGTGGTAAATAAAAAATCCAAAAACAATCCAAAAGGGAACCCTGGACAGGGGTTAGTAACCAACATCGCCCACCGCTATCCCAGGCTAGAGGCAACTCCAACCAGAATCAGAACCAGGAGCCGAGCAATGTCCAACAATAGAGAAAGAGGCCACCTCTTCGAACAAACCATTCCTGTTCGATATGTGGTGAGTACGGTCACTATACTCACCACTTTCCTGATCTCCCTGAGCTGAAGAAGCTACAGAGTAACGGAGGACAAGGAGGATCTTCCTAGCAACAAACTATGATGCAAGAACCTTTCCCCAACCAAGGGATAGTTAGCACTCACCAGCAAAACATAGACGATTCCGGGAAAAGCAGCCATGAAATATACATGACTGGAGAAGAGATGTTTTTCCAAACAAAGAATTGTAATTACGACACCCCACCAGACACTAGTACTTCAAGGGAAAGTACCAGTGCATCGACTGCACCTTTGACCATTTCAAAGATGCCTATAGAACCATTTACGAAAATGGAAAAGGAACCTAATAGGCGAGTAGGAAACTACTCCAAAGCGGCCCATAATTATAGTATCGTGGACGATTTAGCACAATGTCCCATTGTTATGTCATCTTTGGAAGTATTGTAGTCATGCCCAAAACAACAGAAAGCCCTCCTTTCCATGTTAGGCGCTATCGAACCTGCCAATACACGCCTACTGGCTTTTGACTTAGACAAATCCACCCCTCAACTTCCTTCCATGGTCGCCATCCAGATACCAGTGTCGGTGTAGAATATCAATATCCACCAATGTTTCATAGACGAGGTGCATCCACATGCATCATGTCCAAAAAAATTTGGCAGAAGTTAGGTTCTCCTGAACTAAAACCCTCAGTCATCAGTCTTCAAGCATACGATGGTCGTACCTCGAGCCCAGTCGGCCTCTACCAAAACGTCCCGGTCTGCTTAGCCAGAAAGATGGTCCACATAGACATTGAAGTCTTGGATGCTCACTTGGACTACAATATATTCCTTGGGTAGAGTTGTATGTACGCCATGTCTGCCATACCCTCGTCCATCTTTCGCATCATGATGTTCCCCCAGGAAGACCGCATCATTACTGTATACCAACTGATGCACAGTGAGAAGCAACCCCTAAAAAACACGGATTTTATTCTACCCTATGTAGATACAGTCTCAGATGGCCTCTCATGGTACCAAGAAAATGGCCCTGGCTAATTCAAACCATCGTCCATTCTAGGGTCATTCTTAGGAGATCCTCCCATAATCCCTGAGTCACAACCCAATGTCACAGGGGCTCTGGTGTGCATGACGTCCACATCAAGCGCCAAAGTTAGTCAGGACATGGAAACAAGCAGTAATGAAACTGAGGCATTGGCCACGACAGCCTCCCTAGCCTACGCCGCCTCCCAAACCCCTTTCCTCTACCCCCCAGTCGGCTTCATTTCCCAACAGGTTTTGGTAACGCTGGTGTTACCCAACATATTGTTGGCATTCCCAGTTTGGTACCTCATTCCCCCTTCAGGAAAAAGAGCCACCCATGTTACTGCCATAGGTTTGAAGCCCCTCAGTCCTGAGGAGCCCCCACTGGTCCAAGAAACAGTTGAGACCACCCGTGCAAATTAAATTCCCATTGCAAAACTGGTGATCATAGCTAGGAAAACTGAGAAGAGAGGAAAGAAGATGGCGACCCCCACCATACAATGGGAATCACCAATCTGTGCCATATGCAACATACTCGGTCACCATCCCCATATCTGTCCAGAGCTAGACGAATTAAAACCACTCCTTGGATCTGAGACAGACATTGCGACACCACATTCCTGTAAAAAGGAACCCACCACCAAAGGTAAAGGCAAAGCGCTGCATACCAATCATGCATGCGCTCTCTGCAGCAACTATGGGCATTATACCCACCATTTCCCTTAGATACCATGATATAGGGATGCCTTAAATGCCATCGAGTGATCCTATCAAGAGGATCCCTCCATCTAGTCTATCGGAGATGAACCTCATATCATCCTATTCCTACAGGAAGAGCGACAATCACTTGAAAGGATCCCCGCCAGACCCCCTCCCCCAATCGAAAGATGTGTACTTTGTGATGAACTCGATAATTTCATCATTGACTTCCCAGCTTTGGAAATGTTCCAACGATGGTACCCAGTTCATATAGTATATCGCGCCAAAATAGACGTCCCATATTCATGTCAGATATGCGGTGGAAACCACCTGGTACGTCGTTGTTACTACATACCATGATTACGCATAGCTCTAGCTTGTATGCGATCAACCATAGTCCACCTCTCCCGAGAAGATGACACAGACTCGGAGTCCATGAATAGTTCAACAACCCAAGAGGATGTAACATACAGATCCATCTCGTTGTGGCCAACTGAAAATATGACCAATCAGGGAGATTCATCCCCCACCAAACGCCGACGACACGAAACATCATATACGATTCATATCATCATGTATCGAAACTATGACTTGAGCTGTCTGCTCATCTACTATAGGTGTTGAGTCAGCTACAACTACGAGAGTAGTTGTTCCTATGACAGTCTAGACCCAATCTATTTATACTCTATCGACCACATCTGGTTCCACCACATCCATGATGTAATCCTTATCTTGTCTCTCAACTAGCTCCATACGGATTAACCCCATTCAACATAACCCCACATAGGAAAAATCCCCCTTCTGTTCCTTGTTTCATTCAGATGAGGATATCCTTGAGGCTATGACGGAGCCAGATTACCTGTGGGATGTAATGCATCACCGTTCACTTTTTCTCCCCAAGAAAACATTAAGTCCTAACAAGACAACTAAACAAGAGATATATGCGATTGAATCAAAATATTTCTTGCCATCAGGGAAGGTTAATTGGTTCAAAAACCCCATCCCAGCGCCCGATGCATTTGAGGAAGGAAATATGTCGAATATTTCGCCTACCATCAAGGTGAACATATCCCAAAATGCAGCAAAGGTTGAAGAAATCTCACTGGGGGCAGCTTGCTCTCCAGAAGAAATAACCTCTTGTACCAAATTGCTACAAGAGTATAGAGATATCTTCACGTGGGACTAATCCGAAATGCTTAAGCTTAGTCCTACTATTGTAGAGCACCATATTGACACTTGGACTGATGTACCTCTAGTACACCAGAAACAATGTCAACTACACCCATCTAAGGCAGAAGAAATAAAGCGAGAAATCGACAAGCTTCAAAAAGCCAGGTTTATCTACCCCATTGCCTATACATCTTGGGTTTCCAACCCTGTTCCCATCATGAAAAAGCAGGGCACTATACGCATTTGCACCGATTTTCAGGATTTGAACAAAGCTTGTCCTAAACACAATTATCCCACTCCACTCATCAACCAAGTCATCGATGCTTGCGTAGGACATGAAGCTCTATCCTTCATGGATGGGTTCTCCGGATACAATCACATCCAAATCCGCCATACAGACCGGTACAAAACCACGTTCACCACCCCCTGGGCACATTTGAATACAAGGTGATGCCATTTGGCCTAAGAAACACTGGAGCCACATTCCAACGAGCCATGAATTATATATTTCATGACTTGGCACACCTTATCCTCACCTACTTGGATGACCTAACCATACACTCCAAGAAGCATTCAGAACACCTTGAGGATCTGCAATTGGTATTGCAATGATGCCGTCAGTACAACCTACGCTTGAACCCCCTCAAGTGTGTCTTTTGCGTCAGCGCAGGAAGACTCTTAGGCTTTATCGTGTCCTAGTAGGGCATTTGTGTGGACCCCCTCAAGGTCCAAGCAATCAAAGAGGTACCTCCACCTCGAACCCTCAGGAAACTTCAAATTCTGCACGGCAAGGCTAATTTTCTGAGATGCTTTGTCCCAGATTATGCCACTTGTGCTCAAGGGTTCCTGCACCTCCTTCACCAGGACATCACATTTAAATGGGACGATCATGCCTAGAATGCATTCAATGTGCTGAAATAAAATTTATCTTCAGCACCACTCATTGGTCCCCCATACTATGACAAAAGCTATATCCTGTATTTATCAACTTCCGAGTCTATGTTATCCAGAGTGTTGGTACAGGATGGCCCAGATGGGAAGGAGCATGTAATATACTATGTCAGCAAAACCTTATTGGGTCCAACATTAATATATGAGCCTGAAGAAAATACTGCACTAGCATTGATTTATGTAGTCCAAAAAATTCGCCATTACATCATCTTAAGAACCACTACGGTCATTGCAGATATTAACCCCATAAAATAACTGCTCACGCGCTGCCTAATGAACCACAAGTATGCCCGCTAGATAGTCATTCTACAAGAATATGACTTACAGTTTCGCTCCCCTAAGAGCAAAAAGGCGCTTGCCCTAGCAGAGTTCATTACGGATCTCTCGAGAGATACCAAAGGATCACTAGTGAATGATTCACTACCCAATGAACACCTCTTCTTTGTAGCAACGGATGACCCTTTGTACGATGATATTCTCCTAGTCTTGCGAACCCAAAATTTCATACCTCATCTCACGCGATATGACCGTCGATACATATGCCAACAAGCCCCCCAATACCTCCTCATAGGAGATGTTTTAAACCGACGAGGCATCGACACCATTTTATAGCGGTGCCTAACCCATGATCAAGCAGAACAAGCCCTTAATGACTGCCATGGAGGTGCTTGTGGCGGCCATCTATCTGGTATGGCTACCGCCCAAAAATTCCTATGAGAAAGATACTTTTGGCCCTCCTTGTTCCATGATTTCATTAATATAGTCAAAATATGCGAGCGATGCCAACGCTTCGCCCACAAAGCAAGAGCACCTCCCTCTCCTCTGCATCTTGTCATCGTCGCTGGTCCCTTTTGTAAATGGGGGATTGACTTCATGACCTGCCACCCCACCTCATTAGGAAACCATAAATACATCATCGTGGCTATTGAATATTTCATCAAGTAGGTTGAGGCCATGCCTACATTCGAAAACACGACAGAAACTGCCGCTCAATTTCTATTCAACCACGTGATCGCCCGATTCAGCGTTCCCAAAGAGTTAGTCTCCGACCATAGTAAACACTTCGAGAATGAAGTTTTTGAGGAACTATCTCACCAGCTCATATTCACCCACGAATTCACTTCACCATACTATCCCCAGTCCAACAGACAGGTAGAAGCCATTAAAAAAGTAGTCAAAACTATGTTATAATGCATGGTGAATAACCATAAAACCAACTGGCACCATATTCTCTTTTCCTCCCTGTGCGCATACCACACGATGGTAAAGACGTCCACTGGTTTCACTCCCTTCCACTTAGTATATGGGGCCAAGGCCATGATCCCCATCGAATGCGAGATCGTAAATTTACATGCCGCTATCGAACTCCTTGACAAAACCGAGAATCTAAAGCAGCGCCTAGTACAACTAGAGCTTATCTACGAAAATCGACGATATTCGCTGCAACACAACGAGGCGCAAAAGAAAAGGGTAAAAGCATCATTTGACCACCACATCACCCCTCGCTCGTTCACCGAGGGAGAATTAGTCCTCCGCTATGATGTCGCAAAAGAGGCCTTAGGGACAGGAAAGTTCGAAACCTTGTGGAAAGGACCCTACATCATTAAAAATTTCCTCTGATAGGGGGCATACATATTGAAGGAACCAGACGGGACCTGCCTCAATATACGCATCAACGACCTTTACCTTAAGAAATTGTACCCATAAGGGCCAAGACGACCCATCCCTAGAGTGTTCGTACACAAAACCCCACCACTCAAATTTTTTGACCCAAAGACTTATTTAAAAGTGCTCGAAGTATCACCAACATGAACCCTATTTCGGATTTGCTGATGGAGCATCAAGATGGTCTCAAAGTTTAGCCGCAGCTGCCTGGGTCATTTACCACCCTGACTGATCACCACTCTGCTCAAACAGTGTGTACATCAGTTCAACAACAAACAATCATGCATAATATGATGCCGTCATCGGACTTATGTGTGATGCATTTCATTAGGACATATGCTATATGCATGTCTACCTTGATTCCTAGTTAGTAGTGTCGTAGTTAAACCAAACATTTGTGACAAGATATACTGGTGGGCTGGATGAAAGAGTCAAAGATAAACTCTCAAACTTTGAGACTATTGCTTCTAATTCGGTTGGAACCTCTTCACGGTTTTCCTTTTCTGTATCAGTCATCAAACTCGAAACTCAAAATGCATTAAAACTTAATGCACAAACTTTTCAAATTGGTGGAATCACAACTTAAAACAATGATCGCAAATTCCTCTTAACTTTGGTTTAATGACAGACCCCAAACCACATTAAAACCTTTGCTATAATTATATCGCTTCCAATTAAACTATTAAACTACATGCATATTTGAATGTGAATTTCATTAGATCTATAACTCTCAAGTGAAGGCCGTTATATCAAACATATGTTGGACATATTTCTTAATTTATTAAAACTGGCTTATAACATATCACATCCAATTTAACCTTTAAACTCCATGCAAATTTTTATGCGATCTTCGTCGATTTGTATGCTATCGTAATTGGACGGTTCTACTACTTCCCAATCTCTGTGTTAATATATTCCAGATCTATTTGAATATTAAACTCCCTGCAATTAAAATGCGATTGCCATTGGATGGATATCTAATGGTTCCGATTTCACTTGGTTCCTTACACATTTCCGCCATTCATCTTCTTCACATTCACCAGCATTCACACCCCTCATAAAAAAACCACGGTTTTCAGGCATCAACAATTGTTAACCCTTTAATTTAACATTACAACTGGAATATTTCACCTTCACAGTGGACGCAAAATTTTAATTGAAAGATACACACAGAAATCAATTTAAACCGAGGTCGAGCTGAATCAAAACAAACTTAGAAATATATCGAAAGAAATAAGACTTCTTGGAATTGTCAATTTCACATACATTTATAAAGGTACAGAGGAATTGCAATCTTATTTTATTCGAATAATTTTCCATCCAATCCTCTCTTCTATTACATTGCAACTTACATATATATAATGTTCACACAATAATTTCTATCCGATTCAAAAGAATCAGATTTGTCCAATTTTGAATAAAAATCCTATTACATGATATTTTCCCTAAAATCCTCAACTAAAAACTAAATTCAATGAATCAAATAAAAGCAGTTCAAATCCCTAATTATTAGTCAAATATTGTCTACCAAAACAGGAAATTGCAAGCTAAAGGAACCCACTCCTTTGCTTGTAAATTTTTTTTTTTGTATTTTTGGAGTAAAATTGATTTTTTTTATCTAGAAGCCTCATGCTCCTGCATTAGACTCCTAAGGACAAAATTCTTCATGGGCTCCTGTCCATGAGCTTCCCTACAGAACTGCCCAATTTCTATATCATGGTATCTGTCATCCAAGTAGCCTCTACAATTGGTTGATCTTTCCACTTAATCAAATATTCAAAATACTCTCGTCCTCTTGTCTTCTTAGACAATATTTTGTCTAAATTCTTCTATGGTTGCAATGTTTTTGCTGTGGGTAACTGTTTCAACCAATCAACCTCTTATTTTCCTTCAACTGTATTATCTGTGTCACTGTCTTAATACCTGTACAAATCAACAACATTGAAAATTGGAGATATTCCAATGTTAGGGGGTAATTCAATTTCATATGCATTTGCAGAAAATTTTCTCAATACTCTGCATGGTCCAATTTTCTTAAATTTCAACTTGTTATATGCCCTTTTTGGAAATATTTCCTTCCTCAGGTGTGCTAGAACCAAATCTCCAACCTCAAAATTAACTTCTCTTTTCTTCATATCTACTCTGCTCTTGTACTTGATGTTTTTGTCCTATAACTGTTGTTTTACTTGGTCATGTATTGCTTGAATTTCTGAAGCAAAATATTCTCCTTTAGCACTTCTCATATTTTCTTTTCCCAAATATCTTAGTTCATACACTCCTCTTGGGTGCACTCCATAAACTATATGGAATGGACTCTGTCCTGTACTCTTGTTAGGAGAATTATTATAAGCATATTCAGCTTGTGCCAAAATATGATCCCATTGTTTAGGATGTTCACCTGCAAGGCTTCTCAAAAGATTAACCAAGCTTCTGTTCACCACCTCAGTCTTTCCATCAGTCCGAGGGTGATAAGTCGAGCTGAAAATTAGTTTAGTATGAAGATTTTTCCACATTGTCCTCCAAAAATGACCAACAAATCTGGTGTCCCTATCAGAGACAATGCTTTTAGGTAACCCATGCAACCTTACAATCTCTTTGAAAAATAAATTAGAAACATGAGTAGCATCACTGGTTTTATAACATGGAATAAAATGTGCCATTTTATAAAATCTGTCAACTACAACATAAATTGCATCATTCCCTCTCTATGTTTTAGCTAAACCCAAAAGAGAATCCATACTTACCATATCCCAAGGTCTATCTGGAATAGGTAATGGAACATACAAACCTGTGTTTTGACTCCCTCCTTTTGCATATTGACAAACTTTACAATTTCGCACATACTTCTCCACTTCAGATCTCATCTTTGGCCAAAAATAAAATGACTCAGTTGGTCATAAGTCTTGTCTGCACCAAAATGTCCAGCAAGTCCACCACTATGTTTCTCCTTAATTAAATTTTCTCTCATAGAACAATTTG
Source organism: Pinus albicaulis (assembly GCA_034641835.2). Lineage (NCBI taxonomy): Eukaryota > Viridiplantae > Streptophyta > Pinopsida > Pinales > Pinaceae > Pinus > Pinus albicaulis. The sequence goes on along the minus strand of CM076581.1, from coordinate 1,248,101,738 downwards.
GTATGCACAACTGATTTCTTTTAAATATAAAACCTTCTTGCAAGAAAAAATCCAGCCACTTACTTTTTTCCAACAAAACAATATTATTACATGCTTCAAATGCCTCTTTAAGATCCAAATCTATTTTATAAAATTCTTTAAGAACAACAAAACCCAACACTTGAATTTGAATTTCTTGAACTAAAATGCTTTTTCTACTTAAGGCATCTGCTACTTTGTTTTCTTGGCCAGTTATATGTTTCAATACAAAATTGAAACTTTGAAGATATTCTACCCATTTTGCATGTTTCTGATTCCGTTTTGGCTGCTGCATAATATACTATAATGCATGATTGTTTGAATAAAGCACAAACTCTTTAGGCATCAAGTAATGTCTCCACTTCTTTAATGACTGCACAACTGCATAAAATTCCTTGTCATAAGAAGAATATTTCCTTCTTGTCTCATTCAGTTTTTCACTGAAATAAGCTACAGGTCTGTCTTCTTGACTTAACAAAGCTCCAATAGCCTCTCTATTGGCATCACATTTCACTTGAAAAGGTTTGTTAAAATCAGGCAAAACTAAGATAGGCTTCTTTGCTATCTTTTGTTTCAACAACTGGAAATATTTTTCTGCTTCATCAGTCCATCTAAATGGTTGTTTGTCCTTCTTTATGGTTTCAATAATAGGAGCATTGATCTTATTAAAATTCCTTATGAATTTTCTATAAAAACTAGCAAGACCATGGAAGCTTCTTACCTCAAAAACTCTCTTAGGTGAAGGCCATTCTATGATTGCCTTTATTGTCTTTGGATCCATTTTCAATCCATCAACAGAAACAACAAAGCCTAAGTATACCAACTCTTCTTTCATGAATGAATTTTTTTTTAGATTTATCAACAAATTTTCCTGATGCAACTTCCTTAAGACATAATTCAAATGTCTCATGTGTTCTTCTTTAGATTTGCTATAAATTAATATATCATCTAGACATACTATTACAAATTTACCAATAAATTATTTCAGTACTTCATTCATAATCCTCATAAATGTACTAGGAGAATTTGATAATCCAAACGACATTACCATCCATTCATACAATCCTTCATTTGTTTTAAAGGCTGTCTTCCATTCATCTCCTTCCCTTATCTTGATTTGATGATAACCACTCTTTAAATCCATTTTTGTAAAATATCTTGCCCCACTTCAACAATCCATCAAATCTTCAATTCTGGGTAAAGGAAATCTATACCTGATTGTTATTTTTTTGATTGCTCTTGAATCAGTGCACATTCTCTAGCCTCCATATTTTTTTTGGAATCAACATTGTTGGCACTGCACAAGGACTCAAACTCTCTCTGATCAGTTCTTTATCTAACAGTTCCTCTACCTGCTTCCTGATTTCTTCATTTTCCGTGGGAGTCATCCTGTATGCTGCTTTATTTGGAAAAGTTTCTCCTGGAATCAAATCTACATGATGGTTGATCTTTCTAATAGGTGGTAATTCATCTGGAAAATCATCTATATTGATATCACAACAATTTTCCAGCATCTCTTGAATTTCAATTGGTAAATCATAAATTTTAGTGGAAGTAATTACTACCCTGGGTTTGCAAACTAATGCAAAGTTTACCTCATCATCTTCAATCTGCTGTAGATATTCTTTTCCACTCAGTAATAAATCTTTCAGGTCAGGTCTTCTTTGTGATGCGTCTTCTCCTTCTATAGGAAAAAATGTATGATTGACACCATCTTTACAAAACTTGTATGTGTTATTTTTCCCATCATGCATAGCTCCTCTGTCATACTGCCAAGGTCTACCCAAAAATATGTGAAATACGTCCATAGGCATTACATCACACATAATCTTGTCTTTATAGCTGCCCAACTGGAATTCTACTTCACACTGTTCATTCACTAATAGCTGATGTCCTTTCTGAAGCCATGACACTTTGTAGGGTGTTGGATCTTTCTTTGTCTTCAATTTCAATTTCTCCACCACTTCTGTAGAGACCAAATTATCAGCGTTTCCACTGTCAATTACCATTTGACAACATTTTCCTTGAACTTTGCACACAATTCTAAATTTTTTTTTCCTCTGTGCAGGTTCAAGAACTTCCTTTGTTGGTTTTAACAAAACTTTGTTAACTACCAAATATTCTCCTTTCTCTGGTATATTCTCTGCTTCTGGCACTTTTTCCGTTTCTAGCACTTTTGCTGCTTCTTCTTCATTCTGAGCAATAATTACATTTCTCTGATTTGTCCCCACATTCTCTGGACATTCATAAGCTCTGTGTCTAAGATTATTACATCTATAACATCTGATTTCTCTTCCTCTACCTCTTCCTCCTCTTCCTCTAGAAAAACTCCTTCTGCCACTTGCATCACCTTCTATGGATGTATGCTAACTTGAGCTTCTGCTAGCTCCTTCTCTAGGTGTTGTAGATCTTCATCTACCACCTTGAATTCCTCTTCCTCGGAAATTACCTCTACCTCTGGCAGAATTCTTCCTCATGAGTTTTTCTTCAGACTTCAAGGCCATTTGATAAGTCTCTTCCATTTTTTTAGAGACATCAGACTTATCTCATCTTGTATCTCCATTCTGAGACCATTTATATATCTTGCAATCTGTTCTACTGTATCTTGAATTTGTCTTGCTCTTATGCTCACTTTGTAAAATTCCTTTGTATATTCTTTGACTGTCATTGACCTTTGTCGAAGATTCTGCATCTGTCTAAATAATGAAAGTTGATAATCACTTGGAAAAAAATTACCTCTCAACTTTGTCGCCATCGTGTTCCAATTATTTATTGGTTGGTTACCAAGTCTCCTTCTTTCTGCCTGCACTCCATTCCACCAAAGTGCTACATGTCCTTTCAATTTTGTGACAGCAAATTTCACTCTTTTTCCTTCTTCCATTTCTTCATAATCAAAGAATTTATCCATGTCATTAACCCAATCTATCAAATCCTCTGGGTTTAAACCTCCTGTAAAAATTGAAACTACAAGTCTGAGTTTAGATGTGGATCCCAACATTGATTTAAAAAATCTCATTTCAAGAGTAACTTTTGCAGGTTCTCCTTCTTCTGTAGATTCAACTTCAGGCTCACTGACATCTCCAGCGTCTGCATCTCTTTGATTTCTCATTTCCATTGCTTCTAATCTAGCTTGCATCTGTTGCATAACTTCCATCACTTCCGCATTTGCAACTGGTCTTCCTCTTCTTCGACCAGCACCACCTCCTCTTCCAACTCTGTAAGCCATGTTGGATTTATTTTCCTGATCTTTGAGATCTTGCTCAATGTCTAAAGGCAGCTCTGAAACCACAAATGGTGGGATTTTTTTATCATAATCATCTTACTATAGGATTTTCACAGGCAATATGGCATAAAAGCTTTCAAATTTACTCTTGCAGACTTGAAAAATCATTTTTTGTGCCAATCGCTGCCATTTCCCGCATCCAAAACACCTCATAAAAGGCTGAAAATTCATATTTGGAATGTTTAAGGCATAGCTCCTTCGGCCCTAGCCCCTTTTCCTTCTTCCCCATGTAACCTGGACGCTAGACCAGGCGCTAGTCCAATGGGCGCTTATCCGATGCATATCGGGCGCATCCTGAGCCGTTGATATGTGTAGATCGAACGATGTTTGCTCGCCTCTGCCGCGCCCGTAGCCTACCTATTCACCGTCTGATCAAATCATAGATCAATGGTTTGCTGCCCATCCGCCTTGGTGGTCCCCGCGCCCGAGAACACTGTTCCAAAACTGCCCGGTATTCATCACACCGCCTTTGGGCGGAGGACGGTAATTCTCATTAGGCCAGCGATTCCATACGTTGTCTGCCACACGTCCTAGCGTATAGCCCCAATACTGCTCTCCATCACGCATTATCGTTCGAACAGAGACGCGCAACGATATTCATCACCGCCGTCAGATCTGGGAGCCTCATCCGACGGTCACCATGCTCCGGAGCTGCACGAGACTTAATCCGAGCCCATCGTGCCTCTGGCCCACCATCTCATTGCCCTCCGATGTGTTTTTAATCGTTGATCTCACTTGGAGATCGAACGGTCCAGATCATCTACATACTCCGCCATTGATTCTGTTTCTCCACGCCATCATTCCACGTGTTTTCCGTTGTACATCCGTCAACCCCTCGTAATATATGCATTCAAAGGTCATATTCAAATGTTTTTCACGAGATTTTTTGTTGTGTAAACGTTCATCAAATCACCCATCATCGTCACAATGCATTTTTCTGCCACCCTACGTTGTTTCACCATATCACAGTTTACACCACTGTTCCCATTAACCTTGCCATCATCCCCACTGTGTTCACCTTCCCGTGCATGGTTTTCTTTAATGAGTTTGTGAATTTTGCAGGTGCACAGCAATGGAGAACTATTCTGACTCGCCGTCTTAATTACTGTGATAAAACACACATCAAAGGACCAATTTCAGAGCAAAATTATGAAGAAAGTCCCCGGAAGCCAAATTGACAAGACGCCAATTTATGAGGCAGGGTTCAAATTTGTCAAACCCTGCAGGGACATTCAAGGTGCCGAATTCACAGATGAAGACTATCAGTGTTCAGCAGAGAATTAAAGGTAGGTAGCTGAAGATTTTGAGGGCCTTATCCTAGCCTTTTGAAGCAGAGTACCAAATTAAAGATCTTGCACATCATTTAGAAGATCTATACACAGAAAACAATGTCCTCAAGGCTTTATTTCAACAGAGTTTTCTTCCCAGGAAAGGACGGATATTTGTGTGATTTTACTGCCTTACAGTGTCCCTGGAGAGACTCATACCCACTGCATTTATTTCAGTTAACAGACCACAAAGTACAAACAGCGCAGCATAGTCATTCAGCAGTATGGGCGGGCACTATTTCCACCATTTTGATTAAATTAGACAATTAAATGTTCATCACCTACCTCTTTTGCTAGGTTTTTGTTTCTTCTATAAAAACCATGAAGAAACGCATTGTAATGGTTCCATATTTTTATCAGAAAATTATGCAGTGAAAGGCTCTTTTTGCAGACATTTTGTAAAACTCTTGTGTGAAGGCTCAGAGCCCATAAGGTCTCAGTGAGGAGGAGTTATATCTATCAAAGAGGATTCTGGTCTTTGGTATTTCACAGTCTGTAACTCTCCTTTATATGTTATTTAATATATCATTTCATCTCATCCATCTTTCCTGTATCATGTTTTTGAATATGAGTGGCTCACTAATTTCTGGTAAGGATTCATCCTAGTTGATGCCCATACCCGGATCAGTCAAGCGCTTTAAATATGGCTCATGCATGATATTCTGTTTCATTACTCATCTAAACCGTGTTTCTGCTATATTAGTTTCTTTGGGAGGGTGCTTTTTAAATGTTATTATCATGTATGGATTCTTAGATTGATAAGCCCATGCATGGTGGTATTGTATATCTAGGTATCAGCTCAATGTTAACTAGTATCTTCTCATTATCTCTTTCACTACATACACCTTCTGATAATTTATGTCTGTGAAGTATTTCTGAATCGGCCCGCTTTACAGTAAACTGTCTCTGAATTGTCTGTTGCTTTCGTATTAGAGTTCTGCATCTTGCCTCTGCAGTATCTCCTTTCCTGTGTCAGTTTCTGAGAGTTTGGTCCCATTCTAGATTAATTTTCCATGTTTAAAGGAGATAGCACGAGAGCTGAAGCTGACAATTTCACACATTACATTATATGCTCCTTGCTATGCTAAGATGTCCTAGGCACTGGTCTATCACAACTCTAGGCTGTCTCTAGGAGCGACAAAATATTTCTGGCGCCGTTGCCGGGGAAAAATTTAAGAAAATCAGAATCCCTGGGCCTCGAAAAAATCATATTCACTCTCTAAATAGGTGAGCACAAAGAGTTGAGAGTTGTATATCCCTCACCGTGGCGACTCCACAGTTGTTATTTGATATATCTATTTTCTATCCTGGCTCCTCGTAAGCCACATCTGAGGTCAGATACGTCCAAGCCAAAGACACCTTCAGTGTCTGACCCTGACCAGATTATACATAGAAGAAATTGGAGGGAAAGGAAATCAACACGTTCCCAAATTCCTGAAGTGCCTATAGAAGATTTTCCTTCCTCCTCCTCTCAAGATTCTCAGTTGCAAATTCCAGACTCCACTATGGGAGATACTGATTATTATTATTCAGACAGTCCACCCCGAGAGGGTATCAGAAGTAAAAATAGTCTTCATCCTACTCCTGAGGTTGAAGAGGTCAAGGAAGTAACCGAAGTATCTGCTGTTAATAGACCTTTGTTTCCCTCAACCCCTCAAGCTGCAGTTGAGTATATTCCTATTATTATTCATACTCCACTTCCTCCTCCTCTTCCTCCTCTTACTCATCAAAATATTGCACTACCTCCACCTCCTCCAATGGCTAATGTCCCAGCCTTTTTGATGAATAAATATGCTCCCCTAGCATTACCCCAAGTGTTAAATGATATGCCCCAAGATTATCTGAAGATCCTGCCCAGATTCAATGGAGAAAATGAAATCGATGCTCAAAAACATCTTGAGACTTTCTGCTCCTTTGTAGAGAACTTTAATGTTGAACATCTAGATGTGGTCCTAAGACTGTTTGTGCAGTCTCTTGATGGTGAAGCTCGAAAATGGTTTAATACATTGGTTGTCCGTTCTATTACCACTTGGGATAACATGGAAGACACTTTCCTCAGGAAATGGGGAGAGAAGAAATATCATGGAAATTCTCTCATTGAGTTCAATACGTCAAAGAAAAGACACAATGAAGGAGTGTCAGAGTTTATCAAGAGATTTAATAAACTGTATCGGAGCCTCCGTACTGATATGAAACCCCATCAAACTGCTGCTAAGGTTGTTTTTGTAGCAGCCTTTGATTCAAAGTTTGGCTTCTCTCTCAGAGAAAGAAAGCCTGCTACCTTGGATGATGCTCAGGCAGATGCACTAGAGTTGGAAGCAAAATTTGCTTCCACTGGTAAATCAAAAGGAAAATCTGAACAAGATTCTAGAAGAAGGGGAAAAGAAGAAGTGTCTACTTCTAGTCAGGACAGAGACTCAGACAAAATGGAAGAAATGAGAAAATTGATTAAGAAAATGGTCAAGCTTGAATTGGAAGCCAAGAATTCAGCCTCCAGAAATTTCGAGAATGCTCCAAATAGAGGTTACAATCCTCAATATAGGAAACCACCCTTGCAAATATTGCTAAGGGAAGCAAAGGAGAAATAGGATCAAGTGCCACACCCATTGTACCTGGAAGGTCCAGTAGATGACTCCAATGAGAACATTGCCGATAGACTGGAGGATGCAAATCTTGCCTTTTCAAATAGTGATGGAGAGGAATGCCATTTACAAGGGAATGATGAAGTTGGGTGCTCATTTCAAAAAGAAGAAAAGATCAGAGACGCAGAAGAAGTAGAATTTGATCATTATTGTAAACAGTTTGATGATTTCATGCAAGCACATTTCAATAGAAGATATGATCTCAGATCTTCTAGGAAGAGGACTCGTACCCAAGAGCAAGAAGAAGAGCTACCCTCGAAGGAAGCACTTGCTCAGAAGGAGTCTACCATGTAGAAAGCTACAGACAAAGGTAAGGGACCTCTGAACAAACCCTTGCAATTTAATGATCAAATTCCTTCTTCTTCAAAGGTAGTCATTCATCCTAATAATGAATTTGTGTCAAAGGAAGTCAAGCCCCCAGTTGAAAACAAAGAGTCAAAAGAGGTTGTGATAGAAAAATTCCCTCCTGCTTTTAGTTTGCAAAAGGAACTTGAAAAAGTCAAAATCCCAGTCCCCTTGACTGAACTGTTGAAACAACCAGCATATCAGTCTCAAGTCACATCTTTCATGCTCCCTCGAGAAGCACCAATCATCCCAGATAGTCTCAACCTTCAAGAAGAGAGACCCTTGGTAGTTTTTGGCCCACATGTCGAGGAGATAGATCCCTCAACTCCTCCCTTCTATGTGTCTCTAGTAATCCATGACCTGCTATTACATAACTGCATGTTAGATTATGGAGCTTCCCATAATCTTATGCCTCTGTCAGTCATGGAACAAATAGGTTTCCAAATCACACGCCCATATAAAGACCTCTACTCATTTGATTCCAAAAGAGTTAAATGCTTGGGGATGATCAAGGATTTGGTGGTTAATTTGGCCCAAATCCCAGCAAAAAGTGTGGTAATGGACATAGTGGTAGCTGACATTCCAGCTCGTTTTGGTATGTTGCTGTCAAGGTCCTGGGGGACAAAAATTGGTGGATCAATCAAGATGGATTTAACATATGCCACTATCCCAGTTTTTGGTGGCCAAGAGAGGAGACTATACAGAGAGACTAGATTTGTTAAGATGGTGACCCAGGCTGACAATTCTGAAAATTCACCAATCTACAGTAAGGAAGGAGATTTCTCATGTCTGATGCTGGAAGAAGATCAAGATTTTGCTCATGAACCATCCTTCTGCCAGATCAAGAGTGAGCAGCCCTCAGAAAACATGGAAGCAGGAATATGGACATTCCATTTTGATGGAGCAAATTCAAGGGAAGGAAATGGCGCTGGAGTGATATTGATTTCCCCTACAAGAAAATGGATCCCACTGTCTTTTAAACTAGAATACAAAGCCACCAACAATGTGGCTGAATATGAAGCACTTCTGTTGGGATTGCAGACAACCAGGAGCATGGGTATACAAAGTTTAAAGGTTCTGGGAGATTCAGAACTAGTGGTCAAGCAAGTCCAGAATCAGTGTCAAACCAAACGTCCTAGGCTAAGGGCTTATAGGAATGAAGTTTGGGACACGGTAGAGAATTTCTTCTTGGCATTTAATATCCAGTTCATGCCCCGAGAACAGAATAGGATGGCCGATTCCCTTGCTGTAGCTGCTAGCACATTTCGACCACCTTAGAACCCTCTTTTAAGATATGAGGTAGAGGTGTGTTATCGGCCTTCAATCCCAGATAACATCAAGCACTGGCAGGTATTTAAGGATGAAGAATAGATGAAGAGATTCCTGGAAAAAGTGGGAGAATTCTCCAATATGGAGATTGATGATGCAGAAGAGGCTGAATCTGAAGATATTTCAAAAAGAAATTGGGAGGAAAAAGTGGCAGAAAACAAAGTGTTGCAGCTAAAGGGAAAAATTATACCCAGAGGGCTGGTACCTCTAGAAATATTATTTGAGAAAAATGATGTCCCACTACAGCCGAGCAAATTGGTAGAAGAGAATCAGGTAGAAGACCTGAATTTGGGTACTGAGGTTGACCCCAAAATTGTAAAATTGTCCAAGAAGATCCCTGGAGAATACAAAAAGTCATATCAGAAATTATTTCAGTCTTACAGAGATGTGTTTGCATGGTCCTATCAGGACCTGAAAACTTTTGATATCAATATTATGCAGCAAAAAATTCCATTAAAGGCAGATGCAAAGCCCCATAAGCAGAAGCTCAGAAAAATAAATCCGCTGCTGCTGCCTTCTATTGAAAAAGAAATTAAGAAGCTGCTGAAGGCCAAAATAATTGTACCATTGAGGTACTCTGAATGGGTGGAAAACCTTGTCCCTGTACGAAAGAAGAATGGAGAAATAAGGTTGTGTGTGGATTTCAGAAATTTAAACAGAGCATCCTTAAAGGATAATTATCCACTTCCCAAAATGGATCACATTCTGCAGAAGGTGGTTGGAGCTTCCAGCATGTCAATGATGGATGGTTTCTCTGGTTATAATCAGGTGGCTGTACTTCCAGAGGATCAAAAGAAGACTGCTTTCACTACACCATGGGGTACATTTATGTATGCCAGGATGCCTTTTGGATTGATTAATGTAGGGGCCACTTTTCAGAGTGCAATGGATATTGCTTTTGTTGGGGAGCAGGACAAATTCTTGGTGGTCTACCTCAATGATATCACTGTATTTTCCAAGAATGATGCTAAGCACATTGAACATCTGCGGAGAACCTTTGAGAAATGTAGAAGGTATGGTCTCTCTCTGAATCCTCAAAAGTCTTTATTTGCATTAGAAGAGGGAAAGCTTTTGGGCCATATTGTGACTAAAGATGGGGTGAAGATAGACCCTAAGAGGGTAGAAATTATAAAAGGTATTGATTTTCCCTGAAATAAGACGGAAGTGCAAGTATTTCTAGGGCGCATTAATTTCTTGAGAAGGTTTATCCCTAACTATGTTGAGATAGTTAGGCACATAACAGATATGCTGAAGAAGAACAATGAGGTAAAGTGGTCACAAGAATCACGGGAGGCATTTACTAGGATAAAGAATGATTTTGCAGAAGCCCCTGTGCTGGCTCGACCAGATTATGATAAACCTTTCATGATTTTTTCTTTTGCATCACCTCATGCAATAGCAAGAGTTTTATTGCAGAAAAATGAGGAAGGGTATGAGCAGCCTATTGCCTTTTTCAATCAGGTGCTACGTGATGCAGAATCGAAATACAACATATTGTAAAAGCAAGCATATGCCCTAGTGAAATCCCTCAAAGCATTCCGTGTATATATCTTACAGTCCCACATCACTGCATTTGTGCCTGCAGCTGCTGTAAAAGATATTCTTATTCAGGGAGACAGTGAAGGAAAAATCGGTAGGTGGATTGCCAAAATACAGGAGTATGACTTAGACATCCGCCCTACTAAGCTGATTAAAGGACAGGGGCTTGCTACAATGCTATCTGAATCAAAATATCAAGCCTTGGGCATAAATTTGTCCATTATAGCAGGTGAAGAATCTGAGGAGAAAGAAGAACGTCATGGAATTGGAGTAGCTACCCCAGAGACACATCTAAAGTACCTCACCAGTTCGTGGTACAAAAAGACAGTAGAATATCTCCTCATACTCAGCTGCCCTCCAAGCTGTGACAAAGCTAAATACAGAGCATTACGGTTGAAATCACAGAAGTATATAGTCGCCAATGGCTGGCTATACTAGCGAGATCCCTTGGGTATCTTACTCCTATGTCTCACAGAAAATGAAATAGAGAGTATTATAGCAGAATTCCATGAAGGAATCTATGGAGGCCATTACAGCTGGAGGGCCACAGCTCATAAAATTCTGAAAGCTGGCTTCTATTGGCCAAAGCTTTTTGGGGATGTTTTTGCCAGGGTAAGAGCATGTGATAAATGTCAGAAATTTGCTGAGAGACCGAAATCTGCACTGTTTCCCCTGATTCCAGTGCACGTGGACGAACCATTCAAACAATGGGGTATTGATTTTATAGGTGAGATACATCCCCCATCAAGTGGAAAACATAAATGGATATTAACAGCCACAGATTATTTCACTAAATGGGTGGAAGCCATACCTGCAAAGAATGCTATAGATGCTGTGATCATAAAGTTCATGGAGGAAAACATCATATCCAGATTTGGCTGTCCTGCTAGAATAGTGACTGATAATGCACAGGCCTTCAAGTCTGCAAAATTTATGAATTTCTGCCAGCAATACAATATCACACTGAGTCACTCTACAACTTACTATCCACAAGGGAATGGATTGGTAGAGTCTTCAAATAAAACTCTGGTGAGGGCCTTGAAGAAGACTATCAATGAAAATTAGAAGAATTGGGATTCCCAATTAAAGTTTTCTCTATGGGCTAATAGAATCACCAGCAAAAGAGCAACTGGGAAATCTCCCTATGAGTTGGTATATGGACGAGCAACAGTTTTTCCTGTACAGCTGGCTTTACCAGTGGCCCACTTCATGCAAGAGAGCCTGGAAGAACCTGATGATATGGTCAGGAGAATCAATCAATTGGTGGAATTAGAAGAAACACGGGGCTAGGTGAATCAGAGATTAATAGAATATCAAGAGAAAATGAAACACATTTTTGACTAGCACGCAAAAGACAGGAAGCTGTAGATTGGTGATTTGGTGCTCAGATGGGATATCCGGAGAGCTGAGAGGGAAAACATGGTAAATTAGACCTCTGGTTTGGTCCTTTCAAAATTGTGGAACAGGGGGGCAATAATACTTTCAGGTTGGAGAATTTACAGGGTGACTTGCTGGATGTCCCTATAAACGGTCAATTCCTCAAGCCCTACTTTCAGTTCTGACTCAGGCCAAGGCAGCCTGGTGTATTATATTGTATGATAGTTTCCTTTTTGTTTTCGTTTGAATAATGTTGGTGTTGTGATGAATTATAAAGTGAAAAATGGAGGTGCTGGAAAACAGAGTCTGCATACATGATGATCAGAGGGTCTGCGAGTTCTCAACATGTCCAACGATGAACATGCCGTCCCCAGGTGGAGCCGATGTTGATCATAATAATCTTCCTATAGGATTTTCACATGCAATATGACATAAAAGCTTTCGAATTTCTTCTTGCAGACTTGAAAATCATTTTTTGTGCCCATCGCTGCCATTTCCTGCCTCCAAAACACCTCATAAAAGGCTGAAAATTCATATTTGGAATGCTTAAGGCGTAGCTTCTTTGGCCCTAGCTCCTCTGCCTTCTTCCCCATGTAACCTGGACGCTAGACTAGGCGCTAGTCCAACGGGCGCTTATTCGATGCATATCGGGCGCATCCTGAGCCATTGATATGTGTAGATCGAACGATGTTTGCTTGCCTCTACTGCGCATGTAGCCTACCGATTCACCGTCCGATCAAATCATAGATCAACGGTTCGCTGCCCATCCGCCTTGGTGGTCCCCGCGCCCGAGAACGCTGTTCCAAACTGCCCAGTATTCATCGCACCGCCTTTGGGCGGAGGGCGGTAATTCTCGTTGGGCCAGCGATTCCATACATTGTCTTCACTGCGTCCGAGCGTACGACCCCAATACTGCTCTCCATCGCGCATTATCGTTCAGACAGAGACGCGCAGTGATATTAATCACCGCCGTCAGATATGGGAGCCTTCATCCGACGGTCACCGTGCTCTGGAGCTGCACGAGACTTAATCCGAGCCCATCACGCCCATGGCCCACCATCTCATTGCCCTCCGATGTGTTTTTAACCATCGATCTCACCTGGAGATCGAACGGTCCAGATCATCTACATACTCCGCCATTGATTTCGTTTCTCCACGCCATCATTCCATGTGTTTTCCGTTGTACATCCGTCTACCCCTCGTAATATATGCTTTCAAAGGTCATATTCAAAGGTTTTTCACGAGATTTTTTGCTGTGTAAACATTCATCAGCTCACCCATCATCGTCACGCTGCATTTTTCCACCACCCTACTTTGTTTCACCATATCACAATTTACACCACTGTTCCCATTAACCTTGCCATCATCCCCACTGTGTTCACCTTCCCGTGCATGGTTTTCTTTAATGAGTTTGCGAATTTTGTAGGTGCGCAACAATGGAGAACTATTCTGACTCGCCGTCTTAATTGCTGTGATAAAACACACATCAAAGGACCAATTTCAGAGCAGAATTATGAAGAAAGTCCTCGGAAGCCAAATCGACAAGACGCCAATTTAAGAGGCAGGGTTCAAATTTGTCAAACCCTACAGGGACATTCAAGGCGACGACTTCACAGATGAAGACTATCAATGTTCAGTAGAGAATTAAAGGCAGGTAGTTGAAGATTTTGAGGGCCTTATACTAGCCTTTTGAAGCAGAGTAGCAAATTGAAGATCCTGCACATCATTCAGAAGATCTATACACAGAAAACAATGTCCTCGAGGCTTTATTTCAACAGAGTTTTCTTCCTAGGCAAGGATAGATATTTGTGTGATTTTATTGCCTTACCGTGTCCCTGGAGAGACTCATACTCAGTGGATTTATTTCAGTTAGCAGGCCACAGAGTACAAACAGCGCAGCATAGTCATTCAGCGGTATGGGCGGGCACTATTTCCGCCATTTTGATTAAATTAGACAATTAAATGTTCATCACCTACCTCTTTTGCTAGGTTTTTGTTTCTTCTATAAAAACCATGAAGAAACGCATTGTAATGGTTCCAGATTTTTATCAGAAAATTATGCAGTGAAAGGCTCTTTTTGCAGACATTTTGTAAAACTCTTGTGTGAAGGCTCAGAGCCCATAGGGTCTCAGTGAGGAGGAGTTCTATCTGTCAAAGAGGATTCTGGTCTTCGGTATTTCACAGTCTGTAACTCTCCTTTATATGTTATTTAATATATCATTTCATCTCATCCATCTTTCCTATATCATGTTTTGGAATGCGAGTGGCTCACTAATTTCTGGTAAGGATTCATCCTAGTTGATGCCCATACCCGGATCATTCAAGCGCTTTAAATATGGCTCATGCATGATATTCTGTTTCATTACTCATCTAAACCGTGTTTCTGCTATATTAGTTGCTTTGGGAGGGTGCTTTTAAAATGCTATTATCATGTATGGATTCTTAGATTGATAAGCCCATGCATGGTGGTATTGTATATCTGGGTATCACCTCAATGCTACCTAGTATCTTCTCATTATCTCTTTCACTACATACACCTTCTGATAATTTATGTCTGTGAAGTATTTCTGAATCGGCCCGCTTTATAGTAAATTGTCTCTGAATTGTCTGTTGCTTTCGTATTAGAGTTCTGCATCTTGCCTCTGCAGTATCTCCTTTCCTGTGTCAGTTTCTCAGAGTTTTGTCCCATTCTAGATTAATTTTCCCTATTTACAGGAGATAGCATGAGAGCTGAAGCTGACAACTTCACACATTACATTATATGCTCCTTGCTATGCTAAGATGTCCTAGGCACTGGTCTATCACAACTCTAGGCTGTCTCTAGGAGCGACAATAGGCTTGATGCAGGAGTCAAAGATAAACTCTCAAAATTTTAGACTATTGTTTCTAATTTGGTTGGAACCTCTTCACAATTTCCCTTTTCTATATCAGTAATCACCATATTCATCCTCTCGACAATGTTGAAGGAACGCAATAGAGGAGGAAACTACAATGTTTATTGTTATGAAATAATTATAAAGGTTTATAGGTCAATATGTACTGAAATTGAAATCATCGTATCAATTCGAATACGTTCAATTCTACTGTTTCTTTAAATCTCTATTGTCCAATGAGATTAATAGCCGTGCAGTTTCTACCGTGACGCAATCAGTAGGACTCGAAGCACTTATACCTTAACAACCTTGCAGTTTCCACTGTGGCTCAATGGGCTCGACAGGATCACACTTACACCTTAAGAATAAAATTAAAAGAATGCTTAGATCAGAGTGGTAGTTAATATAATGCTGATTATAGCATCATCTGCACTCTAAAACTAGAGAATTTCACTTCAAACACGACTTTCCTGTCCACATAAAAGATATCGCTCGAATTACATGCCCTAATAATTGTTACGAAACTCTTCGCATGGCCAGGATTGCTGAGAATGAAGCTCACCAGGAACAAATGGAAGTGCAAAAATAGGCAAGAGATCTGGAAGGATTCTCAAACCAGTCCCCGACTGAGGAAAAACCCCCAGACAGTGTCTATAAATCTATACACAAAGTTAGGATTGTCAAGAACCAGGCCCGACTGCCAGAGTTAGGACTCCAAAAGTAGGCAGGAGATCTGATAGTAGTCTTGAAGGTCACAAAATCCTCAATAAATTTCAAAAACCTCTTTATTCAGAAATGGATGTTTGAAAAGAAAACTCCCATTCGTTGTTCAAAGAGTTTGAAAAATAGAACAACTTCTACCCCAAATACTGAATATAAAACTCTTCCATCCCCTTTTTCCAATACCCAAAAATATGGATTATTTTACACAACTAACGAGAAGAATATTTCCAACAGAACAAGAAATCTAGAGGATCATAGATTTGAGGAAAATGGTGTGATGAGGCCGGCAAATGCACCATTACCCAAAAATTCGCATGCTCATCTGCTCCTTTCTTCGTATTTATTGTCCTTGCACTGTAACAAGAAACGCAAAGGGACTGTTCCTAACTCCATTGTGGGCATTTCATATCATTTTTACAAGTAGAATAAGATCTGCAGGGAAGAAAATTGTGAACGTTGTGGTAAACTAGAAATTACAACGGTTTTCTTAGGTAAAACAGAATGCTCAAGATGCCATTCTAAATCCTGCAACCAAATAAAACCGTCCGGGAAACACGAGAAAGAAAAAATGAAGAAACAAAGGCTAACCCTAAAAGATAAGTGTTGAAAATGTTGCAACGGGTATGGATTATTTCTAAAACTGTTTTCTTTATTGGATTATTTTTTTAACTGATTAGTAACAATATTCAATCTGAAGGTAGACACTATTTCAATTGTCTAACATCAAAATCAATGATACAAAATGACACAAGTGGCAATTTTTTTCAAAGAAGGATGCTTTACAGCACAAAAATACCTTTAAACTAAAATAATAAAAATATAAACTCTATATTATTATTATTATTAATTTTTGTTGGGTAGTTAAGGTAAATATGACTTAGTTAAGTTAATGGTGGTTTTTGAGCTCCATGTTTATGAGGACCTATGGTATTGACCCATGGTATTCATGTGGAATATAATCTATTTAAATGATGAAATTAAACAAGCCTAGATCCATATTAACTCTCGATTTGTATATTTATATGAATTTTGAGCTATGAGTTCTACATAAATGACCAAATCTAAAACCACTATAATTCATCTTAAATTATTAAAAAATTTGCAATTTAAAGAATGTAATTCTACCTAAAAATATGTTGATATATTTATCATTTGAAAATAGTATATGTTATATTTTTTTTCCAGGACTACATTGTGAAAAATTATGTCCTTTACTATTATTATAACATGAATGGAAAATTTATATCTATAAATATGATATATTCTAATAAAGAATTTGTGACAATTTATAATTTATATATATGTCTTTTATAATATGATGTAAAATTCAAGGGTGGTAGAAGGGGTAGGGAATATTTTTTCTTCAAAATTAATAAGAAAATAGATATATTTGGGGTTTAGGTAGCACTTGACATAAAGCCTATGCAATATATTATGGTTTGAGGAAAATTGTGAATCCAATAATTTAGAAAGTGATTTTTTTTGTGATTCTTTGAATATAATTCACAATCTGTATTTAGGATATCATTTTTCAAATACAAATTTAAGTCATATTTTAAAGAGGATTTATTAATTGTATTAGCCTATCCCCAAGAGGAAATATCTCCTTGTTGTGAGAGCAAACATCATCAAGGCTAATAGTATGGCTAAATTGGGTCCAAGGCTAAACCAAAATCAACTTTGGTGACAAGGGAAAAAAAGTATGAAAAGAGTGGATTTTTTGTAAATTTTAGTTTGCTAAACCAAGATCAACTTTGGTGGCAAGGGAAAAAAAAAGTATGAAAAAAGTGGATGTTTTATAAATTTTGGTTTTTTAAAGTCAATATTGACCCATATACAAGTCCAATACTACAAAGATTATAGCATTCTATTCAAAATCTTAAAACTACATACTCCATTAAAACCATATTTATGTAAACCATGTATTTAAAATAAATTTAGTATGATTTAATATAATACTTTCAATTCTTGTTTAGGAAAAACCAAAAAAAAGAGACTTTTATAAAAAATTTAACTTTTTCCTGATTTAAAAAAAATAAAATCATACTATGGAATTGAATAATTATATATAAACAAATTATATATAAAGTTAGCCATTGTGAGTTTAACTAAAATAGTAGGAGAATAAATTTATTAAGAAAATAAAAATTAGTAATTTGAGGAAAATGAATTTTGGAAAAAAAAAATTAAAATTATTATTTTATGAATAACTAATAATTATTTATGTAAAAATATTCATTTCAACATCAAAATTTAGTTAATATTGCTTTTATTAATTTAAAAATTCAATGGATTTCATAATTTATTCTACATTTATATTTACAGAAATTCTAGCACTAAAATCCAAAATTTCATAGGTAAAGAAACCAAATTTTCTGATATATTGTGCTAAGTTAAGAGAAATCGTCTACCAAAAAGAAATGATGAGGCTGACATAAAAAGATACATAGTGAAGTTTCTAAAATTATCTCGTTCTTATGTGTTTGGAAAAAGAAGGTAAGTACTTATAATTTCCTCTAGTAAGCACGATCTTTCTTAATAAACCTGGCTTTGTACAAGGTTATGTTAAAGAATGTAATCCCAACCCCCTGTTAGGTGTCGAAACAGTCAGTCCAAGTGTCCAGTGCAGTTTTTACTTAGTCCAGTGTAGTCGAGTTTAACTTCAGTCATTTATTGCTGATGTCTCCAATGTAATCTTATTTAATCTATTC
Source organism: Pinus albicaulis (assembly GCA_034641835.2). Classification (NCBI taxonomy): domain Eukaryota; kingdom Viridiplantae; phylum Streptophyta; class Pinopsida; order Pinales; family Pinaceae; genus Pinus; species Pinus albicaulis. Next base: position 1,248,083,570 of record CM076581.1, on the reverse strand, counting down.
GTAATATTGTGAAGAGCAATCCTCTGCTCCATTTTTTTCAGTTTTTCAATTTTTGTTATGGTATTAGAGCTAGCTTGCATAAGCCTCTCCAGAGAGCAGCGACAAAGCCAAGTTAGAGCAGTAGAAAGGAGAAACGACCTACATAAAACTCTTTGACAAAGCAGCAAAAGTTTGAGTAGAGTTAAAGACACCTCCTGCCAAGAAGCAGAAAAAGAAAGAAAAAGCCAAATAAAGCCCGTGAAAGTGCCAGCGAAACGAACTGCAGAAAAATAATTCGAGAAAAGCCAAATTAAAAATTTGTGCACTAACGCACTGCTGGAGAAGAAACTCAGCGTTAGTCGTAACGCACTGGTTGTTGAGAAGCTTCGAGTTATAACGCAAGAGCCAAAGCTAAGAGCCGCGTTAAATTTCAATTCTGACGCGGAGTCTGACTGGATTATTTGCGTTAACATTAATGCGGGGCAGGCGCTGGAGCGCCACGTTAATGCCATTTACCAAAGAAAATCACGAGAGGTGAAGGTATGAAAGCAAATTGCATCAAGATTTTTTTATGATTTACAAATATCGAAGTGAAGAATATCGAATGAGGTCAACATATTTAGAGTTTTTTAAAAAGAATGAATGGCACGATTCGAAGAAATCTCCACGTGATACTAAAAAGGAGTTGCCCATTTTTTCATAAAGAAAAATGTTTTTTTATTAATTTTTTTTTTTATAAAAACCTTTAAATTTATGAAAGGAAAAAGGGGACGTGACTTTTAAGAATTTTTCTTTTTATTAAAGTTTTTATATATAAAAAAAATTTAAAATTTGCAAAGGTTTTATGAAGGAAAAAGGGGCTTGTAATGAAAAGGAAGTTTAATGGTTTATGGGATAAATACTTTTTTTTGAGTTAAAAAAAAAAAAAACTTAAATTAATTATGGGTATTGCAATATTTTGAAGAAGAGGTTTGCCAGATTTTTTGTTGAGTTGTAGTTAACTCTCAAATGGGAAAAACCAAGAGACTAAAGCAAAAGCAGAAGATGTTCGAGATCTTTTTAGATCTGGAAATAAAGAGACAAAAATATGCCTATGCATTAAGATGCATAAAAGAATCAGTCGATGAAACTATACTTCCCTTGATTTCAGATGTCAAGACAGCCAAGGAGGCATGAGATACCCTTAAGAGATGTTTTGGTGCAAAGGGGAGCGTTGAAGTTGAAGATGAAGGTGGATCTATAGCAACAGATCTATAGCCAGATGAAGAGTCAGAAGAAGCAGAGAGAGAGCACAAAGATGTTTGTGAACCTCACTGTGCACAGCCACAAGTGGATGAAGAGAATCCAGAAATAGAGTTTTCTGACGAAGATTTGATGATACCAGCGACATGGATTGCCGATGATGATTTCATGATTCCAGCAACGGAGCTTGCTGACGAAGATATGATGAATCTAACAACAGAGTTTGCTGAAGATGAAATGGTAAATACAACAACAAAGCTTGCTGAAGAAAATTTGATGATTCCAGCAACACAGTTTGCTGATGAAGACTTGATGATTCCCGCAACAGAGCTTGCTGACGAAGATATGATGAATCCAGCAACAGAGCTTGCTGATGAATATGTGATGATTCCAGCAACACAGCTTGCTGATGATGATATGACGATTCCAGCAACTGAGCTTGCTGATGATGTAGTAAATCCAGTGATTAATATTGTTGATGTAAACTTTGATAATGAAAATTTGGCTAATAATGACTCGTTGCACATAATGCAAGAAAAATATGATATCGACATGATGCTATTTGGTGAGATAATCCCACTTCAGTTAGTGGAAGACAACCTATTTGCAGCAGCACAGGCTAGTGAAGATGAGACATAGAAAAAGATAAAGACAGAGATAGAAGCAGAAGCAGAGAAGGAAGAGGTAGCGAAGGAAGCACACCCACAGAAAGCTCTCATTACAGAGCAGAAGGAAGAAACAAAGAAAGAAGAAGAGACAGAAACAAAGAAAGAAGTCTGCAAAGGGAAAGCAGAAACAGAGAAAGAGGCAGAGAAGGAAGCGCAATAGGATAAAGTTTCCACTGCAGAGCAGAAGGAAAGAGAGACAAAGAAAGAAGAAACACAACAGGATAAAGCTCTCACTGCAGAGCAAAAAGACCAAAACCAATGTTGTTCTAAAAATATTTTTTATTCTAACATTGATTTCCAATGTGCAGGTACACATATTGATTATGAAGAAGAGCTAAAGTTTATTGAAACATGGCTTGCAACACCATGTCTGGAAGAGATCTACACAGAAGATGTAGATATGAATGATGAATATGACATGCATGACGAACATATCAATGAAATTTTCATGCATTGGAGTTTTGAAGAAATAAGATATTATTCTAATCTTATGTTGCAGCAGATTGATGATGATATGTGGCAACAACCCACATTTCTTGAAGATGTCCAGGACATGCTTAGACAACCTGGAATAGAGAAAGACCTGCACCAACAAATCAAAAAGCTGAGGTTTGAAGGATACAACAAAGAGAAAAGTCTGAAACATTTTAGAGGCTACAGAATTTGGAAGAAGAGAAGAAGAAAACCAAATCTAATTGAAGTCAATTTTTTTTAATTGTGGCTTCGCTGAGACATAGACTAGCAGCTATCTGAATTAAATTTCTATGTGGTTGTAATTAAAGGGGAGTGTTAAAGAATGTAATCCCAACCACCTGCTAGGTGTCGAAACAGTCAGTCCAATTGTCCAGTTCAATTTTTACTTAGTCCAGTTTAGTTGAGTTTAACTCTAGTAATTTATTGCTGATGTCTCCAATGTAATCTTATTTAATATATTCGTAATATTGTGAAGAGCAATCCTCTGCTCCACTTCTTTTCAGTTTTTCAATTCTTGTTAGGTTATCTTCCTCGTGCCACACTGTATTAATTTTAGAAGCTGCTAATGCACATTTAGGACTTTCAAGTTGATGCGGATTGTGTCAACAATAAGGCTCACATTGTCGTAGGCTCTCAGGCTGAATATATATATATATATGTGTGTGTGTGTGTGTGTGCGCGCGCGCGCGCGCATGAGCTGCTTTGTACACGCTTTTTTTAGTTGAAAAGAAAATGAGTTCAGAGTTCTGTATCTTCTTTGGTTGGGGTAGGGGAATGCTCTGTTCAGGGATATAATTTGAAATGACTGTGTGTTATGCAACATGCAATTCAAATTTGGATTTGGATTAAAATGGTTAGGAAAAAAAATACACTACGTAAAATTTAATACAGAAAAATTTTGAGAACATACATTTTAATTTACTTATTTTTTTTTAAATTTCAAAATTTGAATTAAAAATTAATATATAACTTATTTATTTATTTTCTAAATTTTTTAAAGTTGAAATAGATGATTATTTCAAAACTTCAAAAAGTATTTATTAAATAATTTTTTTATATGGATATTTTTGTTTACTTATTTTCAATATTAGCTTTTTTACCTCTATATAAAATGATCTAAAAATAATAAAGGACAAAATGCATCAAATTAACTAGGAAAAAGCTTATAAGTAAAATCTACTCATATAAAAAAAAGACTCAAAATTGAAATTCAATGTAAAGAATAAGATATTAGATGTTAAAAATAAGCTTGCAGTGATCTCCATAAATTAAAATTTTTTATATCTCAATCATTATTTCTATCAATCTAAATTTATTTAACATTAAGTGTGTATATTATCTTTGTGATAAGCCACAGAAAATACATAAACCCTTATAATTAAATTCCACACCATAATCCTTTATTATGTAGTGGAAATAACAACTATAACCTAACTCGGCAATTGTAATCATACCAAAAAAACACTATAACAATGAAAAAAGGGTATTTTAAAATTTACGAATCTTTTAAAATTCAAAATTTACCATTCTTTTAAGATGTTTTTAATAAAAAAATCTTTTTTTAATAAAAAACTTACTGTTATTTAATTACATTTTTTTAATATAAAACTTTTATAATTTTTTTTAACTCTGGTTTATCATACATTTTGACATATATTTTTTCATCAACCCAAAATTCCATATCTTATTAAGGTGGGCGTATTATTATGCTCATCGAATGGTGCCTGCGAATTTCCGATTTTTTTTTGCCCATACGGGGTCAGAGGCCGGCTCCATACTAATATATCACTAAGGTCATCTATTTTGTTGACTTTAAAAAAACCAAAGTGAAAAATTTCCATAGTTTAGTTAGAATTTGAATTTGGATTCCAATATTATAGGATAACAAAACTTTCATCAAATTTTTATTATATGATTAATCTGAAAAACACTCATTTACATTATGGATTACAAAAGTTTTAGATTTAATGATAGTTTTATTGAATATTTTTCATAGTTAAGTTATAATTAGAATTTGGATTCGAATACAATTAGATAACTGTAGTTTGATTGAATATTTTTCAATTCATTGATAGATTGCCAAATATTTGAATAAAAAATTAACAGTATACATTGAAAAATTTAGCCAAATATTTGAATAAAAAATTGACAGTGTACATGTATACATTGAAATATTTAGCCAAAAATTTCACAATCTATCAAATTTACTGATAATATGAGTGACAGTATACATGCATACATTGAAATATTTAGCTAAAAATTTCATAATCTATCAAATTCACTAATAATCGAGTAAGATTCTTTTATTTTAGCTTGCCATGTTGATTGATCTCAATCACTGTGCCGTGATGAATATAAATAAAAAATTATTAATGTTTTTTTAAATATATATGGAAATTTATATTAAATTACTTTTAATCTTGAATTTTTTTTGTCAGTTTAAGTGAACTTAATGGTTAAGAGCATGTATTTCCTAGAGTCCCCATTGAAGTCCTATGAATTGATCGTTTCTTGTAACATTTCTTTCGTGTGATGGATCAATCAAATGTTTAAATTATTTGGATCTCCTTGTCTTACCACAACTGTGAAATGACAATGGAGAGAAACTAGTGGTTTGCCGAGATTTTTTTCTCGTTCTGATGACAATGGAGATGGTGAGGTTTGAAGCAGTTCTCAGGATATTCGCCAGAATGGGGAGAGTTTATTGGTGTTGAGGGATTGACTCTCACTGTCTCCAAGGGTGGACCTCGCCTTTCAAGCGCTACGAGGGATGATTGTAGGGTTGAAATTTCATTTAGGATTGTTAAGAGTGTAGCCTCTCCATAATTCATAGGGTCGTATTATTCATCGACTAAGTGTTTCTATGGGTTATCCTTCAGAGTGAGGTGATGGTTTGAGGGTTTCTAGTGCACTATGGTTCGAGACTGTTGTGGTGAAGTGATCTTGAGAGGGATAATGGCTATTACAGCGGGTATCATTATTGCTGCTATTTTTATGACACAGAGTGCGGAAATTTATAGGCATACAAATGCAAAATCATGGAAGTAGGCTCCCGTTACATGAGACTACCAAGATTCCTGATTCACAGTACTCTTCGATTCAGTCCAAATGGACAATCTTGTGGCATAAGTGGATATATTCCTTCATTATCTCCCGTCCCTGTAAAGACTTTGGTTTCCAGTTTTGTTTTCGGTGGTGGCATTGCGTAGGATGTTGTTGCTGTTGTTGTTTCCATGTGTAGAGTCGATCTGATGGTTATCAGTCTCACTGGTTATTAGTGTCTATGGTTTTCTTCTGAAGGTTATCACTCTTACTGGTTTTTGTGTCAAACATTATTCGCCACCCTGGTTTTTCCAGTGTGTGATTATTTTTTCGATAGTGGGGATTGTTTCCAATACTGCCATCTCTGACATGATTATCTTGGTGGTGACTTGAACGTTTGAATTGGTTAATGCACCTAGATGCGACATGTGTGCTGGGTCTCATATTCTCGAGGTGTTCATAAGCCACCACATTGTATCCAGGTTGGTTATGTGTTGGGGTGGAGACCTCTCTTTATGGCATGAGATTGTCCATCTCACAATTATCTGCACAATCCATTTTTGGAAATTGGTTGGTGCATGAGACGTTAAATATGGAAGGGTGTTTTCTCTCATGGGTTTCTGAATGATGTTGACAGCTTCCTAGATATCTAACGTTCATTTTTGGGACACCAACTTCTATTTATGGAGGACATGACAATTTTTTTTTGAGCAGAACAGGTTGGGACATTCCGTGAGCTGGTAGTTTAATCTGCGTGGGTGTGGCATTTACCGGTGATATATTTTTAAAGAAGGTGCTCGAACTTTGGGTCTCTATAGGCATGGCAGAGGTTTGTGACATCTTGTCATCTGACACCTCAGGCCATGAAGCAATTATTGCTGCTACATTGGCAGCGGAAAGGACCCGTATGGATGAGATGGATAGGAGGAAGGGGGTTGACCCTCTAACTCATACAGTTCTATTGGGGGCCACATCAGATCAGGATGACAATGTAGATAGGGGGGCACAAGGCGGGTGACAGGGAAAGGACGTGGCACAAGTAAAAGATGCCACAAACCTGCTTCTGGAATAAAGCAAGTCATTCTAGAATATGACGACCTGTGGGGGTGGGTGGCTAGTTTACAAAAGCGAGCATTGATCGGGAGGTGGTTATATTTTGATATGCCAGAGGCATACATGGTGGAATGGGTGAAACTATCTTGGAGTCCCATTTGATGATACAATCCAAAGGTGAGTATGATGATGAATTCCTAGTTTAACATACATTTTATGCACAGAGATGATTGTGCCAAGCTCCTGCGGAGGACATGGGTGAGGAGTAGGAGTTTCATGCAGTTATTAATATGGTATTTAGGGTTTTATCCAGTCCTGGAGGCCCCTAAAAACTAACTTGTTTGGGTTAAGCTACCGGGCCTTCCTCTGGAATTCTGGACGCTCAAGGCCCTGACGACCATTGGTGACTCCATTGGCAGAACGAAGCATGTTGACCCCAAGATTTTGGGCACAAGTGACAAGTGAATTGCCTGGTTGCTGGTGGAGGTTAAATTTATGGGTGGTCTTCCTAGTGATGTGAATTTAATCTAGGGTCAGAGGCGACACATACAGTAGGTGGAATTTTGGGGTGTTCCATTTCGGTGTCTGATTTTATATCACACTAGCCATCTTATGGGTTGGTGCCCATCACGACACTAGCAACAGGGACGGTTTAGGAATTCTCAGCGGGGCTCCATCAAAGGAAAGTATTCATTGGGATCACACGACCTCTATCACTCGGGTAAGTCTTCATTGCCCTCTTTTGATTGTGATGTAAATGAAAAGAATGTAGCTGTACACGACCGAATCCCGCTGCCTTCATCTGAGTCATACCTTCATGAAGATCCTAATAAAACACCTGACTTGGTCAAGCATGTCGTTCAGCCTCATCTTCCGTCATCCATCCCGGTCATTACACCCTCTGATAAATTGACTGGAAATTGGCCTTCTAATAATTCTCAAAACCCTCCTCTGGATTCGAGTTCTACTGGTATCCTGATGATATCTCCTTCTATGCCTCCTTTGGAATGGGCATCTCCCCCACCAACACATGAAATAGAGATTGGTGTGCCATCAGACTCCCCGCGAAATACAGTGGGGAGTGACATCGAGTCGTTGTTAGGGAATCTGGGCCTCAACTTAGCTGCTTTGACTTTTTTTTGAAAAAATTCCCATTGACCCTCTTATGACTTTCTCTCTGGTCTCTGCCTCCAACATCACTGTCTGAAAAAAATCAAAGTTTGGTTCACGTCATTTCCAGGGGAGGCTAAAAACTAAGTCATTATTCCAAGATGATTTGTTTGAATTTCACATATATGTTGTTGATGACCCAAAGGCACTTAGAGCATGCGACCATGTCCAAGGTTCCAAATGAATTCTATCATTTCACTTAATGTAAGGGGGCTCGACAACCCCTCTAAAGTGTGACGCCTTAGGGAGCCGTTTAATGATACTCATCCTTTTGTGGCTCTATTTCAAGAGATTTTGAGTGCTCGACTAAAGGCTATTGATATCATGCTCGCAATACGAGTGGGTTGGCATGTTGTAGGTATTGATGCTGTTGGTAGGGCGGGGGGAATGTTGGCTATTTGGGATCCTAATATAACTATTTTCCAGGCTTTTATTTTTTTCGGAGGGATTGTTTTATGGGGTTATATCAGATATTTTTCAAAGAAAGTTCATGTCATTAATCTATATGCATCATGTCATGGCCACTCTACCTTCTGGGATCGTTTTGAATCATCTCAGATATTGGGTGTATCTAATCCCATTGTCATTGGGGACTTTAATCCCACCTTTTATGTATATGAGTCATGGGGGCATAAGACAAGACCGGATTTATTGGCTCATCATATTGGTCGTATTTTTAGCAACTTTCATATGGTGGACATTTGCCTTGTCCCCTTGGCTCCAACCTGGACCAACCAACGGAAGGAGGATGATTACATCGGGAAGAGGTTGGACAGAGCCATGGTCTATGAAGATATGTTGCTGGAATTGTGGAATTTCCACTCACAGGTGATGGCTGGCTCAATATCTTATCATATGGTGATATCCCTTAACTGGCGAAAGGAACTACCGGTTCATGGGATACCTTTCAAATTTAATAGAATATCGCTCAAAAACCCGCATTTCAATCAAATGGTTATGGACTTCTAGCGGGAGGAGGATTATAGTCGGGAGGAGGAGAGGATGGTGGCGCTTATCATCTAAGCTTCATGCTAAAAGGTGGGACACGGATAAAAAATCTAAGCTGCAGATGGAGTTAAGGGTCGTTTCTCAGATGGTGGTGACAATATATGCCGAGATGTGGAGTGCCCCCCCAAATCAAAAACAATATGATAATTTGAAGGAATTAGAGGTTAGAAGGTCGAAAATCCTCGAAATCCAGAAGGTGACATGGAAACTAAAGAGAAGGATTCAATGGCTGAGAGAAGGATATTTAAACACTAAATTATTTCACAATGTGGCAAATGGTCGGAGGCAAGTAAATTCTATTTGGAAATCAGAGTCGACAGTTGGAACTATGTTCTATTCAACTAAGGACATTTAGGAGGAGGCATTCCATTATTATTCTGCTTTTTATAAGGATGAGAGCGAGATTTATTACATAAGTCAATCTTGGGTATTGGACCATATGGCAGTCATGTTTGATGTGACCTCAAATGAGGACCTGGGGCATGCGATTTCTAAAGAGGAGATTGAAGAGGCCTTGAGGTCCTTTGCCCAAGATAAGAGTCCTTGACCGGATGGATGGCCTGCAGAATTTTTTATACATTTTTATGAGATAATGGCTAAAGACTTATTATTGGCTACATAATAGATAAGGCTTAAGGGTTATGTCCCGGGTGACATGAACTCTACATTTATTGCTCTTATCTCGAAATCATCTAATCCAAAGGGATTCCTAGATTATAGGCTGATCATACTGTGCAATACCATTTATAAGATAACATCGAAAATCATTGCAAATAGGCTCAAAGGTTATTTATCCAAGAAAATCTTAGAGGAGCACCATGGTTTTCTACAGGGGAGGTCCATACATGATGCTGTGGTCACAACACAAGAAGTAATACACTCGATCCATTCATGCAAAATGGAGGCATTGATTATGAAGGTGGACCTCTTCAAGGCATATAACTGCGTTGATTGGTCTTTCATTAGATAGGTGCTTTTAAAGCTTGGGATATCCTTGCAGAATATTAGGTGGATTATGGCATGTATCACATCAGTGAGTTTTGAAGTTCTTATCAATGTATTACCATCACAATTTTTTAAGGCTGAGAGGGGTCTTCGCCAAGGATGTGCACTGTCAGCTCTCATATTCATTCTCATCATGGATGTGTTTAGAAAGCTCCTTTGGATGAAAAAAAAGGCTGGTTTCTTCATGGGTTTATCCTTATCCCCCTCTGTTTTTATATCACATTCCTTATTTGTAGATGATTTACTTGTATTTGGCAGGCTTCTTCAGAACCAATGGTTCTATTTTCACTATCTCCTTAATCATTTTGGTGCGGCTTCAGGGCTGCACAGTAACAAATGAAAGTCCTTCTTGATATATGCAAGTGGAGACATTAACAAGATCAACTTTATAGCGGAGTTCATGGGGGTTCAGGTTAAGTCACTTTCGGATGTATTCATATATTTGGGCTTTAAGTTGAAACCTTGTGGATACAAGTTGGTGGATTGGACGTGGTTGGTTAACAAGTTCAAAGACAAGATACTCAAATGGAGCCACATATGGGTGTCTTTAGAGGGAAAATTTGTTCTTATACAAGCTGTGTTATTACATTTTGTGGTCTATTGGGGGCATCTCTTTTATTTTGCTGAATAAAATGTTGGTCGCATAAATGCGGTAATATCATATTTTTTATGGTCTCGTGCCACAAGGAACAAGAAATTTCATTTATGTAAGCTGAGCATTATTTCGATTCCGAAGGAGAATGACGACTGGGGTCTTTTGGATGTCAGAGTTTCTTCAAATTCCGTACTCAATAAATCATTCTGGAGGGCCATTAAATCTGGCAGTGCATGGTTGAACCTTTTTATTCTTAAATATGTAGAGGGGGATCCTCTATTACAGCTTTACAGGGGATCGATCATTCGGTCGAGTTGCGAATTGGCTATTTGGAAAAGCTTTAATAAGGTTATGCCTATAATAACTGAGCGATTAGTTTGGAGATTCGGTAATGGGAAGAATATACTTTTGGGTGGTGATAGAATCTTGGGGATTGATAAAGACTTCCTCTTGGATGTCGAGATTCTACACACGCTGGCCCATAGCGGCATTTTTTATTTATCTCAAGTGATATTATGCTGGATTTTGGGTGTTACGATCTGGAAATTGATGGCGCAGTGGGGGATGCGTGAAAGGGATGCCCATAATTGGAAGCTCTTTACAAATTTCCTTCTGGAAGGGGGTATGTGTCTTCACCATGAGGGGGATAAAGTAGTTTGGGACATTATTTCGAAGGATGGTAGGTTGTTTGTAAAGGATATTTACTCATCCGCCATATCGACCCGACTCATTGGGGGTGCTCCCTCACCTTTCAGGAGGTACTGGCGATGGAATATCCCCACTAAGATTATATTGTTTGGGTGGCTGGCATGGAAAGGACATATCTTGACATGGGACAAACTTATTAGGCGTGGTTTTCATGGACCCGGAAGGTGTCCTCTTTGCCTTGAACAGGAGGAGTGGGCTTCTCATTAATTTATATTATGTGAGATCACTAGGAAAATATGGTTTCTATTCTCTCATTGCATCATTGGACCCGATTGGCACTCATAATATTTCTCTAATACTTTCAAGATTTGGAGAGCCACTAATGGTATTTATAAAGCACTGCCTTTTTATTTGATTTGAGAGGTTTAGCTTGCTCGAAATCGATTCATTTTTTATGAGAAGCCTATTAGTACCCCCATCATACATGGAGCCATTATGGTTTGGATTCATGGTCATGATGAACGTGATCATACCACAAAAGACATGTCATGTCGCATTCGACCTCACCCAATCACCTTGTTGGTGGTGTATTTTGATGGGGCTCTAGGAGGGAGTATGTGGGTGTGGTACATGGATGAAGATGGAAAAATCAGAATGCTATCAGATTTTCTGGAATGGTGGGTCTGGATCAAACAATAAGGCAGAACTTCTTGCCTTATGGAGTGGTCTGTGGGTGGCATATAATATTGGCTTGCACACAATCGATATTTATGGTGATGCTAAGGTTTTTATCGATGGCATAAGTGGGAAATCCATATTCCAACCACTAGGGCTTCAACGGTGGATTAATCGAGTAAAGGGTCTATTGTCCAAGTTTAATGGTCCTCCTCTCATGCATATTTATCGTGAGAATAACACAAGGGCTTATCAACTCTCTAGGATGGGTTTATCTGCAAATCCTAGATGTCTACACATATCACATTAGCGAAGGATGAATTGTCGTTAAGTCTCTATTTCTTGAAAGCTTTTTTGATAATAATGGCATTTTGTTTCAGATTTGTGTTAAGCCCATGTCTATCTTTTTTCCAGGAGGGATATTAGGCTTGTATATTTCTTGCATCTGTTTCTTTTAGCACTGTGACAGTCCCTTTGCAAGCGAGCCCGATTTTAGTTACAACAACCATCCCTGGTCATCATTAAGAGCCTACTTAACACTCTTGCATTTTATTGATCTCCCCACTGCATTATTGGTATGTTCCATGATTATATGCAATGGTATCCTTTACAGGAGTGATACTTGTATGATAGTTTGGTATTTGAGGGTCTCACTATGGGCATGGGTTTCTAATGTTGTTTATGGCTCATAGTGTGGTTAAGACCACTCTATGTCAATGTGGTTCATGTGGGAATGTTTATATCTCTGTTAAGTTGCATAGGAATCAGAGATGACTGAATGTCCCTATGTTTGCCATGTGCTATCTCTAGTTTTTAGAATGATCTATGTAGGTACACATTTCCCAAGTCTGATATTCTATGATTGATGTAATTGTTTATCCCATAATATAAGCAGTGGTTTTTATCCCATAATATAAGTAGTGGTTTTTTTCTTTCTGACAAAAAAAGAACATGTATTTCCTCTAAAATATTAGAGATTCAAAATCAGAAAAATAAAATATATGTCTTTACAAACTTAGCAATCACAACAAAATGACACACAAACAAAAGATAAAATTCTCATTACAATAACTCAGCCAAAGGAATTGACGTTTTCGATTTTCTTTTAGCAATGCGTTTCCCATCTCATCTCATTGGTTGATGACTTCGCGTTTGATAACATCTGGGAAGCCCTTGCATTCCTCTGCCCAGGAATCCTTACTTTATTCCGGAGATTATAAGCCCTTGCTCTCGTGTGCGAACAATATACATTAATGTTTTATGTCGTTCTCATTTTGCTTATGTCTTATGTCATTCTCATTTTGCTTCTGAGGAGAATTTATTTTAGTTAAGCAGAATATACGAGAGATTTTAGTTTTTTCCTTCAGCAAAATATATGAGAAATTTAGGATTTGAATTAAATTAATTCAATTTTCCTGTCATTTATGGTGAATACAGATTTCAATAGGATATAGTTTTATAAGTATACATGTATGATGATTAAATAAATTAATTGAAATTTTAAATAATTAAAATAATAATAATCAAATTTTAATATGATGTTAAGTTGAAATGGATAATTTTACACACAAATAATTATTCATGGAGTAGAACTTTAAAATTTCTTTTTCTCCATAGTTGTTTTCCTTTTTAAATTATTCATTTTAATTTATAATAAATGTATTCTTAAATTATATTTTTCGTACTTTATTTTAATTAACATTTATAATATAGATTTATAATAAATAGACAACAAAGATATAAAGATTCCAGAAATATTAAGTTAATGAGTTTAATTATCAACAATTTTTTGGCTCCAGATTTATGGCCACCTATAATTTTATCGAGAGTATTTTTTTTTTTAATATAACCTATTTATAGACTACAAAGATATTAAGTTGTCCCACTGTTCACTGGTATCACAACAACTATGTTTTTATACACCACTTCTCCGGTTGCTATGTCATCTAACACTGAGATGGATTCATTACTCTTTTGCCTATACTAAATATTTTATTAATTTACCTAATTGTATTTGTTATTATTATATTTTATTTTACTAATAAATATTTTAATAATTTATTAACTTAATTAGCCAGAGTTTGAACTTATAATTTTAGGATAGACTAATGCCTAATTGCCCTTTATTCCATGTTTAATGGACATTAATATTATTATACTAGATATAAAAAAATTGTTTAAGTTTTGGAGTCATTAATTTTCATGGGTTGGCAACGGACTTGGTTAACGGTGGTTAATTTTTTTTTTTTTAATTTGTGAGGTTTGATTTTAGGCATCTTTGTTAAAAAAACCCTTAACAGATTCTGTTATTTTTAGTTAAATTTTAATTCTAAATATTTATTATTTATATTTATGTTCATATAATTAAAATTTTAAAAGTATTAAAAATTTAAAATTATTTATATAAGTCAAGGAATTTAATAAACAAATTCAAAGACAGAGGAAAGGTATACAAAATCAGAAACGATACCCATCAATTTCTTTTTCCCAGTAACGTAAATTCTATTCAATAAAAATTCTTCCAAAATTTAACGGCTACATCAACGGCCGTCCTGTTGCACATCTCCTCTATATATAAAAAGTTTCTTCCAAAACATAACGTCTACATCAACCTAAATTAAATTATTATTAATAATTATGGAATAACTCCAAACGGCCGGCTTCCTGAACATCTCCCCTCTATATAAACCGACCCTTCAATTTCCTTGTTACAACACTTCTAGTTGCATTTGAAAAGAAGCACGACACCCGTTGGGCGAAGGATACGCGCGCCTTCCAACATCGTCCCGATCATTCTATCCAGTAAGCGCTCTAAATTTTCAATCCATGAATGTTGTTAAGCACCCTAAATTCGTGCAACCCTAAATATGGTTTCGAATGGTTATTGAATCGGCTCTTGGTGTTTATGATCCCTCTACCTGTCAGCGCTCCGTATTTCAGGTATCGTTTAATTTTAAATGTAGGGTTTCCCTCTACACGTCTTTCGCTGAGGAAATTTTGGAACACAAGACATACTTGTATTTTATTTTGTATTTTCAGGTATCCTTTAATTTTAACTTTAGGGTTTCCCTCTATACGTCTTTTGCTGAAGAAATATTGGAAAACAAGACATAATTATATTTTATTTTGTATGGTTGAACAGATCTCTGCTTCTTGCTGACCTATCTTTTAGGAGTGAGCCCTACATAAATCAGAAATATTTGAGTTACAAGAATGGAAGACCCAAATATGTATATGGATATTGATGATAATGCACCAAAGTCTGAAAAGCCAGTGAGTAAACCACTGTATAAAACTACTACGGCAGCCCAGTTTCAAGAACAGGTGGAGGCCAGAGCAGCAAGGATGCCCAAAACTTTAGAAAAGAGGGAAGAGAGTGGGAATTCTGAGGAGAAATGTTACAGCTCCAGTTCTCTGTCATTTGGTCGTCCAGAATATTCCACGCTCACAGAATTAGAGGATGAATGTCTAGCTATGAGGCGTGATCACTTGATTCTACAGGAGGAACACATCTCTCTAACGGTAGAGGTGATAGAGCTAGAAAGACACATCGAAAAGCTGAAAGTTGAGAAACAAGAACTTTTGGACAAGCTGGTGGTGCTAAAAGGTTCCGTTGTAGATCCAGATTTCCAATCTCGCAGTTAAAAACACTCAATCAGAATATCAGAATTTGTTCTTTAATATCAGTGTCTAGTGATGGATGGCTCTTGGTGACATGACTCATATGGTTATTTTTCCATTTGTTCATATGAATCAGACTTTAATATCATTGTTTAGTGATGGATGGCCCTTGGTGAGATGACTCATATGGTTATTTTTCCATTTGTTCAGATGAATCATACGGTCATTAACTTAGTCAAAATTTTATTGTGATTATTGTGATTATTTTTTAAAACTAATTTTGTTGTGCTAGTTCTATGATGAAGTAATTTTTCCATTTGTTCATATGTCTCATAATATTTCTGTGATTTAAAAAAAAAAAACTAATTTTGCTGGGCTAGTTCTCTCATGAATCTTTTTCTTTATCTAAAGTGGAAACTTTTTCTTCTTCTTTCTTAATCCAGTTTCTACGAAAAACATATTTTCTTTTTGCCATCTTTTTAAAATAAATAGTTTTATGAATGGGAACTTAAGTGTTGTGAAATTAATATAGTTTCAAAAACTTAAAAATATAAATTTCTTGGTTTTTCATAACATTTTGGTTAAAATTGTATTCCTCCCCTCACGGATCTGACCTCCTCCCTAATTTGACTCCATCTGAAACGCTTGCACGATGTCACATCTGTGGGGCTGCGGTATGATAGACTGCAGAATCGAAAATGAATGGCCCCTCACCTTGGGGGTGAGGGGCTGCATTCCTTCAGGGACGCTCTGAATCTAACTCAGTTTTTCCACGGACCCAAGAACAATACAACAACCACCATCGCCGCTTCTTCGGAGTCTGTGATGGGGCCCAATGGCAAGACAAAGAAGGACGAAGCCCCTTCCTCCCTAAAGCAACAGTTAATCCCAAGTTCGTTATCCCAAATAAGCGCCTGCAGTAAGCTCCTCAATATATGAAGGATCACACCATAATCTGCAAATATTTCAGGATCTTCCCTAAGGAGCAAGATATCTTGGTCTCGATCTAACACAAATGGTCTCCTAGTTGGAAGTTTGAGCTAGGCCTCTCACACTGTCATCTTCGAGGATCTCGAGGACATGAAACTCATCTTCGAAAATGGACAATATTTCATGGGCAATGCTCGAATTTTCCTCTGGTTCTCAAAAGAATGCTATAATCAAGACAAGGAGGAGTGCAAAGCCACTCTGGTATGTGTTTGTTTGTATTCACTACCCTCCGAGCACAACATCATACAGGGTATAGGAAACTCCAATGGCCAATTTGTTAAGATCTTTGAGATAACAAAACAACCTCGTCGTGTAGCCTTTGCCTAGATCTGTGTCCATATGAACATAGTCCATCGAGCTGATCTACCATGGCTCCACCTAGATCTAGCTTCTCCATTATGAGCATGTGTCGTTCAAGTGTTGGAGGTGCCACGAAAATGGGCATCTGTTCAGAGATTGTCCTTTGACAATCGCGGAGGAAGCAATTCAGTGACAAGGATGGGTTTCAACAAGTGGGCAATCACCATCCTCATAGACATCCTACTTAATCATGGCCTCCATACTCAGAATAATCACCATGGGAGTCCCAACCAAGTAGCATGTCAGTTGGATGAGTTCCTCATCTTTGAACATCTTATGTTACAAGATCCAAAGATTGAAAGTGAGATCCTACCATCCATGGGGTGAAATCATTGGTGATCGATGTGGATATTGGTGGCCACCCACCTATTCCATTCAGGGCCCCACCATTGTTTCTTTCATCTTTTCAGTTTCCTTAATTGTAGCACAACTTACTATTTTTCGTAGTTTTTCGGGTCCTGAACTTTCGGATCCATTTTGAGGCACTAAACGACGTTTTTTGGGAAAACTAGGAGTAACATGGGTCTATGGACCGATGTTTTTCACATTAAAAGTTGTAGTCCTTGGAAATATATTTCTAACGAGGTATGGTGTGCATCAAACAGAGATATTATGCAAAAGTTACGTCCCCGCGAAGTTGATGTACCAATTTACCCAAACGAGGCCCATAGTTTTGGCGCTTCATCTCCTAGGGTTAGGTTTTTGCATGTTTAGGGTTTTTCATTGTTTCTCAATAATAAATAGGCCCTCGAGCCTCATTGTAACACAGTTCAGAAGCCTGTAGCCGCCAAATCTCTTCTAAAAGATAAGCAACCAGTGCCCTAGCTAGTTTATTTCCATTATGTCAGCAAAAAATATTGAGTTCTTTGATATTAATGAAATGAAGTATTATTTTCACTGCATCTTTGTATTTATGGTTATATGTGTATTCTGCTGCGTTCTTGCATAAATCCGGATCAGTTGTATCGTAGAAGTATGCTCTTTCTCGATCATTCTTTGCATGTCTCCAACGAGGTCAAGGTATAAGGAGTTAGGGCTCGATTTGGTGGAACCTTTACAAGATCAACCTTCCAAGCTCCAATGACCGCCCATGGGGGATGAAAATAAAGATGAGGCAGGATGAGATCTTATCAAAATATTGCTTGAGGAGGCCCTTGAAAAAAAAAGAACGCGATTATGGATAAATCTGCCCAAATCCTTCAACAACTGCCCATTAGTGGCGCATCTGCATCTGGATGACACTCTCGAGGTGCAACTCCTTTTAAGGTACAAGTAAACTTTAACATTCCCATATTTGAGGGTCAAATAGATGCAGATGCCATAGATAGATGTTTGAATTTATTAGAAGGATATTTCTCGGTTCATGACTCCTCAAAGCTACCCCCCATGTCAAGGATTGGTGGAAAACCTACTGTGAGAAAAAGGAGGAGGGGGAACCCACTCTACTCTCGGTTGTACCCACTTGGAATTATTTTTGAGATGCCATCAAGGAAACATATTATCCTCTGGGGAGCTATGAGGACAAGTACATACAATGGACTATGCTACGACAGGAAAGGGATCAAGCTATGCATGAGAGAACAATTTTGGTCCATACCTTGCGCAAAAATTTGGGTGTCAAAGATTCTACGAAACATTTGGTGCCGAATTACCATAATTTTCTGCACAGATACATTCAAGAGGAAATGAAGTTCCTCGACATCTCCTTGCTTGGTACGACATACCCGTATGCTGCCAAGATTGAGCATAAATTCAAACAGAAGAAATGAGACTTTGGATCTATGAATCAAAAGATAGGGAAAGGTGCCCCCAAACCGCAGAACAAAGGACAAAGCCAAGGCATAGCATCCCAAGACAACCTGCTGAAACTGCAAGCAAAGAACAACACCGTGAAGCCAAAGAAGGTCACAGGAAAGTGGTGTGAGTTCCATAAGAGCTCCACTCACAACACCAGTGAGTGTCGAGCCAAGCATTCACTGGTGGCTGAGATGAGCACATATGAATCAGATTAATGATCCGACTCTGAATCAGAACCCGACAAGGGGAATGACAAAGGGAAGTAAATTATTGATGCGGAGCCCAACGCCACCATTGCTACTGCGAAGATACAGAAGGAGGAACCGGAAGATCCAGAGGAGGAGGAGCACCTCCTCCACTCCTAGATGCGAGTAAAGGGTTCCCCACTATAGTTCATTGTCGATAGTGGGAGCCAAAATAACCTCATTTCAGCAGAGGTCATGAAGTGGTTGGGCTTGCTGACCACAACACACCCACAACCATACACCATCGAGTGGCTTCACCAAGGACGAGATCTCCACGTCAGTGAGCAGTTCCGTGTCCCCTACAACATCAAGCCCTTCATGGATGAGGTGTTATGTGACATTTCTCCTCTTGATGTTTATGATGTATTATTAGGCCAACCATAATTGTGGAAGTGACATGTTGTGTATGGGTCCCGACCTCGTGCTGTTATTGTTACTTTGGGCAATATGTTGTATAGGATACCAGAGGTACCACCGCCTCACGCTATCTCTTTGGTTACTGTAAAACAATGCAATAAGCTCATTTCCAAAACTAGAATTTTTTTTTGATGATTCGCCCCCAAGGCAAGAAGAAGACTATGGCCACAACCTCCAGACAGGGCCCATGCACGACAACAACAAATGGACAAGGTCATGGAGGAGTACGGGGACATCTTCACCTCACCCACAGGGGTGCCTTTGCAAGGATTGGTTTCAACAAGTGGGGAGTCACCATCCTCGTAGAAATTCTACCTAATCATGGCCTCCATACTTGGAATAATCGCCATGGGACTCCCAACCAAGTGGCATGTCGGTTGGATGAGTTCCTCATCTTTGAACATCTTATGTTACAAGATTAAAAGATTGAAACTGAGATCCTACCATCCATGGGGTTGAATCATTGGTGATTGAGGTGGATATTGGTGGCCACCCACCTATTCCACTCGGGCCCCACCATTGTTTCTTTCATCTTTTCAGTTTCCTTAATTGTAGCACAACTTACTATTTTTAGCAGTTTTTTGGGTCCTGAACCTCCGAAGCCATTTTGAGGCCCTAAACGATGTTTTTGGGAAAACTAGGATCAACATGGGCCTATGGATCGATGTTTCTCACATCAAAAGTTTCAGTCCTTGGATAGACATTTCTAATGAGTTATGGTGTGCGTCAAACATAGATCGTATGTGAAATTTATGTCCCAAAAAGTTGATGTACCAATTTACCCAAACGAGGCCCATAGTTTTGGTGCTTCATCTCATAAGGTTAGGTTTTTGGATGTTTAGGGTTTTCCATTGTTTCTCAATAATCAATAGGCCCTCAAGTCTCATTGTAACATAGTTCAGAGGCCTGCAGCTACCAAATCTCTTCTCAAAGATAAGCTATCAACGCCCTAGCTAGTTTATTTCCATTCTGTCTCCAAAAAAAATTTAGTTCTTTGGTATTAATGAAATGAAGTAGTATTTCCACTACATCTTTGTATTTATGGTTATATGTTTATTTTGTTGTGCTCCTGCATAAATCCAGATCATTTGTATTAGAGTGCTCCACTCTTTCTCGATCATTCTTTGCATGTCACCAATGAGGTTAAGGTATAAGGAGTTAGGGCTCGATCTGGTGGAACCTTTGCAAGATCAACTTCGCATAATCGGACGACCGCCAATGGGGGACGAAAAGAAAGATGAGGGAGGAGGATATCTTATCAAAATATTTCTCGAGGAGGCCCTAAAAAAAATGAATTCGATAATGGATAAATTTGCCCAAATCTTTCAACGTCTGCCCATCGGTGATGCATCTGCATCTGGAAGACACTCTAGAGGCGCAACTCCTTTTAAGGTACAAGTAAACTTTGACATTCCCATGTTTGAGTGTCAAATAGATATAGATGCCATATATAGATGTTTGAATCTATTAGAAGGATATTTCTCGGTTCATGACTTTTCCGACCAGGAGAAGATTATTTTTGCACTCCTCAAAGCTACCCCCCATGTCAAGGACTGGTAGGAAACCAACTGTGAGAAAAAGGACAAGGGGGAACCCACTTTGTTCTCAGATGTACCCACTTGGAATTATTTCTAAGACACCATCAAGGAACCATATTATCCCATGGGGAGCTACGAGGACAAGTACATACAATGGATTACACTACGACAGAAAAGGGATCAAGCTGTGTATGAGCTAACGAATTTGCTCCGTACCCTGTACACAAAGTTCAGTGTCAAAGATTTGGAGAAATATTTGGTGTTAAATTAACGCAGTTGTCTGCATAGATACATTCAGTAGGAAATGGAGTTCCTCGACATCTCCTCGCTTGGTACGACATACCGGTATGCTACCAAGATTGAGTAGAAATTCAAAAAGAAGAAATAAGACTTTGGATATACGAATCAAAAGCAAGGGAAAGGTGCCCCCAAACTGCCGAACAAAGGATAAATCCAAGGTATAACAACCCAAGACAACCTGCCAAAACTACAAGAAAATAACAACACCGTGAAGCTGAAGAAGGACACGGGAAAGTGGTGTGAGTTCCATAAGAGATCCACTCACAATAAAAGTGGGTGTCAGGACAAGAATTCACTGGTGGTCGAGATGAGGACTTATAAATCAGATGCATGCTCCGACTTTGAATCAGAACCCGACAAGGGGAATGCCAAAGGGAAGTAAATTATTGATGCGGAGCCCAATGCCACCATTGCTACTGCAAAGATGTAGAAGGAGGAACCAGAAGATCCATAGGAGGAGGAGCGCCTCTTCCACTCCTAGATGTGGGTAAAGGGTTCACCGCTACAGTTCATTATCGACAGTGGGAGCCAAAATAAACTCATTTTAGTAGAGGCCATGAAGTGGTTGGGCTTGCCGACCACAACACACCCACAATCGTACACCATCAAGGGACTTCACCAAGGATAAGATCTCTGCGTCAGCTAGCAGTTTCGCCTCCTCTACAACATCAAGTCCCTCATGGATGAGGTATTATGTGACATTGCTCCTCTTGATTTTTGTGATGTATTATTAGGTCAACCATACTTGTGGAAGCGACATGCTATGTATGGGTCCTGACCTCGTGTTGTAATTGTTACTTTAGGCAATAGGTTGTACAAGATACCAGAGGTACTACCGCCTGCCGCTATCTCTTTGGTTACTGCAAAAAAATGTAGTAAGCTCATTTCCAAAACTGGAAATTTTTTTTCCTGATGATCCGCCCCCAAGGAAAGAAGAAGACTATGTCCACGACCTCAAGACAGGGCTCCTATGCACACCAACGACAAATGGACAAGGTCCTAAAGGAGTACGGAGACATCTTCACCTCACCCACAGGGGTGTCTTTGCACTGTCAGGTCAAGAACCCCATAGATCTAACCCCAGGTGTGTCACTGCCTAATGGACCGATCTATCAACACTCTATTTTGGAGAATGAAAAAATTAAGAGGCAGATTCAAAATCTGCTGCAAAAAGGTTACATTTGGCCAAGTTCATTGCCTTGTGGGAGCCTGATCGTGTTGGTGCAAAAGAAGGATGGGACTTTGAGACTCTGTATTGACTATCGGGTGTTGAGCAGGATCACTGTCCGGAATATGTATCCGATCCCACAGATTGATGACCTTCTGGAAAAACTCAAAGGGGAAAAATATTTCAGCAATATTGACTCGAAGTCCGGGTATCACCAGGTACTAATCGAACCCTCCGACGTGTGGAAGAATGCCTTCAAATCCAAGGAGGGAATTGTCGAATGGATGGTCTTGCCTTTCTGGTTGACAAATTCTCCCACAACCTTCATGAGGTTTATGGACGACATCTTGTGGCCATTCACCAAATTAATTGTAGTAGTGTACTTGGATGACATCCTGATCTTTAGCTACACTTAGGAAGAGCTCCTCCACCACATCCGACAAGTCCTCAAAACATTTTGGCAACATAAGTTGTGCGCTAATTTGGAGAAGTGCACTTTTGGCATGACCCAGGTTTAGTATTTGGGATACATTGTTGATGAACAGGGGGTGCATGTGCATCCAACCAAGATCTGAGTCATTCGAGATTGGCGAGCCCTAACCACTCTAACAGAGCTTCACAGATATCTGGGTCTTGCTAATTTATATCGCAGGTTCATGTTGGGATTTTCTCATATCACTTGGCCCTTGAGTCAAGTCACCAAGGGAGGAGCGAATGAAATTTATTTGGTCAGAATCTCAACATAAGGTGTTCATAGAATTGAAACATCACCTCTACTCTGCCCTAATGCTCACATTACAAGACTCACAACAACCTTTTGAGATCACGATAGATGCCTCTGACTATGCTATTGGGGCAATTCTTACTCAACAGGGGCATCCAGTGGCATATCACAGTGAGACACTATCTGACATAGTCCACAAGTATCCCACTTATGACAAAGAAATGTATTCCATTTTGAAGGCTTGCTGATAATGGAAGAATTACATTTTGGTGAAGGAAATAGTCATGCAAATACATCACCGACCCTTGTAGTTGATACAGAAACAAGGGAAGTTGCAGAACTATCGCCATCAAGAGTGGTCCACATATCTACAATAGTTTCATTTGAACATCAAGTACAAGAAGAGCAGCACCAATAATGTTTCACACTGCCTCAGTCGACCACTGATCATGGCGCTAATCACCATTCTCAACTCTTATGGGAATGAGAGTCCTGATTGGTCACTTCTCTACAAGAGCCACCCAGAATTCAGTCATACATACAAGACACTCTTGGAGGATACGCAAGCTCCAAACTTTCACCTCCAGGATGCACTGCTATGTCACCTACGACATATTTGTGTTCCTTCAAGTGAGCGTTCCAAGATGATTTGGGAAGCGCAATACAATTGAGTCGCTGGGAATTTTGTGGTCGAGACAATAGTGGCAGTATTGCAGAAGTATTTCTATTGGCCGAATCTTCGACAAGACGTCGGGAAGTACACCACATCCTTCATTGCTTGTGCCATTGCCAAACCGACCATCAAGAAGCAAGGCCTCTATATTCCGCTACCTACCCCTAGGCGACCTTGGGAATCCATATCCATGGATTACATGTCGAGCCTTCCTTCTTCCAAGCATGGAAACGACTGTGTTTTCATGGTCATCGATGGATTATCGAAGATGGCCATTATGGCGGTCTGCAAGAAGAATATCATAGTAGAAGCCACTACTAAACTCTTCTTTGAACGAGTGTGGGTGCAATTTGGAATCCCACAGTATATCATCTCAGATCGGGACAACAGGTTCCTCAACACATTTTGGTGCAGCCTCTGGTCAATGTTGGACACTAAGATCACCAAGTTGACAAATTTCCATCCCCAAACTGATGGCCAGACAGAGGTCGTGAACAGGATGATTGTACAGATTATGCGCATGTACAATTAAAATCATCCACACACATGGGATGAGAGTATTCCCTATGTACAACATGGTTATAATAGGGCTCTTCACAAATCAATTGGCCATAGCCCCTTTTAGGTGTGCTTGGGATTCTAGTAACTATGTCCCATTGACGTAGCCATGCCATTTGCGGCTACTTAGGCCGATTCGGCTCATGTCTAGTCTGAAGCTGAAAAATCAAACAACTTTATTGAGCACATTGAGCACATATGCCAACAGGTTCAGGAAATATTAGAAAGAGACAATGATAAGTACAAGCAACGACATGATCAACATCGCGTGCCACACAACTTCTAGGTGGGTGACAAAGTGTGGCTACATTTGCAGAAGGAGAGCCTCAGTAGACTCCACCGTATGCTTCACCCACTCTGATATGGCTCGTACACCATCACCAAGGATGTAGGGACCAATGCCTTCAAGCTTAGTATTCCAACATTCCTTGGTCTACACCCAGTATTCAATGTGGACCGCCTTCGACCCTATTTCCCAACTATACTAGACACATCCAACATTGCAAAACAACTCACACCAACATAATTAAACTTAGACTGCATGGAACATTCCACCAATGATTGTATCATGGAAATGAAAATAAAAACACTCACCAACAGAAGATCCAATTGTATCAGTTTGTCAAAGCTGGCCAATTAAGGAACTCAACGCAATGGGGAACATTTCTTCCTAAGTGGGGAGGAATGATCTAGGTGGCCACCCACCTATTCCACTTGGGGCCCCACCATTTTTTCTTTCATCTTTTCATTTTCCTTAATTATAGCACAACTTACTATTTTTAGCATTTTTTTGGGTCCTAAACTTCCGGAGCTGTTTTGAGGCCCTAAACGAAGTTTTTTAGGAAAAATGGGAGCAACATGGGACCAAGGACTGCTGTTTCTCACATCAAAAGTTTTATTCCTTAGATAGATATTTCTAACAAGGTATGGTGCACGTCAAATGAAGATCGTATGCCAAAGCTACGTCCCTGGGAAGTTGATGTACCAATTTACCCAAACAGGGCACATAGTTTTGGCGTTTCATCTCCTAGGGTTAGGATTTTGGATGTTTAGGGTTTTCCATGTTGATCAACGGTTGTTATTGATATCAACCCAAGTAGCACCAGGGTCTAACCAAATATTTCATGGGAATATTGACCTACCAAATTCATATATTATAGGTCAATAAAGTTTTTTATGGTTTCTACTTGTCGAGATGTTTCCGTTGATATATGGCACGCCAAGTAATTCTTCACGGTTTGAGAGATATTCATGTTTGAAGTTTATACCCATAGTTAGTGGGATAAAACCCCATAGGGTTGTGGCATGGGTAATTGAAAAGTCATAATTAATATTTTTTAAGCTCCTAAAATCCTTCCCACGTTCACTTGTTGAAGCCCCTCTCAACCTAAGCATTTATATAAATTGTGATCCTCATTTCATCCTTATGCAAGGTATTTCGCCATCTGAAACATGTCATCGTGGAATTTTTACTCTAAATTTTTTTCTAAGAAGGTTCAAAAGCTGAAATTTTTATGAGGTGAAGTAGAACTCCTGAGGAAGATGCTTTGAAAATTTCAGATCAAGGTGCGCAACATTCTCGGATATATGATCTATGGAAGTCAGTGTTTTTGCAGGCTCCTGAAATTCATCTCAAAGAAGTGACCTTGGGAAAATTGTCATAACTCTCTCTCTGGGTATTAGATTCGAATTCTATAAAAAGGAAGAGATAGTGCATAGTATTTAGTTTTTTCTCTATAAATTTAAGATCCCAATGAAGAAACAGTGACGCGTGGAACACCGTACAAATTCGCTCTGCTAAAACAGTCCATAATTAGGGCATTGTGAGATATTGGGTATAAATCTCTCTTGAAGAATCCAAATTGGGTTAGACCTGTGGCATTAGAAAGATGACACAAAGGAATACTATAAAAACGAAAATCAGATATTGGGGATCTGAAATAACAAAGATACACCAGATTCAATATCGAGCTCCTAGAAGGCAAAGAAAAAGCTAGATCATGTGTTGTCAAGGGCTGCAAAGGACCAGACTTTCTAGGGAAGCAAAGCAAAGCAAGGTGCAGTAGAGGGTAGCATGAAAACAGGAGCAACCAAGGTACATAACAACAACAAGAAGTTCATCACATGAAGTCTTCAAGTGGGCAGCACTGCATACAATCATTGCAAAGGTATCATTGTACTAAGTCATTGTAAATACATTATTGTACAAATTGTACTAGTGTCTATTTTCCAAGAGTTGAAGAGGCAGTGTCTGGTGGTCTAGGATCATATTTAGGTGGTTGTGTCATAGTTGGGGTTATGTTCTAGTGTATTTTCTTCTTCTACATCATTCTATATCATTGTAAAGTGGACCATTTTCCCTAGTACGAGAGTTCATTCTTCTTTTATTCTTCTATAGGGTGGTAGGGCGGTGCTAGGGTGAGTTGTAGCTCATTGGGTGTTGGGGCATCTGTTCAATTGACTACTGAAGAATCTCGGGCATTGGAGCGTCCATCTAGTGGGAGCTGTAGAAGAATGCTTTTCTAGATTCTAGGAAGTTGGAGCTTTATTTTCAATTGGAGTTGAATATTAAAGAATTATCAGAAAAGCATTAGGTGGTTTTTGTCCCGGAGTGGGTTTCCACCTTAAAAAATGTGTGCATTTGTGTTCCTCTTGTTTGCTGCTATCATTGTACAAACACTGATAATAATTGAAGATTAACTAATGCTCTAATTGAAAGAAATACTGATTCACCCCCCCTCTTAGTATTTCCAACAATTGGTATCGGAGCTTGGTTCCTTCAATAGCAGTTTAACAGCTAGAAGGAGGTCATGGAGCATACCAAGAATGGTTTACCTCTGTTCAATGAAAATAATTATGAACTCTGGAAAGGAAGAATGGAGGTCTATCTCTTGGCGCAAGGTTACGAAGTATGGGACACTATTCAAAATGGATTTATATCAACCACAGATGAAGAAGGTAAGAAGAATTTGGTAAATTATGCAAAAGAAAAGAATATTATTATCAGTGGACTTATTGAATCTGCTTATCATAAGGTGTTGGGTTGTAAAACCGCCAAAAATGTATGGGACAAGCTTGAGAATATATATGTAGGTGACTCAAATGTCAAAGAAGCAAAGCTTCAAATCTATAGAGCAAAATTTGAGCAACTCAGAATGAAATAAGATTTCAGCATTGATGCATACTTCTAATACGTTGATGAAATAACCAATACTCTAGAAGGATTGGGAGAGCCAGTTGATGAGAAGAATATTATATGGAAGATTCTTAGAACTGTGTATAAAAACTTTCGGCGAAAATCACATTCCAACAGATTTTTTCGACGCGTTGCGAACCAGCTATTGTGGTTCATCATTGGCCCTAATGATGAACCACAATAGCTGGTTCAAAACGCGTTGACAAAATCTGTTGGAATGTGATTTTCGCTGAAAGTTTTTATACACAATCTTATGGATCACAGAAGCCAAATTCCTAAGATTCTTAGAACGTTACTAGGGAGATTCAACCCAAAGGTATCGGTCTTAGAATACAGTGCAAATCTATACAAACTCAGCAAAGAGGAATTACATGGAGTTCTCATAGCATATGAAATGAGACTTGATGAAGAAGAGGGTACTTCAAATCTAGAAATTGCGTTCATTGCATCTAAGAAAACCAATAAGGAAAAACAACCTTCAATTGAAATGACATGCACCTGCAAGTGTGAAGAAAAGGGAAATGATGGAGAAGGTCTTTAAAATGAAGAATATGCTTACTTTATGAGAAAAATAAAAATTGGTAAGGGATAATTCAAAGTTAAACTTCCATTGATATGTTTTGGTTGTGGTGAGGTTGGGAATTTCGCAGCAAAATGTCCAAACAAAAGTGATGGAAACTCAAAAGGAAAGAAATCCTTTAAGAAATTCAACAATTAAGGCAAAAGAAAGGATCCAAAAGGAACTTTCTCTCTAAAGAAGATAGCTCATCATCCGATGAAGAAAGTGACAACAAAGAAGAAGCCAATGAGAGAGTATTGTTTATGGCCAAGCACAATAAACAAGAGGTATCAAACAACGAAGAAGAAGGATTGACCATAGAATAATTTTATAAGGAAGCAATCAAGCTTATAAAAGATCTCAAGGCAGAGAAGATTCGTTCCAATACTCTTGAAGAATAAGTTCAAGGTCTCAAAATTGAAGTTGAAGAACACAAATGCATTGAAGAGTCACTTCAAAAGAAGTTGGAAGAAAGCAACCAAGAAAGGGAAGAATTAGAAGCCGAAGTAGTCTCACTACATGAGGAAGTGAAGAAAGGAAAAACTATCCAAAACTATGCCAACAGCTCAAGGGCATTGGAAGAACTCATCAACAATCAACGATCTTACAATGACAAAACTGGCATCGGTTACAAAGAAGAAGAAGCAGGACCTTCTACAACAAAATACAATGAACCTATGAGATCTGACATGCATGTAGACTTCATTGGACAAGATTCACAAGAACAACCTTGGAAGACAATTCCTTGACGAAAATTTCCATCCAGGTACTAACATATTTTTTATGGCTACTATTATTCATGTGGAAATTTCTGTCATAAAGCTGTAGAATGTTGCACGTACCCTAGGAACGAATACAATTCCAGGAGATCTATCAAATATGAACCTCCCAGGGCTCAGCGAAACATCAATAGATTTGAACATTTAGGAAATAATATTGAATGTTACAAATGTCGAAACTTTGGATACATAGCCAAAGACTGCAGACTTGAAAATTCTCCAGAAGAATATTCGAAGCCATAGAATGAACGAACATGGAAGAAGAAGAAGACTGATAATTGTGCCCTCGCTCTCAAGGCTCAAAACAACAAAGATGTGTTGTATGTTGATAGCGGTTGCTCAACGCATATGACTGGAGATAGAAATAAATTTGTATCTCTGAAAGAGAAGAAGGATGGAATCATGTCCTTTGGAAATGATGGATCTTCAAATGTTATAGGATCAGGTACTGTCACTCTCGAAAGAAAAGATGCTCCAGCCAAGAATGTTCTATTGGTTGAAAACATGAATCATAATCTGCTCAGTGTTGGACAAATGTGTGATCAAGGACACACAATACTATTCAACTCCACAAAATGTGAAATTAGGAAAGGCATGTATGGTGAAATTGTTGCTACAGAAAATCGAGCTCCAAACGACATATATGTTGTGGATGAAGCAATTAAAGCATGTCTAATAGCTAAAGAGGATGATATAATATTTGGTAGTAATGATGGTCGACTAAGTAAGAAGTTTGCTACAAAGGTGCAAAGTGATTTCGAGATGTCTTTACTTGGTGAGCTGACATACTTCTTAGGGCTTCAAATATCTCAGCAAGAGAAAGGAATATTTATATGTCAAGCCAAGTACATCAAGGAAATGCTCAAGAAATTTAAAATGGAAGATTGCAAACCCATCCTTACTCCAATGGTAACAGGTTGCAAATTGAGCATAGATGATTCATCTCAGGATGTGAATCAAAGGTTGTACAGATCTATGATTGGTAGTCTTCTATATGTAACAACCTCTTGGCCAAGTAGCACCAAAAGAATCACATATTAAATATTCGCTAGCATTGGAATATCTTCACTAGAAGCTTGGGATTCTCCCAAGTTCTCATTAGATTTTCCTTATTCAGAATATAAAGGGGGAGTGGAAGTAGATTATAGGTTTGCAGGACGGTTGTGTGTCAGGGGGAGCGGAAGTGTGTATAGGTCCACAGGATGGTTGTGTTTTAGGGGGAGTTACCCTTTTCCATTGATTTCAAAGGGGGAGAGAATGTTGTAGGAAGAGGTGTCATGATCGCAGGGGGAGTACTTATGTTGCCATCAATTCCAAAGGGGGAGATTGTTGATCAGCGGTTGTCATTGATGTCAAACCAAGTAGCACCAAGGGCTAACCAAATATTGCATGGGAATATTGAACTACAAAATTAATATATTATAGGTCAATAAGGCTTTTTATGGTTTCTACTTGTCGAGATGTTTCTGTTAATATATGGCACGCCATGTAATTCTTCATGGTTTGAGAGATATTCATGTTTGAAGTTTATACCCCCAGTTAGTGGGCTAAAACCCCATAGGGTTGTGGCATGGGTCATTGAAAAGTCATAATTAATATTTTTTAAGCTCCTAAAATCCCTCCCACGTTCACTTGTTGAAGCCCCTCTCAACCTAAGCATTTATATAAATTTTGATCCTCATTTCATCCTTATGCAAGGGATTTCGCCATCTGAAACAGGTCATCGTGGAATTTTTGCTCTAACTTTTGCCTACGAAGGTTCAGAAGCTGAAATTTTTATGAGGTGAAGCAAGAATCATGAGGAAGCTGCTGTGAAAATTTCAGATCAAGGTGGGCAACATTTTCTAAGATATGATCTGTGGAAGTCAGTGTTTTTGCAGGCTCTTGAAATTCATCTCAAAGAAGTGACCTTGGGAAAATCATCATAACTCTCTCTCTGAGTATAAAATTTGAATTCTGTAAAAAGTGGGAGATAGTGCATAGTATTTAGTTTTCTCTCTATCAATTTCAGATCCAAATGAAGAAACAGTGACATGTGGCACGCCGTACAAGTTCGCTCTGCTAAAACAGTCCATAATTAGGGCATTGTGAGATATTGGGTACAACTCTCCCTTGAAGAATCCAAATTGGGTCAGAACTATGGCATTGGAAATATGACTCAAAGGAATACTACAGGACCAAAAATCAGATATTGGGGATTTGAAATAACAGAGATACACCAGATTCAATATCAAGCTCTTAGAAGGAAAATAAAAAGCTAGATCATGTGTTGTCAAGGGCTGCAAAGGACCAGACTTTCTAGGGAAGAAAAGCAAAGCAAGGTGTAATAGAGGGTAGCATGACAAAAGCAGCAAACAAGGTACATAACAACAACAAGAATTTCATCACATGAAGTCTTCAAGTGGGCAACACTGCATACAATCATTGCAAAGGTATCATTGTACTAAGTCATTATAAATACATTATTGTAAAAATTGTACTAGTGTCTATCTGCCAAGAGTTGAAGAGGCAGTGTCGGGTGGTCTAGGATCATATTTAGGTGGTTGTGTCATAGTTAGGGTTATGGTCTAGTGTATCTTCTTCTTCTACATCATTCTATATCATTGTAAAGTGGGCCATTTTCCCTAGTACGGGAGTCCATTCTTCTTTTATTATTCTATAGGGTGGTAGGGCGGTGCTAGGGTGAGTTGTAGCTCATTAGGTGTTAGGGCATCCATTCATTTGACTAATGAAGAATCTCGGGCGTTGGAGCATACATCCAATGGGAGCCGGAGAAGAATGATTTTCTAGATTCTAGGAAGTTGGAGCTTTATTTTCAATTGGAGTTGAATATTAAAGAATTATTAGAAAAGGATTAGGTGGTTTTTGTCTCGGAGTGGGTTTCCACCTTAAAAACTGTGTGCATTTGTGTTCCTCTTGTTTGCTTCTATCATTGTACAAAAATTGATAATAATTGAAGATTAACTAATGCTCTAATTGAAAGAAATACTGATTCACCCCCCTCTCAGTATTTCCAACATTCCATTGTTTCTCAATAATAAATAGGCCATCAAGCCTCATTTTAACATATTTTAGAGGCCTATATCTGCCACATCACTTCTCTAAGATAAGATACCAGTGCTCTAGCTAGTTTATTTCCATTCTGTCTGCAAACAAATTTAAGTTCTTTGATATTAATGAAATGAAGTATTATTTCCACCGCATCTTTGTATTTAAGGTTATATGTGTATTCTATTGCATTCCCGCATAAATATGGATCCACTGTCTGATAAAATTGGGCTTGACGTCAGCTGTTTCCCCTCGGAGAAAGCCCTCCCGATTTGAAAACTTCTGGCTTTGTCATCCTCATTTTTTGGAAAAAAGCGAGGCCTGATGGACCTCAATGGACAACCCACCAGGCACCAAGACGAAAGCCTTCCAAAAGAAGCTCCAGGCTCTAAAGCTCCAAATAAAAATCTAGAACTGAGAAGAGTTTGGAAACATCTTTGAGGAGAAGTGAAAGCTCGAGCCTCCTGTGGAAAACGTGGTGAACCATCTTCCGAGAAGTTTTCTCTCTGGATCTGGAAGAAGCAGAGGGGCTCCGATCTAAAGAGTTAGATGAAATAAGACACCATGAGGAGATTCTATGGTGTCATAATTCACGTATCCAATGGTTACATGAGGGAGAGAAAAATTCCAATTTTTTTTCACAGATCTAATACAAATCACTGCCATCGTAATAAGATTACCCATCTTCAAGCATGCACTAGAATTCGATATGAATGGTAGGAAGACAATTAGAAGGAGCCGAATTCCCCCTTTGTATCCATGTTACAAGATGAAGGATACGATCGCTTTGAATCCATCTAGATGGTCTTACAACATATCCCTTCTCTGGTAATGCAGGACTAGAATGATGCACTACTTATCCCTATCTCACTCATGGAGGTGGAAGAGGTGGTAAAGGCCTTTACCATGAACAAACCATCGAGCCCTGATGGCTTCACAACCAAATTATTTTAAGCAGGGTCGTCTTTCCTAAGTCAAGATATTTTGGAACTTATGGAGGAATCTCATCGACTCCATAAAATTTGGTCTGGTCTTAACACCAATTTTCTAACTCTTATCCCCAAAGCCCATGAGGCCATTGCGCCTAGTAAATTCCACCCTATTTCCCTATAAAAATTTATATACAAAATCCTATCTTCCATTCTTGTCTGTTGTGTGAACCCTCTGCTCCATCACATTATCAACCAGGAGGAATCAAGCTTTGTGGACGACAACCAAATCTTGGATGGAATCGTCTCCACCCATGAGACTATCTACTACTTAAAGGCTCACAAATATAGGGGCATGCTCCTTTAGATTTATCTTTCCAAAGCCTATGACAGACTAATCTGGTACTATCTGATAGCTATCCTGCGTGCCATTGGATTTTCAAAAGGTTGGATCTGGTGGATCATATCCATGATCTCCACCCCTTTCTTCTCAATCATTGTTAATGGTTCCCCCTACGAGACATTTAGATCTTCCCGAGGAATCCGTAGAGGGGACCACATATCTCCACTCTTTATCAATGCAAAATAAGGCTTTGGTAGAATGATCAAAGTGGAAAAATAATCAAACCTGCTGGAAGGCTTCCACTTGCAAGAAACTAACGTAGATATGACCCACCAATAGTTTTTGGATGATAATCTCTTGTTTAGGCAGGCCACCCTAAAAGAATAAACTTATCTAAATCACATTCTGGAAGCCTTCCAAGACACCTCAGGTATGATCTTAAACAAAGATATATTTAATGTTTACTTATTTCACATCCCCTAACCAATCCAATCATGCTTGGCTAGAATTTTGGCTTTCACCACTGGTTCTCTCCCTTCTAAATACCTTGAAGTCCCTCTCATCTTTAACCCTCTTCGTATTTTCCCTTTCAAATACCTATTCTATAAGATCTCCAAAAATATCTCAAACTCCTTCTTTCGAGTCCTTAATCTGGCTTGGATAGCCACCCTCTTGAAGTTGATGTTGCAATCCATGCGCATATATCATCTGTTGGCCCTCGCTACTCTCAAGTGCATCTACTTAGAATTAATAGCCATTTTTAGATGATTTCTATGGATCAGTTCTTCAGATGATCAGAAATGACCACTAACAGCTTGGCACAAGCTATGCCTCCCCAAGATGATGGAGGGACTTATCTTGCATGACCTAGCATCTCTCAATGCCACTCCAGGGGAAACAATTTGGTGGTGGTGGATCCAAGAAGAAGAATATCAAAACAAAAGCCACTGCTAAACTCTTCTTTGAATGACTGTGGTTTCAATTTGGGATCCCACAGTCTATCATCTTAGACTGGGACAACAAGTTCCTCAGCACATTTCGGTCCAACCTCTGGTCAATACTGGACACCAAGCTCACCAAGTCCACAACTTTCCATCCCCAAACTGATGGGAAGACAAAGGTAGTGAAAATGATGATCGTACACATTCTTGCGCATGTAAAATTCAAATCATCCACGCAAATGGGATGAGAGCCTTCCCTATGTAAAACATGGTTATAATCGGGCTCTCCATAGC
Source organism: Pinus albicaulis (assembly GCA_034641835.2). Classification (NCBI taxonomy): domain Eukaryota; kingdom Viridiplantae; phylum Streptophyta; class Pinopsida; order Pinales; family Pinaceae; genus Pinus; species Pinus albicaulis. The sequence goes on along the minus strand of CM076581.1, from coordinate 1,248,049,531 downwards.
TCAACTAGTGATCTGAAATTGCTTGCTAGTTAATGTTGTGCTAGTTTAATTTCAGATATAAAATTTTCTTTGCATTGTTTTACTTATCCTTCATAAATTATTTTAAGAGCATGTGATTGGAAAAAAATGTACTTAGTGAAATTATGAGTTTGTCATAAGCTTAAAAAGCATAATTTTAAATTACAGAACATAAGAAATAGTAAACACAACAAGCACATATAATAGAACTTAACATGGAGAATTTTGATAATGGATTTCACCCCTCCTGGGCTACATCTCCTTGGTCGAGCTTCATAGTGTGACCTTTGTACTAGCTTCAAGTGTGCTCAAATTTCTATTACAAGCTTCAAAACCTCTTGGAACCTGTTCCAATGAGTTTATAACATCATAATCTCCAAAAAATGACTATTTTTTTGTTGTATTTCGACTCTAGATGCTTTGGAAATGACCCCAACGCCTGTTGGCCCTGGCCTTCAAAAATATTCAAATGTACTAAAACACCTATAGATCACCTTTAATTCCTTTGCAACCTACCTCATTGAGTTCCTAGCATTCCAATTAGCGAGGAATGACTTTTACTAAGGTCATTTTGGTCGAAAATTGAGTGAGTTATGACCAAAACCAACTTTGCCCCAATTTCTCCTCCAAAAATCGAGAAACTGCCAATTAAGTTTCTAAATTTGGCATTCTCGCCAAGTTTGGCGCTGCCTCTGAAAATTACGCCAGTTTAATTGTTAGGATTAATTATCATAAGGAGGATTAGTGCGGATAACAAATTATTAAAGTTTAACCACGCTTTACGCGCTAATGATGTATTAACGTCATTAAGCCACACTTAAACATTAATCAAATGAGTTTATTTCCACCGGTTTCTCGTTTGAATGATATCTCGGTCATGATCTTCTAGTCACATGGGGAGGGGGTTGGCCCACGGGGTTGGCCCCGTCCAACCCCCAACGGTCGGGCGGTTACAATTCAAATAGATGCGGAAGATGGTATGGGTAAGAACTACCCCGTAGGAGAGATTTTCAAGTGCGCATATGGCAGGCGGGAGGCTAGGGGTTCGAGGCCCGACCCCGACATATAATTTTTCTCTAAGTCATGAAGACCTCCACCGTTAACTTTTTCCATCCACCACTCTAGGTCCTCCGCCACATTAATTAGTATGCCTCCAGATTTAGCTAACTTCGTCATGGTTGGTGGTTTAAAAACATTATAATATATATATATATATATATATATATATATATTCTCATAATGCCACCACCAATAATAATTCAACCAACCTTAGTCCAAATTTGATATGAGTTCTCATTCGACCTTCCAACCTGTCCTGCCATGCGGGGGTATGTGGCATGCCACATGGCCCTTCCCCATTGGCCACCATATAAAATAAAATTCCAATTTAATAAAATTTCACTTAGACTTGGGGAATAAATTTTTTTCACTTCCTAGTCATCATCGGTAAATCTGGTAGTGCCACTTGGCGCAGTGTCATTGGCTGCTTTTGTAGGATATTCCTGTAAATGCTGACTATACCTGCCACATCAGCATTGTACCAGTTCTGCTAATTTTTTTCCTCTTTTGGAAAATGAACAACAGACAATTTTGATGAAACGAGTTATGCCAGAATCCTGGCGAAGAAATCTATCTGATCATTTAGGTTTGAAGCAACTTTGAGCACTTTCAATTTTTAGCTAAAAATTGAGCCTTAGATCATTCCTTCGCACTAGAATCCTTTTGGAACCCAAAAGATATTATCAATTGTTCAGCAAGTGTGGGTACAACTCCCTCACTTTTCCAATCTCCAACCATTTAGCCTTTGAAGGATTTTGACGTTTGAGTCCAACTCTAAGGTATTCAACATTCCCTCTTCTTGAAGTTCTGATTCTTTTATCAAGTATGAGATCTTGCTGAATTTCATCAAGATATTATGGCGATAAATCATCTATTGATGGCAGTTGAACATGCTCTCCTTGATCATCAATCAAAGGAGGCTCAAACAATCTCAAATTCTCAACATTAACGAAACAATATATTGCATATAAGGACGCAAACCTAGGTTCAATTCATTTGTACCAATATTTTCGAGAATTTTAAATGGACCATAACGGATTGGTTTGAGCTTCTTACCTTCCCCATGAAATCTTTCTTTACTTATGTAAAACCAAAATTCATCTCAAAATTGAAATTTTTGATCAACCTGATGTTTGTAATGCCTTGCCTTGTAGTTTCTTTGAATCTTCTCAAGTTGCTCTTGTACTGTGTGATTTACCAATTGAATTTGCTCAATGAAATTTCTTGCTTTATCTATGTCACTATGTGCATCTATAGAAACATATTTCTCAAAGATACAGTCCAATGGTGATCTTGGAAAGTAACCAAAACATGCCTCAAATGGTGATGTATTTGTGCAAGAATGTTTTTCCCAGTTGTGTGCATGTTGTATGTAGTGTAACTGTTCATCCCACAACTTGGGATGCTTGTTGCAATAGCCTATTAGAAGATGAATAATAGTCCTATTTACCACCTCTATTTGACAATATTTTTGTGGATGAAATGTTGTACTCTTCTTCAACTTTGTATCCATCATGTATCATAATTTTGACAAACAATTCCCAACAAATCAAGAATCTCGATCACTTACAATAGAAGTAGGAAGACCAAAATGGATCCATACATTTTGAAATAAAATATTAGTGGTTTGTTCAGATGTAATATTTTTCTTACATTCCATCAAAATAAGCATTTTGTTGAACCTATCTACCACAACATACAAATAAACATGACCTTTCCTTGACATAGGAAGTCCTCCTACAAAATCCATTGAGATGCTCTCTAAAGGATGAGAAGGAACTGGAAGTGGTGTGTACAAACCAAGATTCCTATTGCTAGGCTTACTTGTTGCACATAAATAACATACTATAATAAAATGAGAAACACTTTCATTCATGCGTGGCCAATAATAATACATTTGCAGATGCAATACTGTGTTGCCTACACTGAAATGTCCTACAATCAATGATGTGTGTGCCTCTCTTATGATACTGTTTCTTTCTCCTTGTGGTATACATAACTTGCCCAAGTGATACAACAAATTGTAATGCACATGATAATATAACTCTTCACTTTGGTTTCCCTTACTCAAGTTCTCATACACATCTTGAAAATCATTATCATTCACATATTGTTCAATGTAACTTTCATGCATAATAGAATTGTGCTTGAGAATAATAGATGAATTTAAAATAGGCCTAGAGAGCATATTAGCTTCCTTATTGTAGATTCCTTTCTTGTATCTGGTAACCAAGTGAAATTGTTGTAGAAAACCCATCCACCTGAACTGTCTTGATTGCTGCAATTTGGACTGTGATTATACATACTGCAATGGCTGATGGTTGGTATGGATAATGGTCTCTTTTCCCATCAAGTAATGCTTCCATTTCTTTACACTTTGTAACAATGCATATAACTCTTTATCATATGTAGGATATTTAGTCACATCTCCATTAAAAGTTTTAGAATGAAATGAGATAGGCTTACCATGATGCATGAGCACTGCTCCCATAGCATAATCACTTGCATCTGTTTGGATCTCAAATGGCTGTCTTAGATCTGGAATTGCTAGTACCGCTGCTGAACTTATCTTTTTATTTAAAGCATCAAATGCTTTCTGCTACAAATCTCCCCAAAGGAAGACTTTCTTTATTCTTGTCAATGCATGTAATGGTGCTGCCATGGAAGAAAAATTATTAGTAAATTTCCTCCAATACTATGCTACCCCTAAAAATCTTCTTACCTCGGTAACTGTATTGGGATTGGGTCAATTCAAAATGACCTCAAATTTGGAAGGATCAATATTCAATTCACCTCCTCCAACTATGTGTCCCAAATATACCATTGAATTCTTACCGAATTCACACTTTGACATCTTAAGAAACAATTGCTCTTTTCTCAAAACATCAAGTACCTTGTTCACATGCATGACATGTTACTCTCTTGATTTGTTGAATATGAGTATGTAATCTAAGTAAACATTGAAAAAATCATCTAGAAATGGTCTAAGTACATCATTCATCACTCATAAAAGTAGCTAGTGCATTTTTTAAACCAAATGGAATAACTAACCACTCATACAATCCTTTTCTAGTCTTGAAAGCAATTTTCCAAATGTCTTCTTCAACTATCCTAACTTGATGATAACCACTTCTCAAATCTAACTTAGTGAAATACTTTGAATGCTTTAATTGATCAAGAAAATCATCAATGCATGGAAGCGGGTAGCGATTCTTTACCATGACTTTTTTCAGTGCACGGAAATCGATACACATGCGCCAAGTCCCGTCCTTCTTTGGAGCCAAAACTATTGGAGAACCACATGGCGAAGTAGATGGGCGTATGATACATTTATTCAGAAACTCTTGAATTTTCTTCTTGATTTCCAAACTTTCCATGATTCGCATGCGATACATACCAATATTTGGAAGTGGAACATCCTGCTGCAGCTGAATCTCATGCTGAATTCCCCTCTCGAGTGGCAAACCCTTTGGTTCTTGAAACATCTTGCCATGCTGACTTATCACATCAAAAAAATTATATTTCAATTTTTCATCACATCCTTCCAAAGATTCATAGTTAACATCTTCCTTTTTCTTGATCAGAAGAAGCACAAAAATTTTACTTGCATTTACTAACCTCTCCATTTCCCTCAATTAACTAAAGAGATATTTAGTTTCTTGCGATGAGCTCTCACAATATACTCCACTCCATCTTTGATCAAATGATATTTGTTCTCATGACGGTAAAATACCGCTTTATTGTCATACAAATATGGACTACCCAATATAATCCATGAAATATCAAGTGGTACAACATCTAACTCAACTTCATCAACAAAGTTTGCCGAAATATCAAATCTGAAAATACATTTCCTTGTCACCTATAAATTTACATTGTTAACTATCCAACCCAAAGGGTATGGCTTATGATGAGGTACAGTTTCAAGGTTTATTTTTTTAACTAAGTTTTTTGAAATCAAGTTTTCTTGTGACCCTGTATCAAATAAGGCATCAATCTTGGTATGATTAGAAATTACTCTAACATGGAATAATTCTATCCTTGTATCCTTATTTGAAGTGTTATTATGACTATTTGAGGTACTAGAACTTGCAATTTCTTCCTTTCCTTTGTTAACCATGGCAACTATCTTGGTTTCATCTCCTGAATCAGATCCAAGATATTTTTGTGTGGTGGTAGTAGTATTTTGTTTCCCTTTGCTATTTGGTTTCTTTGGTCTTAGTTCGGGATGTAGTTTCCAACGGTGAGCTTCATCATGCCCCTCTTTGGAACAATGTTTGCATGTTATTTTATCCCCTTCTTGCTTCACACTTGCATTATTCTTTCCCTTTCATTTTCCTCCTTTCTCTTTTCCCTTACCCTTGAATGAATTCTTCTTACTATCCCCTTCAGAAATGTTTTTACTTCTTGCTTCAAGATGCGTGGTTTGCACACATACTTCATCTAAGTTATTTGGGTTAAACATGAGAATAGTGTGTTTTAAGTAGGATTGTAGACCTCCTTTATACTTCAAGAGTGTGTCTTGTGAATTCAAGTCTACTCCAAGTAATAAAGCCCTTTTCCTAAAATATTGTGTATACTCTTGGACACTTTGACCTTTAAGCTGTCTAAAGTTTTTCTAACTCATTATTGCTTTCTTCATATAGGCTAATGGATAGAATTGTCTGTTAATGGAAGAAATGAATTCGACCCAATTAATGGAAATCTTACCATGGATGCGCATTTCCTCTTATGTCTTTGCCTCCCACCAAACTAATGTTGCTCCTTATAGCCTTAATGAAGCCAATTGGATTTTAATATCATCTTCTTGCATATTTTGAATTCTACAGTAACCTTCTAATTGACGAATCCAATTATCTAGTTTTTCAGTATTAACTTCTCCATTATATGTTTGAAGTTCAAATTTGATGTCCAACTTGAGTAACAGAGTCTTACCTTTTGGGATCTTGGAATGAGTATGGGTATAAGTTTTTGTAGTGGATTTGGAAGATGAAGAAGTTGATGAGGATGATGATGATGGTGGTGGTGGATAAGGAGGTGGTTTTCCACCACTATATTTTGAGCTCCTCTCTTCCTCCTTTTTACTGTTTGAAGATTCTTCTCTATCAGGGTGTTTTGAACTTTCTCCAGTTTCCTTTTCCATAAAATCTTCATACATAAGTTTCACCATCCTTTGCATTTCTTCGAACTCCTTCTTGACATTCTCTTCCTCAGAATGTTCATAAGCTCCTTCATGGCCTGACATTTTGGCTATTGATTCAACCTCTATCTCTGCAACTTGTATCTCTTCAACCACTTCAGCCTCTTGTGCAATTAATTCCTCTTGTGCTTCAAGTGTTGCCTTGAGTGGTACTTTGGGTAAGGATGATGCTATCTTAGACTTTTTCATTCTTGTCCTAACTTCTGGACTAGCTATCAGTAGCTCCCCTTCTCCTCTTTGAAATCTCAATCTTGTAAGCATCAGTAAATTTGCACTATTAAAAAATCTTCAAGTAAAACAAGCAAGCAATCCTGTGTTTTGATACCAACGTGATCTGAAATTACTTGCTAGTTAATGCTGTGCTAGTTTCATTTTAGATATAAACTTTTCTTTGCATTGTTTTACTTATCCTTCATGAGTTTGTTTATGAGCATGTGATTGGAAAACAATGTACTTAGTGAAATTATGAGTTTTTCATAAGATTAAAAAGCATAATTTTAAATGATATAACATAAGAAATCGTAAAAACAACAAGCACATATAATAGAGTTTAACACAAAGAATTTTGATAAATGAGTTCACCCCTCCTGGGCTACATCTTCTTGGTCTAGCTTCATAGTGTGACCTTTGTATTATTTTCAAGTGTGCTCACATTGCTGTTAAAATATTTAGAACCTTTTGGAACCTATTCCAATGAGTTTATAACATCATAATCTCCCAAAAATGACTATTTTTTTGTTATATTTGGACTCTGGATGCTCTGGAAATGACCCCAACACCTGTTGGCCCTGGCCTTCAAAAATATTCAAACGTACTAAAACACCTGTAGATCACCTTTTCTGCCTCTGCAACCTGCTACTTTGACTTGCTATCATACAAATTACCCAGGAATGACTTTTACTGAGCTCATTTTGGTCGAAAATTGAATGAGTTATGACCAAAACCAACTTTAACCCAATTTCTCCTCCAAAACTAGAGAAAATGCTAGTTAAGATTCTAAATTTGGCATTCCCGCCAAGTTTGTCACTGCCCCCAAAAATTATGTCAGTTTAATTGTCGGGATTAATTAACATAAGCAGGATTAGCGGTAGATGAGATAGGATTAAATTTTAACTGCACTTTACGCGCTAATGATGTATTAACGTCATTAAACCACACTTAAAAATTAATTAAACATGTTTATTTCTGCCGTTTTTTCAGTTGAACTGGCTCTCGGTCGCGCTTTTCTCGTCACATGGGGAGGGGTTTGGCTCGTGGGGCTGGCCCCCTCCAACCCCCAACGGTCGGGCAGTTACAATTAAAATAGATGTGGAAGATGGTATGGGAAAGAACTACCCCGTAGGAGAGATGGTTGAGCGCACATATGGAAGTTAGGAGGTGAGGGGTTCGAGCCCCGAGCCCACCATATAATTTTACTCTAAGTCATGAAGACCTCCACTGCTAACTTTTTCCATCTGCCATTCTAGGACCTTCACCACATTGGTTAGTATGCCTCCAGATTTATCTAACTCCTCCATGGTTGGTGGTTTTAAAACAATAATATATATATATATATATATATATATATATATATATATATATATATATATATATATATATATTTGAATAATACAACCACCAATAATAATTTGACCAAACTTAGTCCAAATTTGATATGAATTGTCATTCGACCTTTCAAACTATCCTACCATGTGGGGGTACGTGGAATGCCACGTGGCCCTTCCCCATTGGCCACCTTATAAGATAAAATGCTAGTTTAATAAAATTTCACTTAGAATTAGGAATAAAAAAAATTTCACTTCCTAGTCATCATCGGCGAATCTGATGGTGCCACTTGGCGCAATGTCATTGGCTGTTTCTAGAGGATATTCCTGCAAATGCTGGCTGTATCTGGCACATTAACACTGTACCTGTTCTGCTAATTTTTTTTCCTATTTTGGAAAACAAACAACACACAATAACTCAATCATACAAACTCGAATTTTGATGAAACGAGTTGCACCACAATCCTAGTGGTGAACTCTATTCAGTCATTCAGGTTTGAATCAATTTCAAGCACTTTCAATTTTTAGCTAAAACTTGAGCCTTAGATCAACTGGCCATAGCGCCTTTCAGGTGGGCTTGGGCTTCCTGCCACTATGTCCTATTGATGTAGACATGCCATTCGTGGCTACTCAGGCCGATTCGGCTAATGTGCAGTGTGAAGCTGAAAAAGCGAATAAATTCATTGAGCACATTTAGCACATCCACCAATAGGTTCATGAAATATTGGATAGAGCTAATGCTAAGCACAAGCAATGACATGATCAAAATTGCATGCCACACAACTTCCAGGTGGGTGACAAAGTGTGGCTACATTTGCAGAAGGAATGCCTCACTGGACCTCACCACAAGCTTCACCCTTTATGATATGGGTTGTACACCATCACCAAGCATGTAGGGACCAATGCATTCAAGTTCGTTATTCCACCATTTCTTGGTCTGCACCCAGTGTTTGATGTGGACCGCCTTTAGCCCTACTTCCCACCTCTACTGAACACCTCCGACATTACAGAACAACTCACACCAATAGAGTTAAACCCAGAATGCATGGAACATGCCATCACAGATTGTATCATGGACATGAAAATCAAGAACACTCACCAGCAGAATATCCAATTGTATCGGGTTGTCAAAGCTAGCCAACTCTTGCACCAAGGAAAGTGGTTCACGAGGGACCAAGTTCAGTAGAATTTTCCTCATCTCATGGAGGAACTCAACGTAATGGGGACATTTGCTTCCTAAGGGGGGATGAATGATCCAAGTGGTTATTGGTGTCTACCCACATATTCCACTTGAGGCCCCACCATTTTTTCTTTCAGCTTTTTAGTTTCCTTAATTGTAGAACAACTTACTATTTTTAGTAGTTTTTCGGGTCCTAAACTCCCGGAGCCATTTTGAAGCCCTTAACGACATTTTTTGGGAAAATTAGGAGCAAAATTATTCCACGGACCATAAATAAATGTTTCTCACATAATTTTTTTTATTACTCAGATAGATATTTCTAACAAGGTATGGTGCGCATAAAACAGAGATCGTATGCCAAAGTTACGTCCCCGGGAAGTTGATGTACCAATTTACTGTAACGGGGCCCATAGTTTTGGTGCTTAATCTCCTAGGGTTAGTTTTTTGGATGTTTATGGTTTTCCATTGTTTCTCAATAATAAATAGGCCCTCAAGCCTTATTGTAACATAGTTCAGAGGCCTATAGCCACCACATCTCTTCTTTGAGATAAGCTACGAGCGCCCTAGCTAGTTTATTTCCATTTTGTTTGCAAACAAATTTTAGTTCTTTGACATTAATGAAATGAAGTGTTATTTCCATTGCATCCTTGTATTTATGGTTATATGTGTATTATGTTATGTTCCAACATAAATATAGATCAATTGGCTAATCAACCTAGGCTTGACGTCAACAGTTGCCCCTCAGAATAATCCCTCCCGATTTGAAAGCTTCTGGCTTTGTCATCCTAGTTTCCTAGAAAAAATTGAGGCTTGGTAGACTTCAATGGCCAACCCAACAGGCACCAAGATGCAAGCCTTCCAAAATAAGTTTTAGGCTCTGAAGCTCCAAATCAAATTTTGGAACCGAGAAGAATTTGGAAACATCTTTGAGGAGAAGCGAAAGCTCGAGGCTCATGTGGAAAATGTGGTGAACCATCATCCAAGAAGTTTGCTCTCCATATCTCGAAGAAGTAGAGGGGATCCTCTCTAAAGATTTAGATGAAAGAAGACACCATGAGGATATTCTATGGCGTTAGAATTCATGTATCCAATGGTTACATGAGGGAGAGAAAACTTTAATTTTTTTTCACAGATCTATGATAGATCATTGCCATCATAATAGGATCACTCATCTTCAATTATCCACTGGAATTTGATGTGAATGACAGGAATATATTGAGAAGAAACTGAAGTCCTTATTTGTATCCATGTTATAAGATGAAGGATACGATTTCTCCAAAGCCATCCGGACGGTCTTGCAACATCTCCTTTATCTGGTAATGCAGGACCAAAACGATGCACTACTTATCCCTATCTCACTCATGGAGGTGGAAGAGGTGGTAAAGGTCTTGCCCATGAAAAAAACACCGAGCCCCGATGGCTTCACAAATGAATTACTTAAAGTAGGGTCGTCTTTCTTGAGTCAAGATATTTAGGAACTTATGGAGGAATCTCGTCGACTTCGTCAAATTTGGTCTGGTATTAATGTCAATTTTCTAACTCTTATCCCCAAAGCCCAGGAGGCCATTGCATCAAGTGAATTCTACCCCATTTCCCTATGAAAATTTATATACAAAATCCTGTCTTCCTTTCTTGTCTGCTGCGTGAAGCCTTTGCTCCATAACAATATCAGCCAGGAGCAATCGAACTTTGTGGAAGGCCACCAAATATTGAATGGAGTCGTCTCGGCCCATGAGACTATCTACTCCTTGAAGGATCGCTAATCTAGGGACATGCTCCTTAAGCTCTATCTTTCCAAAGCCTATGACAGATTGAGTTGATACTATATGATAGCTATCATGGGTGCCATTGGATTTGCCGAAGGTTGGATTTGGTGGATCATATCCATGGTCTCCACCCCTTTATTCTCAATCATTGTTAATGGTTCCCTGTACGAAAAATTTATATCTTCCTGTGGAATCCGTCGAGGGGACCCCATATCTCCATTCCTCTTTATCATCACAACATAATTCTTTGGTAGAATGATCAAAGTGGAAAAACAATCAAACTTGCTAGAAGGCCTCCACCTGCAAGGAACTAACTTAGATATGACCCACCAATAGTTCGTGGATGATAATCTCTTGTTCGAGTAGGCCACCTTCAAAGAATCAACTCGACTAAATCAAATTCTGGAAGCCTTCCAAGAGGCCTCAGGTATACTCTTTAACAAAGATAAATTGAATGTTTAATTCTTTTACAACCCCCACCGAGTCCAATCATGCTTGGATAGAATTTTGGGCTTCACCATTGGTTCTCTCCCTTCTAAATACCTTGGAGTCCTTGTCATATTTAACCCTCTCCGTATTTTCCCTTTCAAATCACTATGGTATAAGATCTCCAAAAATATCTCAACCTCCTCCTTTTGAGTCCTTAATATGGCTTTCATAGCCACCCTCTTGAAGTCAATGTTGCAGTCCATGCCCATGTATCATCTTTTCGCCCTCCCTACTCCCAAGTGCATCTAGTCATAATTGATAGCCATTTTTAGATGATTTCTATGGAGAAATTCTCCATATGATTAGAAATGGCCACTAGTAGCTTGGCACAAGCTATGCCTCCCCAAGACGATGGAGGGACTTAGTTTGCATGACCTAGCAACTCTCAATGCTACTCCGAGGGAAAAAAATTGGTGGTGGATCTAAGTAGGAGAAGAAATTTGATAAATAATATGGACCCAAAAATATTGCCAAGGGAAATCACAGGAGGCTTTAACCAATGAACCTCTTCAGTGCTCTAAATTGGCCATCTGGAACCTAGATAATGCCAACAGTGATCTGATCAAGGAAAATTTATTTTGGGAAGTTAAAGATGGGAAGTTGTCCTTGTTTAGGCCAGATTCCTGGTAGAAATCTCCCTGCCTGGCTCTAGAATAGTCCTTTTTCGAGCTAATTCCACTCTCCCAGTCGATTTCAACAACTCGGGTGGTATCCTACTGGAAGCTCACTCTTGATTATTATGGATGGAGGATCTGGAATTCCAGGGATGATTGGTTTCCAAAAATCCCTCTGATGGATGGTGAGCATCTCAGTTCTCACCTACAGAAGAGACATATACATGTATCTAATGACCCACACAAGCTTAGATGGGGTCTCTCAACTTCAGGATTGTTTTCTATAAAGGAAGCATATCTTCTCCGGGTGAATGCAACCCCCAGTCAGGATAGCCCCCTCTCGAGGAGAATATGGAAAATCAATCTCTGGACAAAAGTGGCACATTTTCTTTGGTTAGTGGGCTATAGGAGTGATAAGAATTTGGATCAGGGCCTAAAATTAGCTAAAATTTAAAAGTGATCAAAATTGCTTCAAACATGAACTACTAGATAGAGTTCATCACCAGGATTTACGAGTAACTCGTTTCATCAAAATCTAAGTTCATATGATTGAGTTATCGTCTATTGTTCGCTTTCCAAAATAGGAAAAAATGGAGCAAAAAATGTAAAATGATGATGTGGCAGGTACAATCAACATTGCAGGGAATATTCTACAGATTACAGCTAATGGCACTATGGCAAGTGTCATATTCAGATTCGTCAGATGGGTTTGTGAAGAGAGAAATTGTCCAATGACCTCCAATATTCTTCCTAAGTTGGAATTTGATTTTTTTTTAAAGGTTGGAGTACAACCCAACCAAAGTCAGTTAAAATTTCAGTAGATTAATTGCAGCAATGAAAGACAAGTTGATCAAGGTAGGTAGGAAAACCTATTGGATATAAAAAACTTGGTGATATGGTAGATAAGGAAAGATTAAGAATCCATTAAACATAGAGCAGTTAAGAATTATATTGTTTAAAATTAGCGGAAAACATAATTTTTGTTCAATAAGCCAGAATTGAGTTTATTTAAACAAATTCAAATTCTTATTTTTCTTAGAAAAAAACAGATTGAATAAAATGTGAATTTACAGAGAATGAAACACATTAAAAAAAGAAGAGTAACATCACCAAAAAAATTACAAAATAATTTTGAAAATAATTCTGTATTTCCGAAATTTGTCCACTTTAGCTCAATGAACAACTTTACATTCAATAGTCTATTTCTTCATACAAATCCCAACACTAATACTTCGAATTTGGTGGTCTTGATGATGAACCACACTGGCTGGTTCGAAACTCGTCGACACAATTTACTCGAATGTGATCTTAACTGAAATATTTGATACATAATTTATGGATTACATAACCCAAATTCCTAATATTTTTACAAAGCTTAAAAAATATATATCTTGAATGAAAATCTCAAGATTTAAAAATAAAATAAAAAAATGTTTACAAAAATAGAGCAAGAAAATAGGAAATTTGAAAATGATGTGGCTGTTGGCTGTATTCTTCAGGCTGACTTTTGAGGACTGGCCCTCAAAATTTGTTGTGTTTTTTTCCTTACCGTTGAATATGAAAATTGTTTTACTCTAACAATTCACACAACTTGTCCCATCTGTCTTCACTTGGGATAGGAAATTTTGTTAATTTTTTATGTCTCATTAGCATTTTTCTGGAAGTTAGGTTTGATGATGAACAAGTGTTTGATTTCATGATTGTTAAACAAGTGAAATTATATGGCCTCCATGAATGCCTTCCCTATGCTATTTCCATTTATACCTGAAAGTCTTGATTTATCTTGGGAAATAGTGCATAATTTCTCCTGATAAATTTTCAAGCTAATCAACTTGTTTCCTGTGTCAACCAATCGTGGCAGCCCTTTTCTGTTTAGCACATGCATATTCTTGTGGAAAATTTGAATGTTGGATTCCATATTTTTGCATTTATTCTTGAGTTGCAGCATCAGGTTCCTTCTAGTATGCATTATTTTCACCTCCAAAATGGTTTATGTTCTGTCTTGAATCCCAAGATACTCCAATTGTTCTCTGTTTTCATAATTCAATATTTTAATGATTGTTGTTGCTTCTCTAGGATTCATTCCCAAATATGTTTTAATTTCCTTCACTGCTTCTATAGACCTCTATATTAATTCTTGTTCTTCAAAAATAATATGAATTGAAGGCCATCTCTTAGTGATGGCTTCATTTGTCTCTATCCATATAGTTTCCTTTGCTTTTGATAGAGTCTGTGCCATTTATGATTCACTTTGTAACTATTAAACTTGCAGAATGAGCTGGTGAGATTTCTACAATTCTGGAACATAAGAAGTGTCTATTCTTAATTTATGTTCTTGCAGTGTTTTGAGCTGAGATTTTAACTTAGAAATTTATTTCCCTTGAATGGATAGATTGTCCATGGCCTTAAATATCTCACTTGAGAGATTTGATGTCTGTGTTGGTGTTGAAGTTGACGTAGGTTCCCCTGGAGATGTTTCCACTGAAATTGGGACTACTGTGAGTGGAATGATGGCCAATTGTGATGCCTAATATTTTTCTTTGAGTAATTTCTCTAGTTCTACTTCCATGTCTCGGATCTAGTTGTTATGTTCAATTATTATCTTCAACATGTCCTCTTTTTCCTTCTCCATATCTCCAACTTCCTTAATCTTTGGATCCTCTCTGGTTGGCTACTTGAGCTTCTTCCTCAATGCTGCTAGATACACATTTTTCCTATTCAAAATTTCTTATGCTGCCGTCACATCACCGGGATTGTATCCCATTTTGATCACCAAGCCTTCCGGTGACTTGATTTTAGTATCCTTGGATAAGGATGAAATCGTTTCCAACTTTAATTGTGTTTGTTTGTTGTTGAATGATAAGTGCGATATGGAGGTTGATGTGGCATGATTAGTTATAGCGGAATACATCATCTCATTGGTTTTCTTATGCATGTCCATTTGGTCAATTTGATGAATCTATTGTGCATCAAGTGAAAATACATGTTCTTTGTAATCCGTGGTGTCCTTGGGGCTGGCACTTTTTCTTCAAGGAATGCAAATTGCATTTTTCCTTTTTTTTTGTGTCAAAGGTCGATAGGAGCCTATGTTGTGATGTTGTTGTATGTTTCCAAAATTGAGTGTACATTGTGGCTTTAAGAATTTCATTCCTCTGTTTAATCGCCTTTTACTTGGAAAAATGTTAGGCTCAGTTATTTCATGAGCCAGTCTGTTTTTGTTCTATTTCTGGAGGATATTTGGATGTTGATGAAGAGGATGAAGAGGGAGATCCTATGAAGATGTCATCTTCCCTTGTAGAAACATGAGGAAATATCAAAACTATTGTTTCCTGCTCTTTACTCCCCTTCTGAAATACTGGTCCAGAGTTAGTTTTATGTTTCTTTTTATATGTCAGGAATTCCTTAACTCCAATTTTTATCACTAGAGAAGCTTCTTCTTCTCTTATCCTTGTCTCCTTCTTTTCTTGAGGTGTAGGAGTCTGAGAGATTATTGTGGATATGACTTGTTATTTGGCCTCGAGCAATGTGTTCTCCTCCAACTGACTCTAGTTCATGAACTGATCTATCTCTGGCCTAGGAGTGTGTGTGTAAAGAGTGGTCCTTTGCTCCACTCTTAACTTTGAAATTAGGCTGAAAGGGTCATAAGTTAGGTAAAACTAAATTTAAATGTCATTTTCTTCAAGATAAAATATGCTTGTTTACTATTTGTTTTGATATTACATACAAATCGCCCAATCTCTACTTTGATTTTGAACTCTGCCTTCTTTTGAGGTGCCGTAAAATGTATTTCATCCATATGTATCATTTTTCTAATGTATTCTAATGAGAACAGTCTCATGGGAACAAATTTAGGAATCTTGTAGGGTGGAAATTGACACCCATAGATTCTGATCTTTGTGTAGTTTTGGTATAAATAGAAATCACTTGTCTTCATGTGGTCACTAAGATGTAATACTTTTTGAATATCTTCTCCTATCCTTGGTTCTAGATCACTATTTAGAATACAAATAACTGTGTACAGAAACTGATCAACATAGTCGAAAAAGGTAAAAGGAGTGGAGTTTTTCCTCACCAATGAGGTCCAATGGATAACTGACTGTGACTTACCCTACTCATTCTAATTCTGAAAATAAAATTGAAACCTGTCTACCTGATGATAAATGAATAAATAAACTAAAACAACAGTGTATTTGAAATCTCCCTCTACAGGAAGCTTCATGAATTGGTCATGCATTGCCTATGCAATGAAATCACTGTAATTGAAAATCATAGGTTTCTCATTTGTGGTAAAAATTGACAAAAAGACAATAATAGCCTCATCAGCCGACTAATGATAATGATAACCAAGTATGTATGGGATTATTGTGGTCATATTATTGGTTACCTCCCGGAACGTAGACTATGAGTATGGAGGTTTTCCTTCGGTAGTTGAGCATCTTTGGGGTGAAATATTCTGAAGATCTTGGCTCTCTATTTGAAGGTTAAATTATTCTATAGTTCTGTAAGAGAATATATTGATAAATGATTTTTGGATTATGTATTTTGAACTTGCAGCATATGTGAAATGGCTTCAGTTGTAATGGTGATAAAAAATTCACCATTGCAGCTAAAAATCACCCTTTGGCTCGGTACATAGCTGATTTGACACTACGAGATTAGCTAAGGGAAATAATGGGTCTGTGGGAACATGAATTGGGGTAGGGAATATTCTCATAGGCCCAATTCATCAGTAAGGTCTAAAAAATTATGCTTCAACCAACTGTTAAGTTTGAACATCTTGAATTCACATATAGTCTCAGAAATTTTGTATTTCATGTCAACTAAAGGTAGGTGATCCATGTCAATGGGAGGGGGAAACATAGGATTTTATTCAGGTTTCTTGCTTTTATTATTGGGAGACTTTCCTTTGGGTGCCATTGTAAAAAAACAGAGGGATGAGGATACTAGGATTACCTAGAAAGGGATGGCTAACAGTTGAATGTTGAGGTGGGGTCGCTGGTGGAGATCTGATCACTATTGATGGGTAATTAGCTGGATGTTGGCACAGTGTGAATTCTACTTTGTTGTTAAAAAAAAAAGGAGATTTAGAAAGTTTTTACAGTTTTTAATAGGTATTTTTCATGAGTTGTTGTTGTATTTTTACCGTTATCTGGGAGCGGGTCCGTTGTAGTGGGAGCAGGGAAAAATTAGTGCTCACGCAGACAGGGGAGTGCCACATGGAAACATTTTATTGGGAGTGGAAAAAGTATTGGGAGGAAAATAAAATGGAAGTGAAGTTGGGGGAGTGGGGTCCATGATGCTGAGATGTCAGATGATGAGTGGAGGAGGGTGAGCCATGGTCGAAGGTGATGATGGGGTCAGGGGAGTGATCATGGTGGATAAGTATTGTTGTGGGAGTGTGTAGTAAATGAACGGAGGGGGGGGCGGGTTGAGTTGAGGGGAAAGGAAAGGGGGGGTGTGCGATCATGCAGTGGAAACACGTAGTGAGGTGGGTCCTACCACTTCGAACCCCCGCCACTCCCACATGGGAAAAGCATGAAGGAGCTCGAGTGGGCTCGAAAGCACTCCTGCACCATTGAACTGGGAGGGGGTTGATCTCATCCATTGAATTTTATCCTAATTTTTAAAACATTACATAAAATCATTATAGCGAAAGCTTATTACATTGCGATAAATCACAACTAACTCATATGTTTAAAATAATCTAATATAATTGCAATAACCTTTCAAAGCCATTTATCTAATAAATACTATTGCATTTGAATTTGCAAAGAATTTTTATATTTTTCCTATTAACTTGCCCATTAACCACAATTAAATGGTGTGATTAACTTCATCCTGATTTAAACTAGACTAGCTCAATCCCGATTAAACTGTGTGATTGATTTATTCACTATCCTAGACTATTTTATTTTAGCCTAATCACATTTAAAAAATGTGATTATACTAGATATTTGTACTTATCTTATTACAATGTGGCATTTTAACTAGCAACACCTTTATTAAAAAATTTCTAAATATTGATTGATGCATATTTGTTTATTGAGTGGCATTTAAGCTTGCTCACTTCTATGACATTCTTTTTCTTATGGGTTATATATATATATATATAATCATCTACAAAATCATAACTACAATTAAGTCATCATATAAAATATAGTACTTTAGCAGGGTTCATTGTCCATATTAAAACATATAATTAAAAAGGTCTGGGAATTAATATTACAACTTACTATGTAAGAGACATGATATATATATCAGTCATCAATAAAATTTTTTACTATAAAAGCTAAGGTAATATTGACATATATTTAAAACTATAATAATAACTTATTTTTTTTTAATATAGACAATATACCTTATAATTAAATATTTGAAAGTAATTCATGCATTCAAAAAACTAATTTAAATAATAAATATATATAAATTTCTTTATATATCTATGCATATCAAGCAATTTCTTTACTATTGAATTATGAAGTATAGTTCTTTTAAAGGAAAATTATATTAGTTTAGGGTTGAATACTTACAATAAGGTATGTTGTTAATAGTTTAATAGTGATAATTAATGTATAATATTAATAGGCTATTATAAATATGATTATATTTCGGATAAATAAATCAAAGAGGAAATTAATATTACAACGTCTGATTACATAAGACAATAGAAATTAGTCCTTGAAAAAAGGGGTAAGGATGTTAGGGTACTATTTATGAAAATTCAAATAATTTAATTGAAATTCCCATAATTTATTTAGAGTGAAAAGATTGGAAGGTGGAAGATTGCGGAGGGATACATCTAGGGTTGATATTCTAAAAAATTATGATAAAGATTTGAAAAAGATAATTAAATGCTCTAAGATGTAAGGGGAATAAGTTTTAAAGGAATAGGGTGTTTATATTTTGCCTCTAAAAATATACTAGTGTAGAAAGATAAGATCCAAGAGAGTGATTAATAAAGGTATAGAGAATGTGATCTCAAAGGCCATCTTGGTTAGATGGATTTTACGTTGTCCAAGTTGTCGAAAAGGTTACAAACTAGATTAACTAGAAAATATTGTAAAAAATAAGGGATAAGTCTTATTGAACTAAAGTGTATCTATATAGACAATACAACTAGCTGTTGGATTGAGGTCAATATCTCTATGCCGGTAAGATTGCTTTCACTAGTATTTCATTTCTTTAGGTGTGATACAAGATACAAATAACACAACATGGTTCGTGGAGTTAGTGTTATATCATTATAAATGATCCAAATTTTACCCTTCACTTACGATACCTTATGCTTGTTCCCACCTCTCGCTTGATCACTTTTGGTCATTAATTATATATGTAATAACCCCTCGGTCTCTTTAGTTACCGAATATATGCAATAACGCTTTAGCATTCTACGTGAAGGGGAATTCTGTGACCACAAAACCAAAATGACCTCACCAACCATCCATTGATTGAGCTAGTGAGCGATTTAGAAAGCCAAGTAGGTGATATGAACATATTGATATGGATTGATATGGATGCGCAAGAAGGCTCGACTAAAAGGACAGGAAATATCGTAAGCTCTAGTTCTCTTTGTTGGCTTACTATCAGATTGAGGAATGTAAGATCAAAGAAGGAAATATCATATAGTTTAGGACATATAGGACGAAAGGGAAGTTCGACAGTGGGTGAACGAGGTTTTGGTTGTCGAAACGGTAAATCCAGTAAGAGGTGGCATACCGCTACTTACAGAGGATGAGAAATATGCTTCAATATTTGCAGAAAGGAATGTTTTAATGTCCTCCCATACTACATTATTAAAAAAATTGGAATAAGTCAAATTAGATAAATATATTAAACATTTGGAATAATTAAAATTACATAAATATATAAAAATAATTGAATTAAAATAGTCAAGTTTTCCTTGGTAGTGATTTTTTGAGTGATATTTTGATCTAAGAAGTAAGTATACACTTTCTCTCTATATATAACGAGCTTGGATACAACTTTTGATTTACCAAGTGTGGAGAGGATCAAATTTCTTGAGGTGCAACCACATTTAGAGTTACAATATATTTGATTCCTTTTCTTTGCACATCCAAAGCTGATATGGATCTAGGTGTTCGGTTCGGTTAGATAAATTTGACTCACTGAGATTATGATTTTTTTAGGCTCCAAGTTTATGGTTACCCGTGGGTTTTCTCAAGGTATTTTTCTTTAATGTAGCCTATTTAAAGGCTAGAAAGCTCGATGTTAAGTTGGATCAATATCCATTTGTAACATAGAAAATATGTTTTTAGATACCACCACTTCTCTTTGTGATATGTGATCATAAAAACAATATCAGAGACAAAGCCCAAGTGTTAAATATGACAACTTGGTGAGTATGAGAACTTGGAGTTGAAGGGTGAATAGCCTAAAACTCATGCTAAGTTTTCCTTCAGATGTTGAGTGGAAGAAAATGATGTGGGATCCAAAGAAAAAAAATAAAAGTTTCGAAGGGTGCCTGCGGAGAGGCCAAGTGATGAAGGAGAAAATTACATGTTATCTAATTACAAGGTGGAGATGGTTGCACACTGAGCAAATCTCATGGAGAATAAGTTTTCTTGTAAGGGCCTAGGGGAGTTGGTCAAA
This sequence comes from Pinus albicaulis, assembly GCA_034641835.2. NCBI lineage: Eukaryota > Viridiplantae > Streptophyta > Pinopsida > Pinales > Pinaceae > Pinus > Pinus albicaulis. The sequence continues at coordinate 1,248,029,051 of CM076581.1, read as the reverse complement.
TGGAAGCTCGTTGTTGAATGTTGGATAATGAAATGGTAGATATGTATGAAAAATTGGTGTTTAATACCCAAAATGGTGGTTGTGGAAATCCTGAGGTTTCGAAAATTTTTGTAACTATGGACACATAGTGCTCCAATTTGTAGATGATTTCAATATTTGAGATTTTCATTTAGATAATTTTATTTCATGTATCATGTGCAAAGTACTTTAATATTATGAAAAATGGCTTGGAATGACTCAATAAATAGATATCATGAGGCAGTACTAGATGATGGCACCGGATTTACAAAATCCAATCATGGATATTATGACTGCAGGAGTATCAAATATTGTGGATCGTGTAGTTAACGTTATGTTTAGTCACAAACTACGGAACTATGTAAGATTGCATGAAACAAGAAAGAAAATAGGAGGTGCTAGTCAAGGGCATGTGGAAGGATTGATGGAGTTGGTGTTGAAGATGTTGGAAAGAGTTGTGGAAAACCTAGAATAAGATTACCATGTTTACAAATATATTTACATAGAGAGAGAGTACACACGTCCATCAGGAAGACCAATATGCATGAGGATGGCCAAGCTAGGGTGGTGTCATGGTAAGGGCACATCACTGGTGGAGGTTGAAGGTGGTTGTAACACCTAGCTCCCACATTTACCTAACCTAACTGGTTCACCGGAGTAATCATGTGACGAAGAGTTACTATGATATGATTCAACTTCCCAAGTATAGTTAATTAAGCTCAGCTAATAAGAAAATACCAATCTGACCTTCCTGAGATGCTAGAGGACATTCAGGAGCCATCCAATCCTTCCAAGTGCTCAACCCGTAAGACAACTTATTGTTTGACTAATCTAGAGCCCTAGTCGCACTGATAACAAGCCCTCCATGCAGTTGAAGTCCTCCAGTTGCATGCACAAGCCTACATCCATGTGACTGGAGAATTTCCCAAGTAGTTATGTGCCTATGACCCCAAATTTTGAGCCACTTTTTCAATTCTATGACTCAAGATTTTTCCCATAATTTCATGAAACTTCCAAAATGATAAATAACATGTTGAAAAGGCCTCTATTGCAAAACGTGAACAAGGACCCGACCCAAAAATTCCTAGCCATGACTCACATTCTGTCAAACATGAACTTGCAATCTACATGTCATATAAACACATATGGGCATAGGGACTTCATACCTATCTAATATTGTTGAAGAATGTTTGATTCTGTCTCATGATAGCTTCATTACCATTTATTAGGTCATACATTCATTACTCATTCATTTGCTAAACAAGACATAATGAGAGCCATGAATAAGATCTATCATAAAACCATGCTTATAACCATATGAATAAAAATGATAGGAAAACCATTAATATCACATAATAACAAACACATTTGTGCATAATACACAAGAGGAAAATAACTCTTATTAATATATGAAAATTTCAAATAGGTCACAGACTTTCACGTAGCACCCTACCATAGATTAGGTTAAACCAAATCTTTCTTTTAGCCAATCATGCCTATGTCATATTCCAAGCATTAATGTGGGACTCACAACAAAACCAATCAAGGCTTCCTTGGGCTTTACCGCAATCCACCAAGCAATTCCTAGGTCTAAAAAAATAAATATAATACAGAATTTACTGAAATCCCACTATATACTGGTCAAGGGATCACTAGGTCGTAAGCAAGAATGGATGCCTCTAAATCTCTCCACCTAAGCCGTGAGGAATTTGTCTATCTCCGCTCTCTATGATTTACCATGTATCTCGCCATTATTGGTAAAGGGATTCCTAGGCCTAGCGAGAGCATAAAAATTTAGGATTTACTGTGCATCTCGCCATTATCGGTTAAAGGATTCCTAGGTGCAAAAGGGTATTCACCTATAGGATTTATCGTGTATGCCACCATTATCTATCAAGGGATTCCTAGGCCTTTTGATTTCACATGAGACCACCCCACTCAACCTCGACACCATCTCACAATCTAGCTCAAATAAATATAAGAGAACCCCATCACACCATGGCTATCCAGAATTGGCAAGGCAAGGATGAAATCCATTATCACACCTGGAAAGACCCATCCTAATGAAAATATGAAAAAAAATACACATATGCATGCAAAATCCAGTAAGGAAATCACACATGAAAATCGATACCTACAATTAATTATGTTGTAGCTAGTTGATTAACCTCTTCCTTGATTGATCTTTACTTCCCTTTTCATTCTTTTTCCTTCCTTTTCTTTCCTTGATCGAATGCTAGAGTGCTCCAAGAAAACTCTAACTCTGAAAGAGTATGAGAGAGAGAATATAGAGAGAGCTCCAAAGTACAACTCACAAAAGGTTACCCTAACAAAAGCTATGAACTCATCCTCATAATCCATTTTATCATGAGGCCTCTAATTTATTCATTTTCCATTATTTTCCTTCAATTCCCTCCTCACATGCAACGTGTGACCTTTCATCTTTTTTTTTCTCGAATTTCCATTATCATCATAAATAAATGCCAAATAATGACTCTCTCCTTTCCAAAGCCTTCACCATTTCCTTTGTAAGCTTTCCTTAGCCATGATAAACCAGATTAACAACCACACTAGGATTTTTTCCCAACATTCAACTTAGAATATGTGTCCCATGAACTTGGTATTATTTTTCCTTATTAACTTTATTACATATATTTTTAACCCAGGGTTGTTATAGTGGTGCTCGGGTTGAGGCTCAAAGTTATTTAATGATGTACAAAATTGTCGATGGAAAGAATCAAAGGTAGATCATATTATTGGCATGTGCTTAGGAGAAATGAGTGGAGGAAGATTACATGCATTGATTCCACATATCTTGTTATGAAACCATCTCCCAAAATAGAATAAAAGAGAGATCAACACCTTAGAAATAATCCACTTCAAGCGAGAAAACTCCTTTACATTACATAAATGAACAATTCTTTAATGATACAAATGATAAAATATCCTTTTGTATATAGGAGGCCATGGGGTCATAATATAATCCTAGCCGACCTAACAATAATAATGTAAGGGCACAATAATAACAATATTGGGGTTACAGGGGTACAACAATAACAATAAGGGGGTTATACTAATAACAAGAAGGGACTATACTAGTAATATAGGGACCTAACATTCCCCTCTCCTTCAAAGAAGTGTTGTCTTCAATGCTTGAGTAGCTCCAGATGCTTCAGTATAAAATTCTCATCCTCCCATGTAGAATCTTCAGTGGGTAAGTTCTTCCACTTGATGAGATACTCTGAAATTGATCGATTTCATAGCTATCGAGTTCTTGTTTCTGTGTCTGCTTCAGGTTCCAATATGATTTTTCCTTCCTCATCAAGTTTTGGAAATATTGTTTGAACTCGAAGTTTGTCCCCTATAACCTTATTTAAGCATGAAACATGGAAAAATGGATGCACTCGCGAAGAAGCAGGAAGCTCCAATTTGTATGCCATAGTACCAATCTTTTGCAACACCTTGTAAGGACCATAGTACTTTGCCAATAATTTATTATCCTTATTAGCTTGCTTGATGGACATTTGTTTGTATGGTTGTAGCTATAAAAATACCCGGTCTCCTAAATCAAAACTTCTCTCGCTGCGATGTTGATCTGCTTGTTGTTTCATTCGATTTTGTGCCAAGTTTAGGTTATCCTTTAAGAGTTGGAGAAATTCTTGTTGATGCTCGATGTAATATTCCACTGCTTGAAGCTTATAATATTCTATTAAAGAAGATGTGATGGACGGTGGATGATATCCATAAAGCACCATAAATGGGGTCATTTTTGTTGCAGTATGGAATGAAGTGTTCTACCACCATTCAGCGAGAGGTAACCACTTGACCCATTATGTTTTCTTATCAGATACAAAACAACGAAGATATCCTTCCAAACATTTATTCACTATCTCAGTTTGACCATCGGGTTGAGGATGATAAGATGAGCTATGAGCTAGTTGAGTACCCAAACAAGAAAATAATTCTGTGCAAAAATTTCCAGTAAAAATGGGATCTCTGTCACTTACAATAATCTTTGGGTTTCCATGTAGATTTTGAATTGTTTCCATAAATGCAGTAGCAATTGTACTTGCTTTAAATGGATGAGATAATGCACAAAAGGGTGAATCCTTTGTAAGTCTATCAACTACCACCATGATGACACTCTTTCCTTCAGACATATGTAAACCTGTGATAAAATCCATTGAAATATCCTACCAACTTTGACTTGGAATGGATAAAGGTTTTAGAAGACCCGTGGTCTTAATTGTCTCAACTTTATTTTTCTGGAAAACCGAACATTCCGACACAAACTTTTGAATATCAGATTTAAGGCCATCCCAAAAAAAATATTTCTTCACCCTGTGGTATGTTTTAAAAAAATCCTGAGTGTCCTCCTAGAGGAGAAGTCTGCAATTCCAAAAGAATCTTTTGTTTTAGTTGGGAATTCTTGCAAATATATAAGTGATATTTGTACCATAAGGAATCATTTTTCCAACTAAATGTATCAGATGTACTAGGATATTATTGCAACTTTTGAATGAGTATCCACACTTCTTCATCCTTCTTCCATTCATCCCTTGCTTCGGTTATCCAATCTGGTTGGATAATAGAAATGGCACAAAGAAATTCTTCCACCTCTTCATCCTTTCTTGAGAGTGCATCTACAGTAAAATTTAGCGTCCCTTTTTTTTATATGATTTCAAAGCCATAACCCAACATTGTTGTGGCCCATTTTTTCTTCTCTTCTAAAGATATTATTTGTTCCAAAAAGTGTTTAAGACAATCATGATCAATTTTTTACCTTGAAGTGTCTTCCCATTAGGTAAGGTCGCCATTTGTTTAGTGCATGTAGCATTGCCAACATTTTCTTCTCATACATAGCTTTCTATAAATACTTTCCTTTGATTGGATGACTTTAAAAATCAATGGGTCTTCCTTCTTGCATTGAAACAACACCAATTACATTTCCCAGAGGCATCACGTTCCACAATAAAGTTTTTTTTTGAAGTCTGGCGTAGCTAAGATGGTGCTAGGCACATTTCCTATTGATGTTCAAAGGCCTTAGTTGCTTCAAGAGTCCATGAAAATGCATATTTCTTAAATAATGTTGTAAGAGGTGCTGCTATTCTCGCGTAATTCTTAACAAACTTACGATAATACCCCATTAACCCGAGAAATCCTTGAAACTTCTTTATGGTTGTGGGGAATTTCCACTCCTTAATGGCTTTAATTTTGTTAGGGTCTACCTTAATACCCTTGTGAGATACAATATGACCCAGATATTCCACCTCTTGTACTCTAAAGAAACATTTGGATGTTTTTGCATATAATTGTTTCTCCTCCAATATTTTGAGCACCCTGTCAACATGTTGAACATGATCCTTCCAAGACCTGCTGTAGATTACTATGTCATCAAAAAATACTAGCACAAATTTTCTAAGGAAGGGTTTGAAAATGGAATTCATCAACCCTTGAAATGTAGAAGGTGCATTGGTAAGGCCAAAAGGCATGACCAAAAATCTATAATGAGCATCACGAGTTTGAAATGTTGTTTTCAGAATATCTTCAGTCTTCATTCTAATTTAATGATATCGTGAACGAAGATCCAACTTGGTAAAATAAATTGATCCATGTAATTCATCTAATAATTCATCAATCATAGGAATGGGAAATTTATCTTTAATAGTGAGCTCCCTATAATCCAGATACATGTGCCATGATCCATCCTTCTTGTGCACCAATACTACTGGAGTAGAGAAAGAACTTTGACTAGGTTGAATTATACCAGCCTCTAACATTTCTGCAATCATACATTCAATTTCTCTCTTTTGGACATAAGGATATGTGTAAGGCCTGATGTTTGGAGGAACACTTCCTCAAATCAAATTAGTAGCATGATCATGATCACGAATAGGTGGGAGTACTTTGGGAGTTTCAAACACCTTGGAATGAGTGTCCAAGGCTTTTTGGAAATCAGGAGAAATAAATGATTTTGATGTTGGAACTTCTAGATAGCATAATTGTGCAATTACACCCCGTTTTTATTTCTTCAGAAGCTTTGTCATGAAATTAGAGCTTACTATTTTTCTTGACTTCCCTACAATACCTCGTAATTTGATTCCCTTTTCCTTCCGAAAAAAATTTCAAGAAAAGTTCTTGAAAATCAAATGCTACCATCCCCAAAGATTGTAGCCATTGTACTCCTAGTACACCATCAGCACCTCCCATTGGAATGGAAAGCATTGGACTATAAAATACATATTCCCCCACGGTTAGCTTGATATTATGGCATTCTCCAGAGCAATTGATAATTCCTCCATTTGCAACCATCACTTGACATTCTAGTGCTGGGTATAGGAAACAATTCAATTCCTTGGCTACCTTACAATGAATAAAATTATGGGTACTACCTGAATTAATCAACACTATTACCTTTTTCTTCGTGATATTTCCTTTTATCTTGAGAGTTTGAGGAGTGGTAATTTCTGTCAATGCATTACACGATATGGTCAGACTCATTTCTTCTTCTTCTAGGGTTGGTTCCTCATGTATATCCTCTTCTTTTGAAGTTTCTTGTTGATTTTCTTCCACCTCTTCACAATCTATGTAAAATAATTTCTTCTCAACACACTTATGGCCTTTAGTGTATTTTATATCACAACTATAGCAAAGCCCTTTTGCTCTTTTTTCTTCCAATTGTAGTGGTGTCAACCTTGTAGGTTGTGGAAGTCTAGGAGTAGAAGAAATTCCATTTTTATAGATGTGAGTGGTAGGCTTCCTTGTCACCATAATTTTACAAGTTCGCTCTACTGAATTAGTCCATAATTAGGTCATTGTGGGAGATTGTGCATAAATTTGCCTTGAAGAATCCAAATCAGGTCAGACTTGTGGCATTCAAAAGAAGATTCATAAGGCTACTACAGGGCTGAATTTCAGATATTGAAGATCCGAAATGATATAGATAATTCAATTTCAATATCAAGCTCCTCAAAAACAAGAAAAAGGTGTTTATTTTTTTTCGAACTGTATAAGTCTTGTGTGAAAAATCAGTTTGAAGTGAAGCATAGATATCAGTATTGGGTTCTAAAATGCCACCTAAAAATAATTCAACACCTATTAAGCCTTCAGAAGGCTCTACTATGACTCATGAAGAGGAAGAAGTGCAACATGACATATCAAAATTACAAGAGCAAGTGCACCAAATTTCTCTCTCACAAAGAGCAACAAAAAATGAAATGGAAGTTCTGAAGAAAGGCATGGAACGTGTCACTGTTTCCTCCTTAGGGTTTGAAATTGATAGAAAGGAAACTATAGTCCATATACTTGCGGCCACTTTTTACAGAATTCCAATCCGATTCTCAGAGAAAGAGAGTTATGATGATTTTCCCACAATCACCTCTTTGAGACGAACTTCGGGAGCTTGAAAAATCCCTAACTTCCACAGATCATATCTCTGCAAATATTGCGAACCAATATCTAAAATTTCTACACGATGTTCCTTAGGATTTTGGCTTCACTATGTACAAATTTCAACTTCTGAACCATCATAGAATAAAAGCTATAGTGAAAATTATACGATGACTTGTTTAGGTGAAATTCAAGAGCCTGAAAAAACCCTAACTTCCACAGATCATATCTCTGAAAATATTGTGAAACAAGATCTGAAAATTTTACATGACTTTCCTTTGGATTTCGACTTCGCTATGTAAAAAATTCAGTTTTTGAACCTCCGTAAATGAAAAGTTATAGCGAAAATTCCATGATGACCTGTTTGGAGGGGCGAAACCCTAGAGTCCAAAGCTATGATCCCAAATGTTATGAAACCAAATCCAAAAATACAAAAAAAGAGATATCAATGCCTTAGAAATAAGCCACTTCGATGGGGAAACCTCCTTTACATTACATAGATGAACAATTATTGGATGATACAAATGACAAAATCTTCTTCTATTTATAGGAGTCCATGTGGTCATAATATAATCTTAGCCGTCCTAACAATAATAATGTAAGGGAAAAATAATAACAACATTGGGGTTAGAGGGGCACAACAAAAATAATAAGAGGGTTACACTAACAACAACAAGGGACTACACTAGTAGTATTGGGACCTAACATATTTTATTTGAAGGAACTTTCTCAGAATTAAAAGAGACGACACTATGCGATGGTGATGTGCCATAGAGGTGAGATCAAGATTGAGATCTAAGCTACCCAGATGCATCGTGGTAGAAGGGGGCCAAACCCTAAACATGTGTTGAAGTGATAATGTATATGCCATCATGAGGCACTATTATAGAGGAGACAACCTATGCGACTAAATGTGTGCCTTATGGAAGAAGTAGAAGAGGATCTTAAGCCTCCCTCGATGAAGATAGAAAGATAGTGAAAGAAGCATGGATCAACTAGAGAAATAGAGGAGTAGCCTAGACATATCAAACAAGTGAAGGAAAAGTAGTGATCGGCCAAAAAAATATGAACAAAAGTATATAAAAGCAAGCAATGAGTGAGGTGGTCATTATGGTTAGAGAAAGTTAAGAGTTCTCCTATATTTTTCCCTCTAAGTGATTTTATGATTTTTACTCTAGGTTTATGAACATTTATTATTTTTCCCATGATATTTGTGTTTAATATAACTTATTTAAAAGCTGCAAAAATGTAAATTTTTTTTTTTTTTTTTCTAAATAATACTAATTCTATTTATATAATTTACTGGTACAAAACTGCCTCAACATCATCTGTGAAAGTCTGAACGCTGGGCTTGATAGTCATTATGTACAAAAAAAGTCTGGACTGCCCTGAGTGGGAAACCAGTCCTTTAAGAAGTATTTTGGCCGCCCTTAGAAGGGAAACTAGCCCAAAGTCCATACAGTTTAACATAACAGAGAAATATATGCTAAAGATAACATTTCAAAATTTTCAGCTGAGCCTTGAAACATAGAAACAAAAAATTCCCAAAATGATTGAACAATAGTACCAATGAAAGCTGAAGGCTGAGAGAATCATTGATCATATGCTGGGGATGATGGATCCTCCACAATTCTGCACCAATACTCATCCCTGTTGTCTTCCATGTCTTCTTTGGGTACGCCTTTCTTGTCAGCAGCATATTCCAGCTTGCGCTCTTTGTCCTGGGCAGATTGAATGATACCGAAAAGCGTCTCCAAGATCATGGCATCTTTCTTGACCGGAGTGGGAAGGGGGAAGGCCGCAGGGGAGGGGCCATGGTGAGCAGACTCTTCTCTGAGAGTCACAGTGACAAAAGCAGTGATAACGGGCCTATCTAGAGAACATTCAAAGTGGGAATCAGCTCTCTGAGAACTTTGACGTAGGGGAATACTAGCAGACCCACGGGAGGCAGGGGGAATTGCAGGTCTGGGAGGGTCAACAGAGTGAGGCAGAGCTGGCTGGGCGAAATGGACACTTTCTATGTGGCGGGCTCGACCTCTAATAATGTACGTATCTGGGTAATGACCCCGCGCAGCTTCTTCTGAGGAGGAATCAGAATTCGAACTGGTTGAGGGCCGAGAGTGGGCAGCACAACCCTGGTTAGAGCCACGCCGACATCTCATTCTATGGAAAAGGCGCAGCATGGAAGCAAAGGCGGGCTGGGAGTGCCTTTAACAGGTAGAGCTGGAAAAAAGCGAAGGAAACCTACAGATATCGGAAGACTGATCACGATGAAAGGAGTTGGCACAACAAAAAACACTCTGGGAGAAATGGTGTCTCGGCAGCATTTCCAGGCATCTAAGGAGCATGCAGCAGCACCCTATTTGTGTGCGAGCTCTAGGCTCAGCACAACCAGGAGGGAAGACACCACTCAGAGGAGGCAGGGAACCACAATTGTCACAGTAGCAAGCTGAACAGCCGAAGACAAACACCATCATAGGTCGAACGAGCAGAGCGGGTTGAAGTGATATCTGAGTAGGAGGAGTAAATGCCATGCGAGGTGGCGGAGTAATGGCATCGTAAATGAATGTGCTGGGGGCCATATGGCCACCCCATGTGAGCACCTTCGGGAGTCGCGTAGGGACTGACGTCCCATCACCCCAAACTAACATCCGCATTCGGAGAAGAGCGATCTTTGTGCACCAGCATGGTGCAATTTTGTAGTATAACTCATTCATGGATAATGTTGATGGGGCCATGAATGAGTGTTTTAGTACTATTTGCTCCAAAATTGGCCAAGAGATCTGCAACTTTGTTGCCTTTTCGCTTGACATGAGTAAAAGAAACTGCCTGGTTGTTTTTCAGCCAGTTGCTTATCCTATCTATTCTGGCTGCCAAACGCTAGCTATTGGCTGCCTTTGCTGTGTTGGTACCCCAAAGGAGATGATTGGCCATATTGATGAGGATTTGTGAATCCCCTTCAATAATGGTGGGGAAGATATTATAGTGTTGAATGAGACACAATCCTTGCTAGAGCCCTTCTAATTCGGTTGAATTATTGGTATCCCATCTGATTGATCCATAGTAGATAGCTTGGATTCCCCCCATAGAGTCCCCGAAGATGCCTCCGAATCCTGCTTGTCCGGGATTTCCTCTGGAAGCTCCGTCGAAGTTTAATTTGACTACCCCGGATGGTGGAGGAGACCAATGCGGAGGAATTTCAGAAGTGTTCCTGCTCCTAAAGATGGGAGTAGGCATGATTTTAAGTTGCCAATTCTCTCATATGGCAATTTCCTTAGGCTGTTTGGGTAGATCTTCTTCCTGCCAGGAGTGTAGAACAAGGGATTCCTAGAGATTGTTGCTGAAGATGCTCCAAATGATGTCCAGAGATGGGGATTGATTTTTAAAAATTCTCTTGTTTCTTTCCTTCCAAAGAGACCATAAGAGTAGACCAGGGATGAGTTGCCAGAGGGCGTTGAGAAGGGAGCAGTTGTAAGGACGTTTGGGCCAATTGCGTAAGATATTAGTTATGTCCCCTGCTGGCTTGCTTTTTTGGCGACGGAAAATGATTTTCTCCCATAGAGTATTGGCTAGAGGACAAGACATCATGAGGTGCTGAATAGTTTCATTGCTTTGATTGCAATTGGGACATTTGGAGGGTCCCAGGAAGCCTTTTTTGATCAGGTTGTCCCAAGTGAGTATTCTTCTGTGACTGAGAAGCCAGAGGAAGGTAGAGACTTTTGGCCAAATATTTTGGGCCCATATCTGTTGCTAGAGTAGGTCACGGGGGAGAGGCATAGGGTGCATCAAAGAATAGGCCTCGTTCGTTGAGAACATACCTTTCATTGTGTATCCCCATCTGAGAATGTCTGGATCCTCCGAACATCTAATTTTCCTGCATTGAAGCTCTTCGCTGAGGGCCTCCCATGCAGATTCCTGAGCTTGAGGAGCTATATGAGGTGGGAGCTTCCATTGCCTGAACCCATTGCAACTTGTGGGTAGCCAGAATTGACAGACCTTGTCTTCCATAGTTGCGATGTTATTCCCAGCATTGATTTGAGAGAAAGTATCAAGAAGCTTTGGATTTTTCTACCATGAGTCCGCCCAGAATCTGGCTATGTTACCCTTGCGAACCTCCCAGAAGCTGTGCTGCTGTATGAGTGCATAGTGTTACTTGGTAGCATTCCAAACAAGTGAGCCTGTGCTTTCAGGGGAGAGCCTCATTAGATCCTCAAGAGGTCTGTTGTTGGCATATTTGGTTGTCCATAATTTGGCCCATGGCGTATGTGGGTTTGATATCCACTTCCACCATATGCGAGCTCCCATAAATTCATTGCTGTGCATGGGGTTTCAGAGTCCGAGACCCCTCGCTTCTTTAGGAGTGCAGATTGTATTCCAGTTGACCAGGGTCCATTTTCTATTTCGGCCGGAGGACCCCCAAAGGAATTTACTTTGCAGGGTTTTTATCTGTTTGAGGACCCATTTCGGTGTAGCAAGAGCAGAGAAGAGATAGAGGGGCATGGATTGCAGCACTGCTTTGATGAGAGTAAGCCTACTCACCATATTAAGAGCTCTAAAGGTCCAGGAGGATAGTCAGGCTTCCAGTTTTTCAAGGAGGAGGTTCCAGGAAGAGTGCTTGATGGAAAAGTCAATGAGAGGTGCACCTAGGTACTTATCAGGGAGAGATGCGATAGAGAATCCTAGGATACGAGCAATATTGGCTTGGGTTTGGGGAGGAGTATTGAAAAAGAAGATATGAGATTTGGAGTAATTGATGGATAAGCCGAGGCTTTAGAGAAAAGGTTTAGAATGGCTTTAAAGGAGCAAGCTTCTTGAACGAACGGGTGGCCAAAGAGCATGTTATCATCCACGAATTGTTGGTGAGTGGTGGCTAGGGTGTCATGAAGGGAGATGCCTCTCAATTGATGGGTGCAGATGGAATTATGAATTAACCTGCCTAGGCCTTCAGCCATGAGGACCAAGAGGAAGGGGGAGAGGGGATCCCCTTGCCTGATGCCTCTTGAAGGGGAGAAAGGAGGAGGAGGGACCCCATTGACAAGGATATAATAAAAGGTGGAGGTGATGAGGTTCATGATCCATCTTATCCACATTTGATCAAAACCGAAAGCACTTAGAATTTGCTGAATGTAACTCCAATTCAATTTGTCAAAGGCCTTGGATAGATCAATCTTAAGGAGCATACCTGGCCTTTTGCAGACCTTTAAGGAGTGGATAATCTCATGATTTAAGATTATGCCGTCCAATATTTGTCGACCTTCCTCATAACCAGTCTGCTCAGGCAAGATAAGAAGCGATAGGAGGGGTTTGAGCCAATTGGCTATGACTTTGGAGACAAATTTGTAAATCACGTTACAGAGAGCTATAGGTCGGAATTTTTCTGGCTTACTTGGTTGCTCTTCTTTTGGAACTAGCGCTATGAAAGTTGCATTGAGAGAGGGGAGGAGCCAATGCGTAACCCTTGATTCCTCTACTTGCTGCCAAACTTCATACTTAATGAGATCCCAAAAGTGGTGAAAGAAGTTAGAAGTGAAACAGTCCGGGCCCGGAGCTTTACCATCCTTAGATTGTGCCATTGTTGTTTCTACCTCCAGGAGCGTGACTGGGCGTAATAACATTTGATTATGCTCGGCCGTAACCAATTTGGGGATCAGCTGAGTAATTTGATCTATAACCTATTGTCTATTAACTGAGGGTTCTTGTTGGATGCCTTTAAAGTATTCTAGGAGCTCCTGTTCCATGTCTTCATGCTTCTCCACCCATTCCCCCTGATGATTGGTGATGTGATTGATTCGATTTTGCATTCTTATTTGGACAGTAGAGCTGTGAAAGAAATTTGTATTTCTTTCTCCCTCCTTTAGCCACCGAATTCTTGATTTTTGTCTCGAGAGGATTTCCTCTTGTTTGTATCTTTCCTCCAGCTGCTTTTGTAGGTCCTATTCCTTGGATGCTAGTAGCTCTGATCTTCCTACATTAATGATTTCCTGTTGAACATCATCAATTTTTTTCTTGAGGATCTTCTTCTCCTGAAAAATGTTCCCAAAGACTGAGAGATTCCAATCTTTGATATGGTGTTTGAGGTACTTGAGATTTTGCTGAAACTGGTACATCTTTGAACCTTTTGGTGGGACAAAACTCTTCCAAGCAGTGTAAACCATTTATTTGAAGGAAGGGTGAGTGATCTAGAAGGCTTCAAATCTGAAAGGTCACTTTAGATGAGTTCCTATGCTTTGCCACTGAAGCAAGATGGGCCAGTGGTACGATCCCGCTAGAGGGAGTATGGAAGCAGAGATGTCCCCCCCACATGAATGGCATTATTCGAGATGAGAAATCTATCTAATTTCGATGCAATCTACTGACCTCCTGATCTTCTATTGTTCCAAGTAAAGGCGCCATTTGAGAAAGGTATATCTATAAGCCAGCTTTTGTTGATAAAATCCTTGAAGTGGGAGCATTTCGGTTCCAGTCTTGGCCTTCCTCCAGTTTTTTCTTCCAATCTGGTGATCATGTTGAAATCTCCTCCTATGATCCATAGGGGGTGGGTCCTATTGGAGTTTAAAATTTCCATAGTGTTTAAGAGTGCTATCTTGCTGGCCTGGTCCTGGGGAAAGTAGACATTAGAGAGGTGCCCATGTATGTTGGTTCCAATAGGATGGAAAGTGGCTTGAATGAGATTATGCGCAGCATGAAAGTTTGCTAGCATTATAAATTGAGTGTCCCAAGCTACTGCAAGTCCTCTTGAAGAGCCTGAAGCATCAACTGCTACAGAGTTACAACTGGGCCAAGCTTTTGATAAGATTGAGCCTAGCACTTCACTATTACATTTGGTTTCCTGAAGAAAGAGGATTTGTGGCCTTTATTTCTAAATCATGTTTTTGATCATCCTGTATTTCCCTAGGCTGTTAAGCCCTCTTACATTCCATGAGATAAGCTTCATGGAGAACTATTTGCAAGCGGTTTGAAGAACCAGGTTAACTTGGGGTATCGTCCTGACTCCACCAGCATCTCCCCCAAAGTGATGGGGCGTTTCCAATCTGGTTTTTGACCTCGCTTCTTAGTTTCTTTTATGACTTTCAAGCTATCCCAATGGCTACTTGGCTGAATACCCAATTTCTTTTGCTGTTGAACTTTGGAGAGGACGACTTCAAGTGTGTCAATCTGTCGAGGATTGATTTTATCAAATTCTTTTCATCTACAGGCGTCTTCTAGACCCAGTAGATCCAGCTCCTCGAGATCAAATCCTTCTGAATCTCTTTCCATGAGGCTTAGCTGACTACTTTTCGGATTTTCCTTGTTGGCAAGATTAGGGTTAGACGAAGGTCCATCTAAGTCCATGATGATACGGTTCCAAGTCACATGTTTTGTTGCTTGGGAAGGATTGGGCCCAGAGGATTCGGCTACTTGCATCTCATTCTGAGTTGGCTTAAGGCTTGGAGGGCCTGGCAGACTCGAGGGGGAAGGGGATTTGGAGGTGGGATCAAGGGAATTAGGGGGAGTATCATTCTGAGGGTCAGATTGGGAAAGGAGGGCAAAGCTATTACTGGTGGACGGGGTATTGACCGGAGGGTTAGGTTTTTTCCCTGAAGAGGAGGACCTCTTATTGTGCTTTCTACAAGTGGTCACTTTGGTGAACCCATATGCTTCCGTCTTATCTTCAGCTTTTTTATTCAAGGACTGAGCATTGAGCGGGCAGTCTCTGAACAAATTTCCATGAGCATGGCATCTCCTGCATCTAAATGGAACATGTTCATAATCTAATGGTTGAATCCATTCAAAATCATCATGGAATAGACTTATTGCGTCTGGTAGGGCTTTTTCCAAATGCATGTAGACACATATTCTTGCATAAGAGGTGTATCTTCGAAGCTTAGTTTCTTTCGCTATCTTAATAAACTCTCCTAGCCCCCTGCCAATCTCCTGAAGTGAATCTTCATCCCAATATTCAAGTTGGCAGTGAATATAAACGAATCCATACAGGAGCCCAGTTGAAATTTTCTTTATCTGGGTTGAATCTTTCGACCCAGTTCCTGAGATATAACCCAGCCGAGTTGAAAAAATATGGGCCTTCGTCCATTACCTTATTTCTGTCCTCGATGCAGTTGAATATGGCTGTGAAGAAGCCTTTCGGTCCCAGCTGAAGTGTGACATGTCCTTTGGGCTTCCATTTGGAAGCAATCCACCCTTGCAGCGCTTTTTTTGTTGGCCAAAAACCAATGAATTTACCAATGAGAGCATGATCCCTCATGTACTGGATTCTGGCATTTATGTGATGACTTGGCAAATCCATCTTGGGTCTTTCTGGTGCGATGGGTTTACATGTGGAGGAAGTGGCAGTCGGCGTGTTCGGCCGTTTCCCAGAGGTCATCGTCTGAGATGCATCATTCTCCTGCTCCTTGTCAGTGTCGGCTTTGCTTTGGTTAGAGGTAACATTAATACTTTCTTCGTTTGCAGGGGGAGGCTGGCTGCCTCCCCCCGTTGCTGTTGCCATGCCTGTGTGCAGAGCCCCAATGCTTGGAATGGAAAGCGCCGACAGGACTCAACAATGCTGCAGAGGTTATTAGGGTTTCGGTGTAGCAGTTGGAAAACAAACCCTAACAGAGCTCATGGACGCGGTTTTTGTTTCTACTATTACAAAAATGTTAATTGATTCCCACACTAAAACTATATTTATACACCAACACCACTTCTCTAAATGCTATGCCATCTAACACTAAGGTGGTTTCATTATTCTTTTCAATATACTAAATATCTTATTGATTGGTTTCATTGCTATATTGCATATACTAAATAACTTATTAATTCATTTCATTGTATTTCTTATTATATTTCATTTAATTTCTTACTATATTTCATTTCACTAATAAATATTTTCGTAATTTATTATTTTATTTGTTCACGTATTGTAACTTAATTATCCATTGTTTTGAACCTATAATTTTAGGATAGAGTAAGCGTAATTGCTCTTTATTCGATCTTCAATAAACATTAATATTATTACACTACATATATAAACATTTGATGTTTATGTTTTGAAGTAACTCACCTTCAAGTGTTAGACAATAGACCTGATCAACAATGGACTCGATCAATAAACAACTCAAAATTGAAATTTAATATTATATTTTAAGTTAAATTTTAATTATAAATATTTATTATTTAAGTTTATATTTTTAATTAAATTTTATTTGTAAATATTTTTTTATTTAAATTTAAATTTATACTAAAATAATTAAAATATTAAAAATATAAATTTATTTATATAAGTTAAGAAATTTAATAAACAAAATCAAAGAATGAGGAAAGTTATGCAAAATCAGAAACTATGCCAATGAATTATTTTTTGGGGAGAAACGTAATTATTTTCAATAAAAATTCTTCCAAAATTTAACGTCCAGATCAACATGAATTTTAAATTATTATTCATAATTTTGAAATAACTCAAAACGGCTATCTTGTCGGACATCTCCTCTATATATAAAAAGTTTCTTCCAGAATGTAACGTCTACATCAACCTAAATTAGATTATTATTAATAATTATGAAATAACTCCAAACGCTCGGGTTCGTGAAATAAAGACCGACGTTCCAGTTTCTTTCTTACAACGCTTTTCGAGTTGCATTTGAAAAGAAGCACGAGAGCCGATTGGAGGCCAACAATACGCCACTCTTCCAACATCGTGTCGATCGATCAATCGCTCGAGCAAGCGCTCTGAATTTTCTGAATTTTCAATCCATGAAGGTCGGTAATCAGCGTAAATATGCTTTCTATTGTTGTCGAATAATATGCTCTTAGTTATTTATTATCCCTGTACCTGTCAGACATCTGAAATGATTTTTAGGTATCCCTTAATTTTCACTTTAGGGTTTTGCTATATTGTGAAAGAGTTTCCTGTTCAAATCTCGTACATTAATCGCAACTCTTCAAACAATATCCACAGCTATGTAGATGGTTTTTCTCTTGCTTGTGGGTCGGCATTATTTGCCTTTGATGGTGTGTAAGAGTGACAAAAATTTTCACAGATTGCATTTGGGATTTGGGGTATTGGAGATGAAGGCTTTAGTCCTAGGATTTTGTGGTAACTTTATAATTTTTTTTTTGGTATGTTATTAATTCAAGATACCTCAAAATGGAACATAAGAATTTTGTGGTAACTTTATAATTTTTCTTTTGTTTTGTTTTGGTATGTTATTCATTCAAGATACCTCAAAATGGAACATAAGATGAAATTGTAGCATTTTCTTATGGTTTTTTTCAAAGTTTTGTTTTCCATCCATGTGTTTTAAATGGATGGGAAGTCATTCATGTAATATTTCTTTAATTTCCTAGTACATGTGGATGGATGAATATCAGAGATGAAGCAGTAGGGTTCAGGGTTGTTCAAGAAGAGGGAAAAGAAAATCCTAGTAATTTGCTTGCTGAATTATGTATCTGCCTGTTCTCTTTTTGTTCGATTTTTTAGCCTGTTACCTAACCCTTTTTTGGCCTGTTACTTAACCATTTTAGCTAGGGAAGCTCGGGGCAGAAACCGAACTCTGTGCTCGTTAGGAACGTCATAATTTTCTACTGTATCAACATAAGGTTTTGAAGTTGCCTCGACCAAAAATACCTGGTAACAGGTATTGTTTAAAATCATGCAGTAGGGAAGCCAAATTTATGGATTAATTATTAATTACTTTGGTTTGATTATTCCCGCAGTTTTACACGACTTATTTTATTTTATTTTACTACTTATGAATGTTAACGGCAAGCAAAGAAATATTGGAAAACAAGACATACTTATATTTTATTTTGTATGGTTGAACAGATCTCTGCTTCTCGCTGACCTATCTTTTAGCAGTGAGCTTTACATAAATCCCAAATACTTGAGTTATATGAATGGAAGACCCAAATATGTATATGGATCTTAAGGATAATGCACCAGAGTCTGAAAAACCAGTGAGTAAACCACTGTATAAAACTACTACGACAGCCCAGTTTCAAGAACATGAGGAGGCTGGAGTGGAGGGAGCAGCAAAGATTCCAAAAACATTAGAAAAGTGGGAGGAGAGTGGGAATTCTGAGGAGATATGTGACAGCTCCAGTTCTCTGTCAATTGATCGTCCTGAATATTCCGCGCTCAAAGAATTAGAGGATGAGTGTCGAGCTCTGGGGCGTGATCACTTGATTCTACAGGAGGAACGCACCTCTATAACGGAAGAGGTGTTGGAGCTAAAAAGAGACGTCGAAAAGCTGAAAGCGGAGAAACAGGCACTTTTGGACAAGCTAGTGGTGTCCAATCTTCCAGTTAAAAACAATTAATGAGAAACGCGAACTTTTGTGCAAGCTGGTTGTGCTAAACGCTTTGGTTGAAGATACAGATTTCCAATATCGCAGTTAAAAACACTTAATCACAATATCACAATTTCTTCTTTAATATCAGTGTTTAGTGATGGTCCATGGCGCTTGGTCAGGTGACTCAAATGGTTATTTTTCCATTTGTTCAGATTACTCATACGATCATTAACTTAGTCAAAACCTATGGGATATGTCTCACACTGCTGTTATTGTGATTATTTTTTAAACTAATTTGGTTGTGTTAGTTCTCTAATGAATCTTTTTGTTTGCAATTTTTTATCTTCTTTCTTTCTTAATCGAGTTGTACCAAAATTTTAATTTGTTTAGATAACTCATACTATCATTACTGAATCAAAACATATGGGATATGTGTCACAATGTTATTGTGATTATTTTTTAAAAACTAATTTTGTTGTGCTAGTACTATCATGAATCTTTTTCTTTATCTAAAATGTGTTTTTTTTTCTCTTATTTCTTAATCTAGTTGGTACCAAAATTTCCATTTGTTCAAATGACTTATAAGATCATTAACTTAGTCAAAACCTACCTATAGGACATGTCTCATAATGTTATTCAGAATATTTTTAAAAAACTGTTGAAAATATTAAAGTCACTTGCGAGCCTTGGGCAGTGACAAGAAGAACAAGTACAAAGGCAGCAGCAGCAGCAGGAGAGATTGAGTGCGCAGCACTCGAAGAAGAATGGGAATGAATTAATTTTGATGGGTCGCAGCTGTAGATTGCAGATGAAATTAATTTTGTGATGGGCAGAGCCATTCTTCACAGAGGAAGGACGAAGATTTTGTAGATCTTTTCTACGGAGGAGCAGAGTAAATTAAAAAACAGTCGTTTCGGGCTTTAAAGTCCTTCAACAACCAGATTGAATGAAATTGTTTTAACAGGTGGAAGTCCTTTTATTTTTGAATTGGCGGACAAGTGGTCCCCACCACTTATATGCCAATCGGAATCGGAAACTTTTGTTGGAGCAGTGTCTTGTTGATATGGGAGAGTTCCGCAAGGCGGAACGTTTTAATACAAACAAAACATATAACAATCACCCCCACAGCAGCGGAGGCCCGTGGGTCCACAAGACCACGTGGCAGAAATCTATTGAATCGATTGATTTCAATCGGAAGGTTTCAATCGGCGGGATTTTATTGTGTGCCCCGATCAGAGCGGATCCGATCGCACGGAAGGATCGGAGGTCGTGTTCCGATCGCAATCAAAAGATTGAATGGGACACAGACTTTGTTGTCAAGACATCTCCCGATTGTCGATCGTCGATCGACCAATCGCAAGCAGAAGATCGATTGCTGTGTTTTCAATCGCAATCGAAGGATCGATTCCATGGTGTAATCGCAATCGAAAGATTGAGTTGGTCACAAACTGTGTTGACAATCCGTTGGCCGATTGTCGATTGCCGACTGCGTAGTGGTCCCCACTCGTACGCCTGGCATTTCATATTTTTATAGTTCCGCAAAGGTTTTTCCTTTGTATTTGATTTTATTTTTGTTTTAAGTTTTAATATGGTTTTTGTTGTAATGTTTAATATATGCACGGCATATAAAAGGAAAAGGGCCGAGAGCCAAATGTAATGCATTGTATTGTATTGTGAACCGCTGTGTGAGCCCGCAGGCAAGAAGAAAACACAGTAAGAAGAACAGAGAGCACTGTTAGTGCATTCTTGAAGAGAGACAGAGAGTTGTTTGTTAAGCACTGCGTCTGTAGTAGTTATACATCTTTGGTGTTATCCCTCTCTTTAGAGGAAGAATCTATATCAGTTTTTTGAAAGGAATAGAAATTTGTTTTAAAGTCCTGAAAACTCTGTCTCCTGTCAAATTTATTTTATTTCTTTGTGTTTACAAGGAGAGCTTATTCTCTCCACTTGGAATTTCCAATAATTCCAACAAAAACTAATTTTGTTGTGCTAATTCTCTCATGAATCTTCTTCTTTATCTAAGTGCAATTTTTCTCTTCTTCTTTCTTAACCAAGTTGGTACTAAAACCATATTTTCATTCTGCAATATTTTTAAGATAAATAGTTTTATGAGTGGAACTTGGGAGTCGGGAAATTAAAATCTATAATATTTTGTAAATAAACTATAAATTTTCAATAGTATCTTGATATTGATATTAAGTATGTTGATATTATATATAGCTAATGAATATGATTAACTTATAAAATGTAAAAATTTTGTCACATGCTCTAACCCATGCTGTATTAAAAAAAGAATTACTATTTCATACATTATTTTTCTAAGTTACCACTCAACTAATGAAATTTACTCCAGCAAGTATAAATACCTATACACATATGCTACATATCTGTACTTAAGACAGATCTACACTTTTGAGAAGCATTACAGGTTTCTTGAACATATGAATGGTAATGTTGGCACACTGGTTTGGATTTGAGCACAATTGACAGGTGGTTTGGCTTGTTTAAATTACACTTATATATATAACACCTCTGCAGGGTTCAATTGAATATGGTACCTATTTTTATGTTATGATATTACTATTATCAGATTTCGCTGGGACACTTGGGTTTTATCATACTGTGGTAAAACAAGAGTTGGTTTGGGTAACTAACTCACCCAACTCCGTGGGCAGTCAGCCATTCTCCCTCTTGCTGCTAGGGTTTTCTGGGTCTGCACCCTCCCTCCGAGCTTTTAGCCACCTTACTGCGTCTCATTTTCTTTTGAGGTAACGTCACCATAGCTTGACCTATTTTCTCATTTATCTATTGTAATGCTTTTTGCCTTCATGGTGTTTGTATACATCCCTCACAGCCTCAGCAGTTGCACTCGGAGGTATGTCTTCTCCATGCCAGCGAGGAATGCCAGGATATTGTATGCAAATACAGGTTTATTTTTCTTATTTCTACTCAAAATGTTTCATATGCATTTAGCCCATACGACACTGCACTGAGGTTGGTTATTTTGTTGGAGGTACCCCAAACTGGGTTTGTTGAACGAGTGACGTATTTTTAAGTTTTCGCTTCAGGTTTTTACGGTACTCATCGTCCAAGTTGATACCCTCGTTAACTACAAGTTTGCTTTGTTTGCAGGTTAGATCCCCTTCAAATCTTTTGGGTTCCTATGCCACAAAGTTAAGACTAGAACCAATTTTCAGGTTCTCACTTGGTATCGTTCTGTCTTTTCTAGGTTCTTCTCTGCTCTTATCTCCTACAAGCGTTTTCTCACAGAAACCCTCATGGTGAACTTGGGGTTTAATATTCACTTATTGTGAAAGAGGGAATATTTACTAGCTTGTGTTTTTGGAGCAGTCCCGTCCTCTTTCTTATTCTATTAATTTATATTCGAAACAAGATGTTGATTTGGTCCTTCAGTTTGTATGTATGAAGTCTCAGAGGTTACATTATAATGAACTATTTGGCATGTAGAAATTTTTCCAGCCTAGTGACCTTCTTCCTAATAATTTATAGTTGTTTATTGCAAAGGGTTTCTCCTGGAGATTTTCCTAGGCATATTGATTGCATTTGTATGGATTCTTGATTATTTTTAGCAGTGTGACTGTTTAACCAATTCCATTATTGCAATATATACATACATATATTTTTCCTATCCAAGCTTATTTGCAAGCCCAAACCAATTCCGTTATTGCAATATATACATACATATATTTTCCCAAAACACAGTTTGGTTATTATTTTCTTTAAGAAAATAAATCGATGTTTTCTTTCTGCTCATTGAATATTGTCAATCATGGAAAACATAATTATATATATATATATATATATATATAATATTAACACATGTGGAAAGACATACAAAAGGACATACGAAGGCATGTTATGATTTCATTTTAATTAGAGTCCTTCGAGTTGTCTAGTTTTACCTTTCCATATCCAAATAGCCACTAATACCTAATCTCGTCTAAAATCACTTTTATTATAAACAACCTTCCTAGGCTTATATTCCTAGTAAGACAATGTCCTCAAGGATTTCATGCCTATCCTAGGAATTAAACATTGTCTATAGCATAAGTTATGTGTTATATACATTTAACACCCTAATTGTATACTCTATTGGAGTCATGCCACACTTTATGTACATTTAACACCCAAATTGTATATTTTATTGGAGTCATGCCACACTTTATGTTTTAGTGGTTATACCCACCTCTAAAACCCATCAATAATCGATTTCTATAAAAGTAATCAACTATAAATCATATATTGATTTGGTTTACATTATTGATATAGTATAAATGTTGGGGCATGTAACTAGACTCTTACTCTTATGTATTGGGGGCATGTAGTTAAGCAATCACATACCATTGATGATCCCATTTATTAATTCTCGATTTAAACCCATGGTACCCTTGGAATTTGATGCACGGATTCTGCAAAAAAATAGATCCTTGCACGCATAATAGAGTGTGTTCTCCCTTACATAAAAATACACACCCAAATGCCCATATAAACTACTTATATTTAATACAGAATATGAAGAGGGAGCCTAGACAAATAAAATGGTTGCTTATAATAAAACAGGAAAATTACAATTCAAACCACTTGCCCCAATATTACATTTGCGGGCATCTCGGCTCTCGGCCCTTACATAAACTCTCACACCATTTCTCTATGTGTCACTCTCTATCCTTCTGATGCAGGAGCATCGAGCTTAGAGGAGACGAAAGATGGTTAACTGTCGCAGTGATTAGCACGTGTTTATGGACAAGTTATTAAACCATGTTTTTAATTACTTTATTATTTGTCAGTTGGACATGGACAGTAGGACTAGGAATATAAAATGTTTTTTTTGTTAATCAGAAGTTTATTTAAAAAAAGAAAAGAAACTCTCAATGTAGTTAGAAACGTTCGGTTGACAATTCAACCGAAAACCAAAACTGATGTACACCTATAGGTATTTAAATGGAAGAAAAATCATGTGGAGGGGTTCAAATTCCCATCAGAAAGAGAGAAATGTGAATAAAAACATAAAATTTGAAAGCTTTTCTGCAACAAAGAATTACTCTTTCCAGCCATTTATCATCGTTACATAGATAACTGTATAAAAAATTCTGTTCTTTTCTTTTCCTATTGTTATGTGCACAGTACCTTAATTTAATGGATGCAAAAAAAGTTATGTGAAGTGTAAACAGAGACCTAGCCTGAAGGAGAGACAACGTGGCCAAGGAAGAAACCCTTTTGAGTTATTTCAAAGCGTTACAAAACAAACATTGAGAGAAATTGTGCAGACAAAGGCGCAAGCTCATTTTACTGAGTAAAGAACCATTCGAAGACAAATATCAGGTAAGTTTAGATATCTGGAAACAGTTTGTATTACTTTGTATTACTGAACATTTTTCCAAAAGAAACCAAACATTCATACAAGAGTTTGTCAAATCTCTGAAAAAAAAACCATTCGGAATAGAAAGAGTTTGGGCCCGGAAGTAGCCCCTTTATAGTCCTGTTTAAACATTTGGAATTTATGCTGAAGAAAATACCAGAATATTCAGATATAAAGCTGGACGAGGGTTTGAATTGAAAATAATTCAACTACAGTGGAACAGCGAGACCCAAGAACATTTACAACCATTACATCTTATATTCAACGACTGACAGAGTTTGGCAATACAATCACAGCTTTTATAAAAACCTGACCTACAACAAATGAAAGCAGGGTCGACCCTACCTGTAGGGTTTAACTGCCGAATAGAGGATAACCAACTTGAAACCAGAGATAGGGCCTGCACACATCCACGACGTTCGACGTTAGCATGTTATGGAAATTCAAATCTTGTGGAAGCACCGTGACTGAACAGAAACAAAATTGAAAACTGAAGCAACAGGAATCAGTTGAGCTTACTGGAGATTTTGGGTAGAGTAGAGACCAATAACCAGTTTGCAAGCCAATAAATCCTGCTCATGGAGGAGCCAGGCATTTAGAAACTCAAATAGAAGCAGAAGTGTGTGAAGCAAGGAAAAGAATACATACCTGTGTTTTGTTCTTTTCTTTCGAGCTGTAGGTTTCCACAAAAGTGCTGGTCGACCTCAGATCTGGAACAGAGAATGATAATTAGCCAGCATTAGAGCATAGTAACGAGGAGCACATAGCTCCGGACAAAAAAAACAAAAATAGTTGGAAAAAGCGAAGTTACCAGCCAAACTGGAAGTGAAACCATTACAGGGTTGAAGGAACACGTCGAAGTATCAGAGGAACCCTCGTGAAAGTGGAAAAAACCTGTGAGGGTCGAAAACCCTCCTTTCCAGTTCAATCGACAGAAACAGATGCTAAACTGTTGGGGAGTGTTACAACTACGAGGTGTGGCGCGGAAGTCGGCAAGAGTAAATGCCACTAAACTCGAGGGAAGATCGCATTCACTGAGGTGAGTTGGCATCACAGCCAAAAGGCCTATTGTGTACATCAAAAATTAATAACATTAACTTCGTTGTAATACATTCACACTTACACGTTAACAAACATGTCATACCTTGGCATATTGTGCTATTATTTTTTTAATTTTAATCCACTTGTGTTAACTTGTGCGAGCGAGGGTCAGCCTTCGTCATTTTTGGTATCACATCGGGTTTGCTGAATAGCGAATATGGAGGTTGGTAGACGGGGACGAGGAAGAGGGAGAGGTAATCGAAGATTAGAAGAGGAAGGACTGAGATAGGAAATTCGTATTTTGAATGCACGATTGGCAGCAGTGGAGGCTAGAAGAAGAAGGGACCCTGATGGAGGGGATTACAGTGATGAGGAGGTTGCAGAAACGACAGATGGTTCTGAAGGAGAAGGACCTGAACTGAGGTTGTTGAGGTCAGTTTTGTTGTAAAGTACCAAGCCTAAACATGAGCTTTCTACTTACGATGGGAATCTATCAGCAGAAGTGTTGCTAAATTGGTTGAGTGAGTTGAACAAGTATTTCGACTTTGAAGAGATCAACGAAGACAAACGGGTAAAATTCGCTGCCACCAAACTGAAGGGACATGCGTCCTTGTGGTGGGACAGTGTACAGGCGGAGAGGAAGAGGCTGGATAAACCGCCTATTAAAAAGTGGGCCAGAATGGAGGCCAAACTGAAGGAAATTTTTTTGCCAAAAGACTACCAGATTATGCTGTATAGACATGTGCAGAATTGGAGGAAAAAAGGGTTGACTATCAAGGAATACACGGAGGAATTCTACAGGTTGAATTTGAGAGCGGGGTACATAGAAGACACCCCTGAAAAAATAGCCAGATTTGTAAATGGCTTGAGAGGAGAGATACTGGATGAAATCGGTATTCTCTCACCCAGAACTATTGATGAGGCATATCAGTGTGCCTTGAAAGCAGAGGAAAAGATAACCAGAAAGCAAAATGCCAGAAGAGGAGGAGGGTCTGGCAGAGGAAAGGGGAAGGCTTTTGGCAGAGGTAGAGGTACAAGTTCCAATGAAGAAGGCAACAATTCCAAATCTGCAGGAACAACAGAAAAGGACAACAACACCAAAGGGGGATGACCAAACTAGTGAGGGAGAGGTAATGGTCGGGGCAGAGGAGTTGTCCAGTGCTATAGGTGCCACAAGTGGGGGCACAAGTTGTATGAATGTCCTGAAGGAGAACCAGCAGGTGGGAAAGGAGCTTATGTTGCCCAAACTGAGGAAGCGGAAGCACAGCCTCAGGAAGTGGAAAACGCACCTGAGACAGGGGAAGCCTTGGTGCTGAAAAAGGTGCTGATAAAACCAATGAAAGAAATTATAGAACCAGATCAAAGAAAGGCCTTATTCCGGAGAGTTTACAAATCACAGGGAAAGTGCTACAAACTGATAATTGACAGTGGGAGTACCGATAATTTGGTGGCCACAGAAATGGTGGAGAAGTTGGGGCTGAAGAGGCTGAAGCACCACACTCCTTACAAAGTGTCGTGGCTGCAAAAGGGACATCAACTGTTAGTTGATGAACAGTGTGAAGTAGAATTTGAGATAGGCAGATACAAGGACAAAATTATCTGCAACATTATGCCAATGGATGTGTGTCATATACTGTTAGGAAGACCCTGGCAGTTTTACAGAAAATTAATTCATGATGGGAAGACAAACTGTTACAAGTTTTTCAAAGATGGGATCAAGCACACACTTATACCCATCAAAGAGGAAAATACAGCAGAAGCTAGTGGAGTAAAAGCGTTGCTGATGGGCAGAAAAGAGTTTTTGAAACATATTGAAAACAATGATGTGAATTTTGCTGTTGTGAGGAGGCCAAAGACAATGGTACTGCACACAAAGATTTCAGATTTACCAGAGGAGATTCAGGATATGTTGCAGGATTTCGGTAATATCATAGTGGACGATCTTCCGGATGAACTGCCCCCCAAGAGAAGTATCAGTCACTGTATTGACTTTATACCAGGAGCTAGTCTGCCGAATAAAGCAGCCTATCGCATGAGTCCTAAGGACAACGAGGAGATTAGGAAGCAGGTGTAGGAATTGCTAGATAAAGGGCTGATTAGAGAGAGCATGAGCCCCTGTGCAGTTTCGACAGTTTTGGCTCTGAAGAAAGGAGGCGAGTGGCGAATGTGCACAGACTCAAGGGCTATTAATAAAATTACCATCAGGTACAGGTTTCCATTGCCAAGGATGGATGACATGATGGACTGTTTGAGTGGGGCAGCATACTTCACGAAGATCGATTTGAAGAGTGGCTACCATCAGATTAGAATTCGAGAAGGGGATGAGTGGAAAACAGCTTTCAAGATGAATGAAGGGCTGTACGAATGGCTGGTGATTCCATTTGGGCTGAGTAACGCCCTACTACTTTTATGTGCCTAATGAACGAAGTGCTAAAAGAGTTCATTGGGAAATTTGTAATTGTTTATTTGGATGACATATTGATTTTCAGTATAATGAGAGAAGAATACTTTAGGCATGTTCGAAGTGTATTGAGGAAGCTGCAGCAGAATAAGCTGCTAATAAATCTAAAGAAGTGTACATTTTTCCAGCAGGAGTTGGTATATCTGGGTTTTGTAATTGCAGAAAATGAGTTGAAGATGGATCTAGAAAAGGTTGCAGCTATAATTAGCTGGCCATCCTCGAAGAGTTTATTTGAAGTCCGAATTTTTCACGGATTGGCAAGTTTTTACAGGAAATTCATCAAGAATTTCAGTGAAATCTACGCACCCATGTTGGATACGATCAAGAAGGTAAATCAACCTTTTTGCTGGACAGAGGCAGCAGAGAAAAGTTTTTAGACTTTGAAGAGGAAGATCACAGAGAGACCAATATTGAGGCTGCCTGACTTCAACAAACTTTTTCAAGTTCGTTGTGATGCCAGCAGTACAGCCATTGGGGCAGTACTTAGCCAAGAAGACAGGCCGGTCGCCTATTTTAGTGAGAAGCTGAACGAGAGTAGGCAGAAGTACTCAACGTATGACAAGGAATTCTACACGATTGTCCAAGAATTGAAGCATTGGAGACATTATTTATTAGGTAATGAGTTCGTTTTATTTTCTGACAATTCTGCATTACAGTACATTATGCAACAGCACAAGTTGAACCATAAGCATGCCGAATGGGTTGAGTATCTGCAGAGTTTTACATTTGTACTGAAACATATTAGTGGGCAGGCCAACAAGGTGGCAGATGCGTTGAGTAGAAGGGATTTACTCTTGCAGGAAAGTACAATGCAAGTTTTGGGTTTTGAGAATTTGAGGGATCTGTATCAAATAGATGCAGACTTTAAGGAGGCCTATGAGGCCTGCCAAAACCCTCTATTGAGGAATAATAGTCCATGGTTGGACTACAACTTGCAGGAGGGGTTTTTTTCAGGGGAGGATAGTTATGTATTCCCGACTGTTCGATGAGGGAGAACATTATTCGAGAAAATCATAGTGGAGGTATAGCCAGACATTTTGGTATAGACAAGACATTTTCGCAGGTTAAGCATTTTTATTTTTGGCCAAGGTTGCGACGGGATGTGTAGAGGTACGTGAGCAGGTGTAAAACATGTCAATTGGCGAAGGGTTGTAGTCAAAATGCAGGCCTTTATATGCAACTGCCTATTCCGAGCAGACCATGGGACTCAGTCAGCTTGGAATTTGTCTTAGGTCTGCCTAAGACACAACCGGGTTTTGATTCAGTGATGGTGGCAGTGGATCGATTTTCGAAGATGGCACATTTTATACCCTGCAGGAAAACCAGTGATGCTACTCACGTAGCACACTTTTTTTTCACAGAGATTGTTAGACTGCATGGTCTACCGAGGTCCATCATTTCCGACAAGGATGTGAGGTTCACCGGACATTTTTGGCGGACCCTGTGGAAGAAGTTGGGCACTCAGTTACAGTTCAGCTCCGCTTACCACCCACAGATTGATGGGAAAACATAGGTGGTAAACAGGAGTCTGGGAAATATGCTACGGAGTTTAATAGGCGAAAATTCTCGAATGTGGGACCGCGTACTTGCTCAGGCAGAATTCGCGTACAACGATTCACCAAATCGTAGCACAGGTTAGAGTCCCTTCCAGATCTTGTATGGCATGCATCCTCGCGGAGTGCATGAGCTGCGGGACTTAGGGAAACTTGAAAAACAGAGTGCTAATGGGGAAGATTTCGCCCAAGCAATGAGCGACTTACATGAGAAGGTGAAGCTGAAGTTGCAGGACAACAGTCAGAAGTACAAGCAGCGGGCTGATTCGAAAAGGTGGGAAGTTCAGTTTAATGTTGGAGGTGAAGTCCTTGCACACTTGCAGAAGGAACGGTTTCCAAAAAGGGAATATAACAAGCTGAAATTTAAAAATATTGGCCCCTGCAAAATCATTCGCAAGTTTTCTGCCAATGTTTATGAGTTACAGTTGCCACCAGGGATAGGTATTTCACCCATCTTTAATGTGGCAGATCTGTTCCCTTATACTACTGATTCTGAAGATGACGCAACAGTGAGGCTAGAACGGGACACCAAATTTGATGAGATTTCTTGGATGAGACAGATGCCTACGACACAACCCCTTGAGATCGAGAGTATTCTCGACACACAGGTAGCCAAGCGCACACGTAGGAAGGAATATCTACGATATTTGGTCAAGTGGAAGAATCGTCCGATTGAGGACAGTTCGTGGCTTGATGCGACGCAGATACAGAAAGCAGGTTATTCAGTCGATGATCTCATGGAGCGGAGCCATGACATTTTGTCACCCCAGGAGCCTGATGCATGAGCATCCAGCTCGGAGGAGACGAAAGATGGTTAACTGTCGCAGTGATTAGCACGTGTTTATGGATAGGTTATTAAACCGTGTTTTTAATTACTTTATTATTTTTCAGTTGGACATGGACAGTAGGACTAGGAATATAAAATCTTTTTTTTGTTAATCAGAAGTTTATTTTGAAAAAAAAAAGAAACTGTCAATGTAGTTAGAAACATTTGGTTGACAGTTCAACCGAAAACCAAAATTGATGTACACCTATAGGTATTTAAATGGAAGAAAAATCATGTGGAGGGGTTCGAATTCCCATCAGAAAGAGAGAAATGTGAATAAAACATAAAAGTTGAAAGCTTTTCTGCAACAAAGAATTACTCTTTCCAGCCATTTATCATCGTTACATAGATTACTGTATAAAAAATTCTGTTCTTTTCTTTTCCTATTGTTATGTGCACAGTACCTTAATTTAATGGATGCAAACAGAGTTATGTGAAGTGTAAACAGAGACCTAGCCTGAAGGAGAGACAACGTGGCCACGGAAGAAACCCTTTTGAGTTATTTCAAAGCATTACAAAACAAACATTGAGAGAAATTGTGCAG
Source organism: Pinus albicaulis (assembly GCA_034641835.2). Taxonomy (NCBI): domain Eukaryota; kingdom Viridiplantae; phylum Streptophyta; class Pinopsida; order Pinales; family Pinaceae; genus Pinus; species Pinus albicaulis. The sequence goes on along the minus strand of CM076581.1, from coordinate 1,247,998,571 downwards.
ACAGAGGCGCAAGCTCATTTTACTAAGTAAAGAACCATTCGAAGACAAATATCAGGTAAGTTTAGATATCTGGAAACAGTTTGTATTACTTTGTATTACTGAACATTTTTCCAAAAGAAACCAAACATTCATACAAGAGTCTGTCAAATCTCTGAAAAAAAAAAACATTCTGAATAGAAAGAGTTTGGGCCCGGAAGTAGCCGTTTTACAGTCCTGTTTAAACATTTGGAATTTATGCTGAAGAAAATACCAGAATATTCAGATATAAAGTTGGACGAGGGTTTGAATTGAAAATAATTCAACTACAGTGGAACGACGAGACCCAAGAACATTTACAACTATTACATCTTATATTCAACGACTGACAGAGTTTGGCAATACAATCACAACTTTTATAAAACCCCGACCTCCAACAAATGAGAGCAGGGTCGACCCTACCCATAGGGTTTAACTACCGAATATAGGATAACCAGCTTGAAACCGGAGATAGGGCTTGCACACATCCACGGCGTTCGACGTTAGCATGTTATGGCAATTCAAATCTTGTGGAAGCACAGTGACTGAACAGAAACAAAATTGAAAACTGAAGCAACAGGAATTAGTTGAGCTTACCGGAGATTTTGGGCAGAGTAGAGACCAATAACCAGTTTGCAAGCCGATAAATCCTGCTCACAGAGGAGCCAGGTGTTTAGAAACTCAAATAGAAGCAGAAGTGCGTGAAGCAAGAAAAATAATACATACCTGTGTTTTGTTCTTTTCTTTCGAGGTGTAGGTTGCCACAGAAGTGCTGGTCGGCCTCAGACCTGGAACAAAGAATGATAATTAACCAACATTAGAGCATAGTAATGAGGAGGACACAGCTGCGGACAAAAAAAAAACAAAAACAGTTGGAAAAGGCGAAGTTACCAGCCAAACTGGAATTGAAACCATTATAGGGTTGAAGGAACGCGTCGAAGTATCAGAGGAACCCTCGTGAAAGTGGAAAAAACCTGTGAGGGTTGAAAACCCTCCTTTCGAGTTCAATCGACAGAAAAAAATGCGAAACTGTTGGGGAGTGTTACAACTACGAGGTGTGGCGTGGAAGTCGGTAAGAGTAAATGCCACTAAACTCGAGGGAAGATCGCATTCACTGAGGTGAGTTGGCAACACAGCCAAAAGGCCTATTGTGTACGTCGAAAATTAATAACATTAACTTCGTTGTAATACATTCACACTTACACGTTAACAAACGTGTCATACCTTGGCATATTTCACTACGAAATTTTTAATTTTAATCCACTTGTGTTAACCTGTGCGAGTGAGGGTCAGCCTTCGTCACCTCCACCCTAACACAAGCTTCATATTTATACATAATTATGGATTAATTCCAATCCGATTTCTCCACAAGTTTCTCAACCAAACTCTAAAATAGATTTATCCCTTTTTTCACTCAACTAAATTCCATTTAAGGAATTCCTAATCCCTCAAATATCTATCCAACCCATCTCCACTCATTATTCTCAATTAATTAAGAGAATATTTACAATAATCCTCACATTTATATTTTTCTCTCTTAATTTAAATAAAAAGTGCATAATTTATAAAATAATAAAAAAAAACATCACCCCCTAAATCACACAAATAAATAATGAAATTTTTGCTCCCCATGTAGAGAAGTTTCCATAGACTCCTCTCTATGATGTCACTTTTCTGTAATAATGCGACAACCACAAGTCTACATGACTTGCTCCCTCCATGATTCCAAACTCTGTTTTGCCGCTGGTCTTTTAAAGTATCAACTACATTTTGTAATTTTGCACAGAATTTCCAGAATAGTATTTTCAGAATACTATTGAATGTAACTCTCTCTTTTCCATACCACATCATATTTATTTCGAAAATTACGGACTCATGTAGAAATGCTGATACCCATTCTTCTAGTCTCCAAACTTTGAAATAATCTCAAAATGGTTTTACATGAGCATCACTCATTCTATCAACTGGAGTCCAACGACCTCTCCAACAATTTCTTTCGCTAATTCCTCGGAGTAGTTCGTCTTTGATTGATGCTTTCGTGTCTAATTGCGCTGAACACTACACTTCCTGAAAAGAAGAATAATAAAGAATTTCTCCTTGATCACAACTATAGTCATTTATTTCCCTTATAGTAACAAATTTCTCATCCTTTTCTGTACCTGCATTCATCAAAAAACTATTAGTTTAAAAAAAATAAGACCTTTCGGCCTCTTTTGATGCTTTAAGCACCAATCTTCCATCATAGACTTTTTGGATTTCAGTAGATCATGTTTTGAATTGTTGGCTGCTTTCATCTTTATTCTGCTAGATGATGGATCAATACTTCACTTTCCTTTATTTCTCTAAGGACATAACTTTCTTGCTTCTCGTGATCTTTCATCTCATCTCCAAATAATTTTTGCTCAATTTCTCTGACTTCGACATCATATTTATTAATGTCACCTCCTGTACCTATAACCACATTATTATTTGAAAAGTTATAACATTCACTCAACTCTATAAGTGTTAAAAACATTTCATCCCTATCATGCATGGAAATTGAAATCTCTTCTGTATAAGGTTCTGCAAGCTTCATCTCCCCTTCAGGTTCCTTAAACCATCGTTCCAAGAACTCTATTTCCATGTGAAATATTTCCATCATTTCATCACAACCTTCATTCCCAGCTTCATTCTTCTTCTGGTAATCTTCCTGAGTTATCCTGGTTTCTGTATCATCACATTGCAAAATTATTTCATCAATTTCATTAAAAAAATTAATTTGTTTACCTCCTTGGAATATCACTTTGGCACTTTCATTATGCTTCTGCTCCATAACAACTTCAACTGGCTATCTTACACCAAACATGAATTCATTTATGATTTCTTTTTGTATCAATAAATCAGTACCTTCCTTCTCTGAAAGGCATTCTCCATCATACTTCACCTCAAGAGTTTCATTCATTTTTGTAACAGTTTCACCAGACTGTCCCCCATCTTTTGCACATCCTGCAAACATACACAAACTATGAGATTTAAAAATGCAAGGCTTCATAGCCTCATTTGCTTCTCTTGTCAACATATCTTCTAATTCTTCTGAACTATTCCAATAGTCCATGATATCTTTCTCATTGATCTCTTCACCAAGAATTTCACCCCGTTCTAGGCCAGAAATGGAAACTTCCCTTTTCAACTCAGCCTCTCTGAGTTCTTCACATCTCAATTGCACAGTCATCATATGCTTGAGCTTCCTCAGCTCTCCTATCAACTGTATGTTTACTTGTTGTTCCCTCTTTTTGTGTAGCCTATGCCACTTCATTTTCTTCCTCATGGTCCAACCATGTCTCTGGTCTTTCTTGTTTCTTTGCAACAATTCCATCAATAACTCAAGGTGAACTGTTATCTCAGCTTTCTCCCTCTCATACTCTTCATCAGTCAACTGCTTACATATGCCATTTGCCTTGGCATCTTCCTTCTTCTTTCTTGTATTGCAGTCTTTCTCAGAACCTTTGAAATGACTATCACCAATCATCTTCTCCTCCTTTGTGAACTTCATTTGTTCACATGTGGATTTCATTCGAATCCACTTTTCAGCAAGCCTCCATACTTGCCATTTAGCAATACAAGCTCTCTTCCTCCGCTTGACCTCTTTTAGTTCTCTGTCTTGAAATCATTTCTGGATCCTCTTTGCTGCAAACAACAACTTCAGTAATTCTTGTGTTACAATGACCAACTCTTTGGGTGTCGGGCTCCACCAATCATGCACCCAATTACATTCAAACCTTTGACTTGATTTAAGATTCTTTGACTCTAGACTTGACATCAACTCTTCATCTTAGATGAAAAATGCACCCTCTTCTACAATAACTCAATGGTTTAACTTGACTCAAGCTATCCAAATTTTCATTTGACCTTAACATCTGATTTGACTTCAAGGCTTGACCCAATAATTACAATAGTGGATATTTTGACTCTAATTCAAGTTATACAATATAAAAATGAACATCCACCCTTAATATATTTTCATGATGTAAAATATTCACTCTCTCTCATACTCCATTCTTATGAAAATATCATAAGTCACTAATTACATCATCTCCCATTATCATTTACTCACATGGTACTTAAGACTTTAAATCAAAATGCAATCCACTTTTTCCAAGTTTTATTTTATGATGAAAATAAATAAACCATTTAATTTTCAACATTTAAAATACCTCTTTGAAATGAATTTTCATACCTTATGCTCCCTTCAATAAACATTTTATTTGAAATTTCAATTCTATGGATTTCATTCTTCTGTGTCATTGTTATCACTGTGAATATTTGCTTTCCCTTCAGACCATAACTTTTTCAACACGTTCATCCTCTTAGTGAAAATAGTTTTTCCTGCACTTCCATGCAGCTCATTCTTTGCAGTGACGGTTCTCATGCAACACCGTCTCTTCTCAGTGCACAAAAAAATTCATTCGCAAGAATTTCGCAAAACTTTCTTTTACCATGGTGGCATCAATATATTTCTCCGACAACAACAAACAAAAACTGCACTATCTTCTGAACAAAACAATTTGAAAACTTTCACATGTGCCAAAAGCAACGATCAATTATGATCTTTAACTCATGGAAATCATAGATGCTCCTTTATAAGATTGCTCCTTCACGTAGATCAGAGCTATCATGACCGCAAAATGGTATGCCACAACCATGCTCGAATCATATCAATTTCTGAGATGGATTTCAATTCCATTTCTTAAAATTTGGATTGATTTCACTCTTTCATAATATTTACAAACAAATTAACTTTTCGAGTATGGTAAGGGAAATTTAATCATCCAATTTTTAAGAACACCTTTAATCAATGAATATTGATTTATTCAATGAGCACTTACCTTAGAGTCTCCTTGCGTTCTCCACATGACCAACATAACCCTCAGCAATTACCACTGACCTTCACACATTTCCAATATGATTTCTCATACCAGCAACACTCAAAAAATAGTATGCAAACAATGTATCCTCTTCTCACGCACAAACACTAGATTTGACAACTCCACGGACAACCTATTGGATTTTTTGCGAGATTTTTACTTTGAATTGAAAAATTTCTAAGGATCCCTTGCAAATTAGACACTATTTAATGAAAAACACCAGATTTAAAGAATCCACTCACCCTAGAGAATTCTTTGGGGTTATAAAATTCTGAAAACAAAAGCTTTCATACAACTTTTCCATTTGTGTGATACGTGTTCAATCACCATTCCTTTTTTTGGAGTCTACAATCAACCCTTTATGCACAATTGAAATAGTATTAAATTGCATGATTTGAAATCCCAGTTAGCGCCTTTACTTGTAGCATCTTCCTTCGCGCTCCATCTTCTCTTTACAGATTTCAATGGAAACACTACCATGCATCTCCTAGTGCCAGTGCTGGCTCCATTTCCTGTAGCAAGTTTCTTCAATGGTGGATCTCCCTTCTTTCAACACTAGCACACAACACACCATTGTCTGTGCCCTTGAAGGTAGCATGTTTAATCTGCAGTCACCGAACTCGATAACTGAAATCTTCAACAACCTACTTTGAAATAAATGACAGAAAGGATTACTATAATTTAAGTTCTAAAAAAATGAAGAGAATACAAGCTTGATGATGAAGTTACGCTTATCAAACATCAAGATCGACTCCAGAGTCCGTGCTTATCTTTTGGCTTTCATTTCGACCTCAAGCGTACTTGCCTTCTCTTCACGTCCTTCGTTAATCGCAACATCTATGCCTTATTCATAGTGTTTATCGGTGGCATCGTGTTCATTCTCAGAAAATGAGTCTTCCCCGTAATTGTCACCATGGTATATTGATCTTCATTGGCGATATCAACTGTTTTCCCATGTTTTCCGATTTCCTTCTCCAGCATTTAAAAAATGCGCATCAATAAAGGAATGATCCTTGGATCGGTAGGTTTTTAAAAAATATGTGGCATTAGTCACCACCTTCCCATCTGGATGAACCTGCAATTGTATGCCCAATACATAGAAAAAAAACAAGCCGAATATCTTGGTCTTACCCATAATTTTTGAGCTCCTCGGCAAGAGAACCCAACACTATCATTTTGGATCAAAAGCTTCCCATCAATGTTCCTCCTCATCTATGAAATAGCCCATTTTTTATAAATGCTGCTTCAACTGGTTTTGGCTCCTCGATGACCCTGGTTCTTCTTACCCTCAGTAAATTTAATAGAAATGAACGTGACTCATATTCGCAGGTTCAAGAGGCAGATTGACTTCTAGAGAAGTAGAAGCCAAACCACTTTCATCTTGTTCTGCCAATGTCTCTACGCATCAAGCGGTACCAATAAAAAATGTAGCATTAGACTAAATCCCCCATCAACCATGAAAGTGATTTCTTCATGCTACAATTAATTTTCGCTCTCACTCACAAATATCAGCTTCGTTAGTGCTACAATGCAACTCCAAGATTCGACACATCAATTCGCATATCCACACTTCACCAAATCCACAGCATAAATACACACGCACCAACCACCTATAATAAGTTCTCCATCCAACTTCTGCCTTCATCTTTGATACCAAATGATGGATGGATTTTACAAAAAAGCAGATCCTTGCACGCATAATAGAGTGTGTTCTCCCTTACATAAAAATCCACACCCAAATGCCCATATAAACTACTTAGATTTAATATAGAATATGAAGAGGGAGCCGAGACAAATAAAATGCTTTCTTATAATAAAATAGGAAAATTACAATTCAAACCACTTGCCCCAATATTACATTTGCGGGCATCTCAGCTCTCGGCCCTTACATAAACTCTCACACCATTTATCTCTATCTCTCTATGTCATTCTCTGTCCTCCATCCTCACAGAAGCTTTATATTTATACATAATTATGGATTAATTCCAATCCATGATTTCCTCCACAAGTATCTCAACCAAACTCTAAAATAGATTTATCCCTTTTTTTACTCAACTAAATTCCATTTAAGGAATTCCTAATCCCTCAAATAGCTATCCAACCCATCTCCACTCATTATTCTCAATTAATTAAGAGAATATTTACAATAATCCTCATACTTAGATTTTTCTCTCTTAATTTAAATAAAAAAGTGCATAATTTATAAAATAATTAAAAAAAACATCACCCCCTAAATCACACAAATAAATAATTAAATGTTTTCTCAATGCTCTTGCATCAAAATGGATGATAATTCATTTTATGCTTGCCACATTAATTAGAGGAGTATCCTTCGGACGTACAGACCCAATATTTCAGACCAAATACCTCCTAGCCAAACACCATCGACCAACTATCATTCACATGGCTTAGAGCCAAGCTCTACCTTGGGTAAGTTCAATGTGCAGGATAAATGTTGTAGTCTAACTAGACTGCTTTTTTGCCCTGAAAATCATGGAAATTCTAGTAAGATTTTAAGAAATCCGGCAAGGATTTTTGTAAATCCACGTTATAACTATCAAAATTTGATATTTTGGGTGTCCTAAAGGTTTTTTATGGTTTTGAATCCATTTCCACCATCAAAATCATGAATCAAACATTGTTACGGTAAGATTTCTTAAATTTTTTTGGCCCAGATTCCAGCCAATTTTGACCGTCTGGGAAATTCCTCCGTCTGGTTAGACAACTCCCACGATAAATAGGGATGATACGACAAACAAAAATTTCACCTGTCTAACCCTAAATATTCTCGGTTCCATATATCTCGGCCTCATAATTTTACGACCTCCTTTTTTTTCACTATCTCGCTCTTGAACTACTCACTTGTTTTCTGCGTGGGTTGAAAGCAAGTGGAAAACTAATGCTGAAGGGTAGCGAGAGATAGAACCAAGTGTTGAGATGTTAGGGTTGCAATTTTAGGCATTATGAGAATGGCCTACGATTAGGTATACAAATTTTTTGAAAGTTTTACAGTGAATTAATACTTTCAGCAACTGCTTTTACTATGGCTTCCTTTTTACTAAAAAATGCGGCATATTTTAGTATGGCTTCTTTTTTACTAAAAAAATGTGGGTTCAATGATGCAAATGTTAGAAACTAATTCCAACTGCAAACCTGAGCAGCAGGATAACAAGCTTTAAATTTTATTTGAGGGGAGCAACGAAGATTTCTTGTTCTGGTTTGCACTCAATCGTGCATTAAATTTCTAGGTTTGAATCCTTGCATCAATAACCTAGCCATAGCCCTCTCCCAATCCATAAATTCATGGTTTGCACCATGTTACCTCCCTCCTTAGCATCAAATCATGGTTTGCACTACATTTAAAAAAAGGGTGCGATAGGACAAAGTTTGAATTTTGGTTTTATTGTTTTAGGTCATATAGTTTTATAACATTTATACATATATGTAATAGATAGCAGCATAATGTATGTAGAGACTGTGTGTTAAAAAGTGAGGATAGATAGATAAGAAAACAGAGAAAGCTTGAAGAGCTATGTTTTGTAGCAGCAAAAGACCTGTGTGTTATCGCAAAGAAAGCCCTGTGTTGCTATTGGACATTGGATTCAATGCTCCATGTGTGTTTCATGACATGGAATAACCACCTCTCATGGATCCTAAGTCTGGTGATTGTAGGGAAGATTAATTCTTGCAGGTTTTGGTCTAATGGCAATCGTGATTCCAACAAGTGGTATCAGAGCGACAGGTCTTGACTTCGAAACTCACCTGGATCGCGTTGGGGGGGAGATTGTTGGACATTGGATTCAACAATCCCTGTGTGTTTCACGACATGGACTAACCACCTCTCGTGGATCCTAACTCTAGCTATTGTAGGGAAAACTAATGCTTGTAGGTTTTGGTCTAATGGCAATCGTGATTCCAACAGTTGCCACAGCTGAAACTATGTGTGTTGCCGCAAAAAAAGCTATGTGTGCAACAACAAAGGAAGCTGTGTCTGTAGGAGTAAAGGAAACTGTATGTAACAACAACAAAAAAATATGTGTAGCAACAACAAAAGACTGAGTGTTTCCGCAACAGAAGACTGGGTGTAGTAGCAACAAAAGACTGTGTGAAGGCAACGAATAGATACACAGTGATGAGTATTTTGATTGTAATCCAGAATTGTATTTCTGAAGAAAGATTGTATTTTGTAATACTTTTTTTTTGCCTTAATCAAATAAATTTTTACTCCACATCTCTCTTTCCACGTTGTTTTTATTATTATCTTTGTGTTAGAAGAGGAAGTTTTGTTTCCTCTCTGTTGTTCCGGAATAATCAGAAATTCCAACATGGTATCAGAGCTAGTCCAGGCTTTTAGCAGTTGCTAAAGAAGCTGAAGGAAGGAGTTGTTGAAGCTTTTGACCAGCAGTGTGAAGGTTCAACAAGGTAGGTATTTATCAAAACAAAGTTTTGTGTTTGTTTTAAAGAGTGCAGTCCAGAGAACTCTAAAAGGGAAGTCTTTTAGAGATAGTTTATCTCTTGGCAGTGAGAGTTTTTTTAAGAAACACAGCCAAATTTTTAGTATATTTCTATAAGGCTAACAATGACAGCAGCTAGCACAAGCATGAGTATGGGAAATAGTCAACTCCCACATGTCAATGGGAAGAACTATGACTATTGAGCAATCATAATGAGAGCCCTATTTGCCTCTTAATGTTCATGGGAGCTAGTTGAATATGGATTTGAAGAACCAACATATGAACAATAATTTAATGCCTTAATACATTCAGAGAAGGGTTTGCTGAAGAGTAATAGGAAGAAGGACTTAAAAGCCCTCTTCTATCTCTATCAGGTAGTGCATAATAACATATTTCCAAGAATTGTAGCAGAAAAGAAGTCCAAGGATGCATGGGATACCCTCTAGAGAGCCTATCAAGAAATGGAGAAGGTAAAGATAACAAAGCTTCAATTAATGAGAAGATATTTTGAAGTCATTTACATGAAAGAGTCTGATACAATAGACTCATTCTTCACATTGTTGATTGGGTTGGTTACCCAAATGAGATCTCATGGAGAGACAGTAGAAGAAAGAAGAATAATGGAGACAGTATTGAGGAGCTTACCCTCAAGATTTGATTTGATAGTAACAACCATTGAAGAGACAAAATATGTATTAATGTTTATTGTTGATGAGCTTCATGAATCATTGATGACACATGAATAAATATTGAGCATAACAACAAACTCATCTTTAGATCATGCCTTCAAGACCCAAATTTCCTTTGGAAGAGGAAGAGTTCAAGGTAGATCAAACTACGAAGGAAAATGTAGAGGCAGAAGCCAGAACCGAGGAGGAAGAAACAACCCTATAAGTATAGTGGAAGGGGAACCAACCAAATTTAGAATCAAATCTAAGGCAACAGCCAACAAGGTGGACAAAATCAAGCATGTGGACAAAGGTACGATAAATCCCAAGTCCAATGTCATTACTGTAAGAAGTATGGCCATTATGCCAATGAATGTAGGAAGAACAAAGTGAGATGGGTAGTAGACCTAGTTCTAATTTTACTAAAGTAAATCTCAGTCAAGAAAATTTGTTTTTAGCATGTAATTTGGCTGAAGAGAAAAATGAAGATATATGGTTTCTAGATTCAGGATGTAGCAACCATATGTCTAGAAACATTTCTACGTTTTCCACGTTAGATGAAAATGGAAAGTCTCAAGTAACATTGGGGATATATATTAAAGTCTCTATCATGGGAAAATACAGAGTGAGTGTTTTGAAAAATAAAGGAGATATAAAAACCATATCAGATGTTTACTATGTGCCTGGTATGAAGTGTAACCTTTTGAGCATTGGAAAACTCATTCAAAAAGGCTACAATGTTTTCTTTGAAGATGATGTATGCACCATCATGGATAAACCACCAAGCAAACAATGCATTACACAAGTGAAGATGAAAAGAAACAAAATGTTTCCTCTCAAGATGAGAGCGGATTTGAAGAAAGGAGCTGCAATGGCAGCAGTAACACAAGAGACATTCCAAAGAGAAGCAAAATATGAAAACTAGTTATGGAATTTGAGATTTGGACATCTCAACTTTGGAGGTATGAATTTATTGCACAGAAAAGGTATCATAAATGGATTACCATTGATTGAGAACCCAGACAGCCTATGTGAAGGGTGCATCTTGGGAAAACAACATGGAGAAAGCTTTCCATTAGGAAAGAGCATAAGGGAAAAGGCACCCTTAGAAATAGTCCATTCTGATTTGTGTGGAACAATGCAAACACCATCATTAGAAGGCAACCACTATATGCTGACCTTTATTGATGACTTCAAAAGAAAAATATGGGTTGATTTCTTTAAGTTGAAGAGTGAAGTGTTTGAAAAGTTTTGCCACTTTAAAGCTCTTGTTGAGAATCAAACTGAGCAGCATATAAAAGTTTTAAGAACTGACAGAGGAGGAGAATATATCTCCAAAGAATTTCTGCATTTTTGCAGAGAAAATGGGATTCACAAGAAATTTATAACAAGATATACACCTCAAAAAAATGGAGTTACTAAAAGAAAAAATAGAACCATCATGGATATGGTAAGAAGCATGTTGAAGGAAAAATGTTTGCCAAATGAATATTGGGCTGAAGCTGTACATTGTGTAGCATATGTTTCGAATAGATGCCCAACAAAGAGTATTCTGAATAGAGTTCCTGAAGAAGCATGGAGTGGAATAAAACAGTTTGTCACCCACATGAGAGTTTTTGGTTGTGTTTTTTATCACTCAGTAATCTCCCAAGGTTAAAGAAAGAACTCACCGAGGAAACCATAAACCTACTTTTAAGCTTTAGTATCTAGCCTTCCTAATGCTCAAAGAGGGTTCTCTTTATAAGATTTAACTTGGTTTTTATATCTGATTTTAGGCTAGTTATATAGGGAAATTTGGTTTTTGGAATTTGATTTTATTTGGTGGGGATATCACTTACTCAGATGGATAGCCATATATCTGTAACCCATTGGGAAAATGGAGTCAATGTGTCAAGAAGACAGATTAGGATCATGGTCTAAAGGCAAATTTTCATAGGGAAAGATAACATAGTCACTTCTGATCTTCAAAGGCTGATTGTGAAATGGTTTTAATTGAGATAAAGATAAATTAAGGATTCTTTAATCCGGATAAGGAGAGAAAAGGCAGAGGTCAATCAAAATTAGGGAGAAATTAAGGGTTCCCTAGTCTGGATATTAGTAGAAAACATTTAAATGACAATCAGTCAAAACATAGTGCTTTTAACAAATTCTGAAATATAAATCCTGATTTATCATTTAGATTTAGAAAACATTAATGAATAGATGGAAAACATAATAAAATTTACAAAATGACACGTGAAATACTTCACTGTAGTGGCCCAACACATGAATCCAGTAATATGATGCTTTATTTCCTATGATCCAGTCTGCTAACTTGAACTTGATAAAAAAAACCCTTTAGGTTCAGAAAATATCAGTACATAAATGTTCAACAATTAATCCACATTCAATACTTCAAATGATGAAGTATTTATACAAATTCTAAACTAGAATATCTTGAAAATCTATCAATATTGGTTTACAAATACCTCAAACTGTATTACATAAATAGAACTTAAATAAAGGAAACTCAAAAATAATGAATCTATTTGGCACTATATTTATGGTTTGATGGTGAAAAAGAAGATAAATTCTAATTTGATAACAACTCTTAGTTGATGACGAGGCTTCCAAGTCACTAACTATCTCCTTCCTTTGTGTGTCTTGCTCCAGAAATTATGCAAAATTGGGGTCCAATGATACCTTTGTATATCTCAATTAGAGATTGATATGTAAAACATGAAAGAGGTTATTGTAGATACATATGTTATTGAGGTAAATGTCTCTCAATTTCCTAAAGTGCAGTTCCCACTGTTCACAATATACTCTACAAAAATATGTCTAAAACAAAACTTTGTAGAGTTCGAAAAATAGGCTATGAATATGTGCATTTATCTCTCATTATGTAATATATGTGCATAAAGTGAGATAGGCTTTTGGAGGTTGGTAGCTTACGAACATAAACCTCCTTTAGTTTTGCAAAATTCATCTTGGATTGGTCACAATAGTTTCTGAAAAAATATGACTTAAACAAGAAAAGTTCTAGAAAATGTCCCTTCCTGCTCTCTTTTTATCTTTTAACCTTATTTTTATTTTAACTATTTTTACTTTTACTTCGGAAAAACTTCATTGTTGCTAGTGAAAGTGTTTTCATCTCTGTTTAATCATTACTTCCTCCATGTTTACTTTTACTGTTTTACCTTGACTGCTCTTTTTTTAGTTTTACCTTTTTACAGTAAGAGGTATGTAAGAGTGAGTAAAATATGTCCTGGAAAGTTACTTTGAACAACCTCATTGTTACTGCTGTAGATGTTTTTAATCTCTTAAAACTAATTTACTGTGTAAATTATCCTTTCTCTATTATATTGCTGGTTTTAGCTTGATTTTTCTTCTGTTTATGAAATTTTTGCTCAGTGAAGCCTTCAAATTTAAATCTCAAGAATCTGGATTAAACAATTTGAACTGGTATCAACTATTTATCAGATTTGATGATATACTTGCCAAAAAAAAACAGTTAGTGAAACAAAGGCCTGTATGGAGTGCAATAATGGTTTCAGGGAATAGGGAATTTTGTGGAAGGAGTACAGATGGTAATGGGGTATCAATTTGGCATTGGAAATGATGTTCTTGTTTGATTCGTAAATCTGTAGAAATGACTCAAATTTTGGCTTTTCGCACAATGTTAGAGTTACCAAAGTAGCTTGGGGTTTTCACATTGGTTTATTACATAGTGTAGAATGCAATGGTGGGTTATTGAAATGGATGAATGGTTTAACACACTATGCAGGGAATAAACTAGTGGTTTATCATAATGGGCACGATAAACTATTGGGTGGTTTTCGCACTGCATGAAAGTGGTAAATGGTTTTCGCTTGAGCGATGCGATGGAATGAAAGATTGAAACGTAGTAGGGAAGTAGGGATGCGAAAATGCCCATTTCGCAAGGTCTTGCGGTGTTAAATGATTGCGCTATAAGATTTACGATATGGTTTGATGGCAGTTAGATCTGGTCAGTTTAGATTGAATGGCTAAGATGATGCGATGGAGTCACGGGATCTGAAGGCATGGGACCCAGGGCTTTACGCTTATGCGTTGGAGTTATATATATGGTCGGGTTAGGGAAACTTTACAATAGGCGGGGTATTAATATATGGTGGGCCCAAGATATATCAGATGCTAGGAAAAAAAATTGTATTAAGTTAAATAAATAAAGGGATGGGGATAATATCAATAAGGTTTTTAATGCATACGGGATAGGGGTATTACGGGAATTAATAAATACTGTTAAATGTTAATATATATGCGGGATTTTAATAAGTTAAAAGTGCTAAATTTATATCAGGGAGGGATTTTTGTAGTGGGTCCCGATATTAATTTAAACCATTTAGAATTAGGATAAAGTATTTTTTGGATTTTTGATGTATTTTTAAATGAAAAGGGAAATTAGTAAAAGGGTTTTTATAAGGGAAAATGAGTGAAATATGGGAAAGAGTAAAAATGAAGGGGAGGGGTATTTTTACAAAGGGAATGATTTTATAGGGAAATTAATAAATGAAATGACCCGTTTTCTCCTTATCCATGCTTGTGAAAAACTGCTTATGCCTACCCATCAACTACCTTAACATTTTTTCTTCTTTTACATGGGTGCCTTTTAGCTTGCAAACCCTTATTCATTTTTCTTTTAAACAACAAACTAGCTAATTCTATTTGTATTTCTTCCAAGGGCTCAGATTAAGCTATTGAGCTCCTTATTTATTTTCTACCTAACTACTGATCTGCCAAGGTTAAACAGTTTGACTAGATATTTATTCTCTATATATCAACATGAAATTTAAAGCATGAAAAATTCAAGATTAAGCTATTTGACTTATCATGGATTATGGCATTTTAACAAGTTGTAAACAATCTTTATTTTGTAGTAAAATTAAATAGTAGTGCCATTTGGATTTGCATCACTTTCATGTTTTATTTTTATTTCTTTTGTGGGGTTCATATTTTCTATTATTTTTTATTTTCTTTCAAGTCCCTTTTTTTTATTTTAGGAATTTTACCCTCTTTACATTTTTTATTTTTCTAATATGGGAAAAAATTTTGTAGAAAGGAAATTATGTACATATTTATAGGACTAATCAAAGTCAATTAAAAATTATGAATCCTATTGTTATAGGACCCTAATAGTGGCTTCACATGGGGATGGCATCTCCTTGTGAGATGTCAAGAACACTATCGACTAGTAGTCTAATCCATTGGGCCAATCCCAAACATGCATACGCCGTGACTGAAAATTTTTGCGCTGAATTTACACATTTTTTTGCAAACTGAAATTTGATTTGAGACTAAAAGGTGCTGCAAACTTCAAACCAAACTACTAAATCATCAATGTATTAGGGCCTTTTCGTTGGCCTCAAATCTTAATGAATTATTTCAAAATTAGCTGAAAAATGAAAACTGAAATAAGCTGAAATCCTACCTACTTAATCTAATCAGTTGTCCAACTGTTAGTTAGGTAGAATGAAACAACCAATGCAACCATTCAAGAATTATGTACTTTGATAGATTTTGCTGCATTTTCTTGTTGATTATCAAAACTGTAATTCTGCAACCTATTAAAAACTTGTCAACAAATGAGAGAATAAGGAAATACATGATTTCCTTTGTTGACTCTAGAATTTTTTCAAAAGGATCTTCCAAGATGTATACACTAATGTTTAACTGATCTAAACAACTATACATCTGTTCTAGATGGCCTCCATGCCATGAAATTGAAATGTTATTTTCATCTTTATCTCCCTGCAAACTTTCAGATAAATTTTGTGATGATATTCCTACTGATTGTAATGTTTGACTGCTAAAACCTTTATCATATTTATTTTGAAACTCATAGTTAGTTAATGGAGGCAGGCTTTGAATGCATTCAATATCCAACATAACAACTATTGGATTATGAAAAACTTGGGAAAATTGTTGCAATCTATTGGATATGGATTTCAATGGGACTTCATAAATTTCAACAAGTTGCTCATCCTTTTCTTTAAAGATGTTATACCACATTTAATTTAAAAGATGAAATGATTCAAAATATAGTGGTATATAACTCTCAAGTATCATCTCATCAGATTTTTCAATAAAATTTAATAACTGTACTTGTGAAACTGAAAAATCTTGATCAAGATTTTCGTTATCTTCTTGGTTGTCACTCACAATACCTAAAGACTGTTGATTATTGATGGCTTTAAAGTTGTTTCTAATAAACTGAAACGAAAAAAAGCAAAGAGGTAAAGAACCTTCACTTATATACAAAATTTGTGCTTTTTCTTCCTCACTCTCATAGATGATTTGCATTAGCTGATCTCTGTATTCCATCTGCTGAAAATGCATTTTTTCATCCTCCAAACTAGCTATTGATTGCTTTGTAAAGTTAGTTTGAGTTTGAAGAACTTAATTGTCATCATATTGATCATAGTCAGGAAAATCATTAAATGAAGTAATGTCATCAAACATACACATTAAATCGGTAGATTCCTCTTCCACATATTGATCTGTAAATCCATTTTTTTATTGGAATTAGGAGGAATTTGTTCATGGCTATCAACTCATTCTATTCCTTCATGGTGATTTTAAACAAAAAATTCATCTTTCATAGTGATCTTTTGTATGATTTCATCTAGTTTTAATACTAAAAGGCTGAGTTTTACCTCTGCAATGTTTTTCTTCTCTTCTTCTGCTTTCAACTTTTCCTTTATGATTTGTAGATTAACTTATACACAACTGCAATTTTCTCAATTTGTACAAGTGTTTCTAAATCTCTTTCTCTTAACTGAAATTCTATTTCTGGATCAAAGGCACTTAGATAATGCAAGAGAGTTGAACGACGAGGAGGTCTTATATTTTCTGGCATTGAATAATAAACTTGATTAAATTTGTCAGAAAATTGTTGTATTGTTTCATTTGGATGTCTGTTTAAATGATTATATTCTTCTATGATCACAAAAATATTGACTTTAATTATCCATCTGTCAAGAAAATTTTTGACAAACTGTTGGAAAATTGAGATGCTTGCAATAGGCAGATTCTTGAACCAACTCTTCATTCTATTTTGCAAAGAAAGATAAAAACGCCTGATTCTAACATCATCTTCATCAATCTCAGATAGGTCCAGATAATTCTCAAAACCTTGAATATGTTTTTGGGAAGTGATGTTATTATTTTCTTTGTCAAACCTCAGAAGAAGTTTGTAATAGTTATCTGGGAAATCATGGAGTATAGGAGGTAAAATGAGGGGCTTATATCTATCAGGAACTTTACAAGGTATAGGAATATGTATAGGGATTGTAAGATCAGTCTTGATTATTTGAGGATTCTTAATTGGAGAATGATCATCATAAGATTCAGAAGAAAACTGCTCGACGGGATTAGGAGAATTAGTATTTACAATCTTTAAAGGAAAATGATTAAAAACTAATCGAAGATCTTCTCTAAAATACAATATACATTGAAATTTTTTCTTAATGAGAAACAACATAATCTATTGGATTAAGATCCATGTTGAAAGCCTGATCTTTCCATATTATTCTTTCAATTTCATTCCTCAAGTGGAGTCTTGATTGTGAAATTGATTTGGAGTAGCTAGGTGGATGATTTTAACCTTTGTGTGGATGATTTTAACCTATAAAATATTTTTGAAGAAAATATTAGTTTCCCCAGTGGAGTCACCAATATGTTATCTGTTAGTAATGTCCCAAGGTTAAAGAAAGAACTCACCGAGGTAACCACAAACCTACTTTTAAGCTTTAGGACCTAGCCTTCCTAATGCTTAGAGAGGGCTCTCTCTATAATATTTAACTTGGTTTATATATATGATTTTAGGCTAGTTATATAGGGAAATTTGGTTTTGGGGTTTTGATTTGATTTTGTGGAGAAATCACTTACTGATATGGATAGATATAGATCTGTAACCCATTGGGAAAATGGAGTCAATGTGTTAAGAAGGTAGATCAGGATCAAGGTCTAAAGGCAAATTTTCACATGGAAAGATAACAAAGTCAGTTCAGATCTCCAGAGGCTAATTGTGAAATGGTTTTAATTAGGATAAAGTGCAATTATGGATTCTTTAATCGATATAAGGAGAGAAAAGGAAGAGGTCAATCGAAATCAGGGAGAAATTAAGGGTTCCCTAGTCTGGATATCAATAGAAAACATTTAAATGAAAATCAGTCAAAACCGAGTGCTTTTAACAAATTTTGAAATATAACTCCTGATTTATCATTTAGATTCAAAAATTATTCATGAATAGATGGAAAACATAAGAAAGTTTATAAAATGACAAGTGAAATAATTCACTAGAGTGGCCCAACACATGAGTCCTATAATATGATTTTTTATTTCCTGTGATCCAGTCTACTGACTTGAACTTGATACAAAAAACCCATCATGTTCAGAATATATGACTACATAAATGTTCAAAAATTAATCCACACTCAATACATCAAATGATTAAGTATTTATACAAATTCTAAACTAGAATTTCTTGAAAAAATATCAATATTGGTTTACAAATATCTCAAATTGTATTACATAAACAGAACTTAAATAAAGGACACTCGAAAACAATGAATTTTTTTTGGCACTATATTTATGGATTGATGGTGAAAAAGAAGATAAATTCGAATTTTATAGCAACTCTTAGTTGATGATGAGGCTTCCAAGTCACTAACTATCTCCTTCCTTTGTGTGTCTTGCTCCAAAAATTCTGCAAACTTGGAGTCCAATGATACCTTTGTATATGTCAATTCAAGATAGATATGTAAAACGTGAAAGAGGTTATTGTATATACATATGTTATTGAGATAAACCTCTTTCTGTTTTCCAATATTCAGTTCCCACTGTTGAAACTATACTCTGCAAAAATATGTCTAAAAAGGAACTTTGCACAGTTTGAAACATAGGCTATGAAGATGTGCATGTGTTTCTCATTATGTAATACTAGTGCATAAAGTGAGATAGGTTTTGGTATTTTGGCATCTTAGGAACATAAACCAATAGTTTCTGCAAAAATATGACTTAAACAAGAAATTTCTGGAAAATGTCCCTTCCTGCTCTGTTTTCATATTTTAACCTTATTGTTCTTTTAACTATTTTTACTTTTACTTCAGATAAAATTAATTGATGCTGGTGAAAGTGTTTTTATCTCTGCTTAACAATTACTTCCTCCATGTTTACTTTTACTGTTTTACCTTGACTGTTCTATTTTTAGTTTTACCTTTTTACAGTAAGAGGTATGTAACAATAAGTAAAATATGTCTTGGAAAGTTACTTTGAACAACTTCGTTGTTGCTGCTATAGATTTTTTTACTCTCTTAGAAAAAATTTACTTAGTAAATTATCCTTTCTCTACTGTATTGCTGGTTTTAGCTTGATTTTTCTTCTGTGTATGAAATTTCTACTCAGTGACGCCTTCGAATTTAAATCTCAAGAATTTGGATTAAACAGTTTGAACTAGTATCAACTGTTTATCATATTTGATGATATACCTGCAAAAAAAATAAACAGTTGGTGAAAAAAAGGCCTATATGGAGTGCAATAATGGTTTTAGGAATAGGGAATTTTGTGGAAGGAGTCCGGATGGTAATGGGGTATCAATTTGGAAATGGCAACGATGTTATGGTTTTATTCGCAAATCTGCGGAATTGACTCAATTTTTGGCTTTTTTGCACAGTGTTAGAGTTACCACAGTAGCTTGGGGTTTTCACGTTGGTTTATTGCATAGTGAGGAATGAAATGGTGGCTTATTGCAATGGATGAATGGTTTAACGCGTTGTGCAGGGAATAAATCAGTGGTTTATCACAATGGATGAATGGTTTAACGCATTGTGCAGGGAATAAATGGGTGGTTTATCATAATGGGCAGGATAAACTACTAGGTAGTTTTCGCACTACGAGAAAGTGGTAAATGGTTTTCACTTGAGAAATGTGATGGAATGAAAGATTGACACGTAGCAGGAAAGTAGGGATGTGAAACCGCCCATTTCGCAAGGTCTTGTGGTGTTAAATGATCACACTATAAGATTTGCGATATGGTTTGATGGCCATTAGATCTGGTTGGTTTAGATTGGACGACTGAGATGATGCGATGGAGTAGCGAGATCTGAAGGCATGGGACCTGAGGCTTTACACTTATGCATTGGAGTTATATATAGGGTCAGGTTAGGGAAACTTTATAATAGGTGAGGTATTAATATATGGTGGGCCCAAGGTATATCACATGCGAGGAAAAATATTTGTATTAAGTTAAATAAATAAAGGGATGGGGATAATATCAATAAGGTTTTTAATATAGACGGGATAGGGGTATTATGGAAATTAATAAATATGGTTAAATGTTAATACATATGCGGGATTTTACTAAGTTAAAAATGCTAAATTTATATCGGGGAGGGATTTTTGTAGTGGGTCCCGATATTAATTTAAACCATTTAGAATTAGGGTAAAGTATTTTTTGGATTTTTGATGTACTTTTAAATGAAAAGGGACAATAGTAAAGGGGTTTTTATAAGGGAAAATGGGTGAAATATGGGAAAGAGTAAAAATGAAGGGGAGGGGTATTTTTATAACGGGAATGATTTTATAGGGAAATTAATAAATGAAATGACCAATTTTCTGCTTATTCATGCTTGTGAAAAAATTCTTCTGCCTACCCATCAACTACCTTAACATTTTTTCTTATTTTACATGGGTTCCTTTGAGCTTGCAAACCCTTATTCATTTTTCTTTTAAATAGCAAACTAGCTAATTCTATTCTTATTTCTTCCAAGGGCTCATATTAAGCTATTGAGCTCCTTATTTATTTTCTACCTAACTATCGATCTACGAAGGTTAAACAACTTGGCTAGATATTTATTCTATATCTATCAAAATGAAATTTAAAGCATGAAAATTTCAAGGTTAAGCTATTTGACTTATCATGGATTATGGCATTTCAAAAAGTTGCAAACAATATTTATTTTGTAGTAAAAGTAAATAGTAGTGGAATTTGGATTTGCATTAATTTAATGTTTTATTTTTATTTCTTTTGTGGGGTTCATATTTTCTATTTTTTTAATATTTTCTTTCAAGTCCTTTGATTTTTATTTTAGGACTTTTACCCTCTTTACATTTTTTATTTTTCTAATATGGAAAAAAAATTTGCAGAAAGAAAAGTATGTACATATTTACAAGACTAATCAAAGTCAATTCAAAATTATGAATCCTATTGTTATAGGACCCTAACAGTGTGGCTTATGCACTCATTCTAGATCATCTAAGGAAGAAGTTGGACAGTAAGGGGCGAAAGTGTATATTTTTTTGATACAATGAAGAATCCAAAGCATACAGATTTTATAACCCATCCACCAAGAAATTTATGATAAGCAGAGATGTATGATTTATTGAGGAAGAAGCTTAGGATATAAGCATTGAGAAAAAATTGAATGTGAAAATATGTTTGTCTCATGATGAAGATGAGGAAGAAATGGCTGCAAGACACCCCTCATTAGTAGCACCACCTCCACCAACACAAGGACAACAAGGGACACCACAAGCAGGTATGAGAACACCCTTGAGAAGTGATGACAATGCTTCTCCAAGCACATCACAAGGAGCAGATTTGAGTGCTTCTACAAGCACAAGTTCAACAAGTGAAAGAGGAACCATATTCAGAAGTTTGAATGAAATTTATGAGCAAGAAGAAGGTATGAACTCTTTATTTGGATTTTATTTTCAAATACAAGATCCTATTCATTTTGAAGAAGCTGTAAAAGATAATAAATGGATAGATGTTATGGATGAAGAGATAAATGCCATAAAGAAAAATAAGGCATGGGAATTAGTTGATCTCCCAAAAGGTAAATAAATGATTGGAGTGAAATGGGTTTATACAACCAAAATAAATGCTGAAGATAAGATTGAAAGGCACAAGGCCAGACTTGTTGTCAAAGGCTACAAGCAGCAACAAGGAAGAGATTATGAGGAAAATTTTGCACTAGTTGCAAGAATGGAAACTGTAAGAGTAGTGCTATCCATAGCAGCACAAAATAAGTGTAAAGTTTACCAAATGGATGTAAATTATCATTCCTAAATGAATTATTGATGGAAGAGGTATATGTTGAACAACCTTTGGGATATGAGAAACAAGGCCAAGAGCACAAGGTATGCAGATTGAATAAATCTCTGTATGGGCTGAAACAAGAACCAAGAGCATGGTATAGTAGGATAGATGCTTATCTACTGGAAAATGGGTTTGAGAAATGTGAAGGAGAACCCACATTAAACATTAAGGAGAAATATGGTAAGATTCTCATTATTGTTTTGTATTTTGATGATGTTATATTCACAGGTAATGATGCTTACCTCATTGAGAATTTTAAGACAATCATGAAGGATGAATTTGAAATTACTGACATGGGATAGCTAAGATACTTCTTAGGAGTAGAAGTAGAGAAAAAATGAAAATAAGATTTTTATTTCTCAAGCTACATATGTAAAAGAAATTTTGGAAAGATTTAAGATGCAGGATTGCAAAGAAGCAATTACTCTACAGTGATGGGATTGAAACTGAGCAAATATGACAGCAACAAGGAAGTTGATCCAAGTTTGTATAAGAGCTTAGTTGGTATCCTTATGTATTTATCTGAAACTAGGCTAGATATTACGCATGCTATGAGTTTAATCTCCAGATTTATGGAAAGGCCAAAGAGGTATGGAATTTTATACGGCACTTCAGAAATTTTAGAATTGACTAGATATACTGACAGTGATTGGGCTGGAAGTATAGATGACAGGAAAAGCACCTCTGGATATGTTTTTCATATGGGATTAGGATCCATTCATGGGCTTCTAAGAAACATCCAGTTGTGGCTTTATCAACAATAGAGGTAGATTATGTGGAAGCTACAACAACAACATGTCAGGTAGTACGGATGAGAAGAATGTTAAGAAGTTTGTGTCATGAATAGGTAAAAGGCATGACAGTTTATTGTGATAATAGCTCAGCTATAGATTTATCCAAGAATTTAGTGTTTCATAAGAGAACGAAACACATTGATGCAAAGTATCACTACATCAGAGAATTAGTGAACAATGGAGAAATTGTTATGAAGCATTGAAGAATAGAAGAGAAGTTTGTTGATATCTTAACAAAACCATTGGGGCAAAAAAAATTTAATCATCTCAGAAAATTTCTGGGTATGTAAGATAGCAACAACTGTAATTAAGGGGGAGTGTTGGAAATTAATTCCAACTGCAAACCTGAGTAGTAGGACAACAAGCTTTAATTTTGATTTGACGAGAGCAACAGAGATTTATTGTTTTGGTTTTCACTTAATCGTACATTAAATTTCTGGGTTTGAATCCCTACATCAACAACTTAGCCATAGCCCTCTCTGATCCATCAAATCATGGTCTACACCACGTTACCTCCCTCCTTAACATCATTCACCTAACTACATTTAAAAAAAGGCGTGATAGGACAAAGTTTGAATTTTGGTTTTAATGTTTTAGGTCATATAGTTTTATAACATATATATATATATATATATATATATATATATATATATATATATGTAATAGATGGTAGCAGAATGTATGTAGAGACTATGTGTTAAATAGTAAAGACAGATAAAATAGAAAACAGAGAAAGCTTAGAGAGTAGTGTTTTGTAGCAGCAAAAGAGTTGTGCGTTGCCGCAAAGAAAGCCCTGTGTTGCCGCAACTAAAACTGTGTGTGTTTCTACAACAGAAGCTCTGTGTGTAGCAACAAAGGAAGCTGTGTGTCTAGCAGTAAAGGAAGCTGTGTGTGTAGCAGCAAAGGAAGCTGTGTGTGTAGCAACAAAGGAAATTGTGTGTAGCAGCAACAAAAAACTATGTGTAGAAGCAACAAAAGACTATGTGTTGTCGCAACAGAAGACTGGGTGTAGCAATAATAGAAGACTGTGTGAAGGTAGTGAATGAATAACAAATTGAGGAGTATTTGATCGTAATCCAGAACTGTAGTTCTGAAGAAATATTGTATTTTGTAACAGTTTTTTTGTCTTAATCAAATAGAGTTTTACTCCATCTCTCTGTCCATATCGGTTTTATTATTATCTTTGTGTTTGAAGAGCAATTTTTGCTTCCTCTCTATTGTTCCAGAATAATCAGAAATTCCAAAAGCACATGTTGTGGTATACCCAACAAGTGGAACTGATGGTTTCAATGATTGCAAAATTATGGTCGGTAATTTGGTTAAATATAGGTATGTTGGTATTTTCCCTTCTCAAATTCCAAATATTATCTTTTCCAAAAGGTACTATCCCAATTGAGTGAGTGGCCTGAGCATACCTAAGACGTCTTGTCTTCTCAATGCATCATGTACAGGTGTTCGAGTACTAGCTTATTCCTCAATCTCACATGCATCAAGTATGTACTTGCTTTGTTTTCTCTTTCTTAACTTTGGAAGATGCTTTGTGTTTATGTGTCTAGCATGTTGGAGAGTGTCCATCCAAGTGTCCTAGTTCAGTTTCACTTAGTCTAGTTTTAGTTGAGTCTAGCTGTAATCATTTAATATTGATGTCTCCAATGTAATCTTATTTAACAGATTCATAATATTGAGAAGAGAAATAATCTCCTCCACTTCTTTTTTTTCAATTCTTGTCATGGTATCAGAGTTAGTTTTCATAAGAGTCCCTGAGAGAGTGGAAACTTGAGCGAAGTTGGAGTAGCGGAGAGAAGAAGCGAGCATGCATAAGACTCTTTCAGAGAGTAGAAGAAGTTTGAAGATGCTTGAAGACGTATCATGCGAAGAAGCACCACGAGAAGGAAGAAGCCAGTGAAGGCGCACACGAAACAGATTGAAGAAAAATCTACACATGTGTAAGACTTCTTAAGAGAAACATAGATCGAAGCTATGTTGTGTAAGACTCCAGAGAAACAACATGAGCATGTGGTGAGTGAGAGATCCAAAAAAATATTATTGAGGTGCAGAGATCCAAAAGAAAAAGAAGAACAAAGAACTAGTAGAAGAAGCCCCTCATAGCTAAGTGATTTTTGTTTTTAATTTAAGTTTTGTTTTAGCCAACACTCTTTTTGAAGGAAAATTCAGGTCGATGAGCCATGAATGCTAGTTTGAGGAATATACTAGGGCCGATGAGCACTAGTTTGAGGGAAATAATAGGGCTGATCAATGCACTTTTGAGGGAGATACTGCCAACAAAAACATCATATAAGCATGAGTATATTTGGTGAGATAATCCCACTTGACTTAGTGGCAGACAACGTGTTTGCAACAACACAGGTTAGTGAAGAAGAGACAAATACAGAGACAGAGATAAATATAGATGCAAAGAAAGAATCATACAAAGGAGAGAAGAAAGAGAGATAGAGGCAGAAGGAGAGAACGAAGTGCAACAAGATAAAGTTTCCATTGCAGAGAAGAAGGAACAAAACCAATGTTGACTTGAATATGTTTTTACACTTACCATTGGTTTACAATGTGCACATAAACAAAATCATTATGAATATGACTTAAAGTTCCTTGAAACATGGCTTGCAACACCATGTCTAGTTGAGGTCTACAAAGAAGCTGTAGATATGAATGTTGAATACAGCATGCATGACGAACATGTCAATGGAATTTTCAAATATTGGAGTTTTTAAGAGAAAATATTATTCTCAGCTTATGTTGCAACAAATTGATGATGAAAAGTGCAATAGATAAGACAATATGTGGTAGCAGCCCACATACAAGTAATTTCTTGAAGAAGTCTAGAACATGCTTAGACAGTCTAGAAAAATATAAAGACTTGCACCAACAAATAGAGAAACAAATTTCTGAAGAATACAACAACAACTAAATGTTGAAACAGTTTAGAGGCTATAGAATCTTGAAGAAGAGAAGAAGAAAACTAAATCTAGTTGAACTCGTTTTTTTTAAATTGTAAGCCTCACTGAGACATATACTAGCAGGTACCTTAATTAAATTTTTATGTCGTTGTAATTAAGGGGGAGTGTTGGAGAATCTAATTCCAACCACTTGCTAGGTGTCAAAATCGTCAATCCAAGTGTTCCAGTTCAGTTTCACTTAGTCCAGTTTTAGTTGATTCTCTCCACAGTCATTTAATATTGATGTCTCCAATGTAATATTATTTAACCGATTCGTAATATTGAGAAGAACAATCCTCTCCTCCACTTCTTTTCAGTTGACACTTATTTTCAGTTTTCAATTCTTGTCATAACATAGCTAACTAGATATAATTTACTTTTTCTCTAGGATTACTAAAAAAACTGCCACACTAAACTCGCCCAAAATTTATTTAAACTATATAGCTTTGCAACAAGACCTTCAAGATGAATTCCCTTCTGCTAGAGGTACATATTTTAACTTTGTTCTTTTGAAGAAAACCCATATTTTTATATTTAGACGAAACATTCAATGTGATAAGCAATTTTAATATGCTTGCAAGGGGATGGAGAATGAGCTCTAGACCTATGCACTTTGCATAGGTAATCACAATCCACTATGTTTGAATTTATTGTGCCTTATGCTATTTATTTAATTTAAAGAGTTTAGTGTGCTTAACATTGAACGGGCCCTTCTAACTTGCCCTGTGATGGCTTGGTTTGTCATAGGTATGGATACAAAACCTTAGTAGTCACACTCCTACATCTCTCTATTCTATGGCCCAACTAATCCGTGACCTCTCCTCATTTACATCTTTCTCTCCATTATCAAGGAAGCTTCGAATTTTATGTGGATGAACACTACCCCAAAAGTTTCCTTGCTTGTAGATTATTCTGATTAAAAGCTTAATTTCTTCCAAATAATTCTATACTCTTCAGGGTTTATGTGTTATGCCAAAGACTCACAACTTAGCTCATCCCTAGCTTATTGTTGTGTGTGTAATATGATTGTACTGTCTTTAATAGGTGGGAAGTTTTATTTATGTGAGTTGTTACCTCGAAGAATGGTGAGGACACTCTTAAGGCGCTATTGTGTTTTTCTTGTTATTTACATCTCTAATACTTATGAAACTTGTTCAGTGGAAGTTGGATATTTTGATTGTCAAAAATGGTTAATCCTTTCTCTTAATTCTAGTATCAAAGATACTTGACCCTCTTTGATTCTCATATATCTTAATTGCATAGAAACTGAAACTTAATGCTATTCTAAAAAATACTTGACCCTCTTTGATTCTAATATATCTCAATTGCGCAGAAACTAACACGAGATTGGTTACTCTCTTTGTTTCATGGTTGTCGAGGTTTTCATTATGTCGACGCTATTGTTGGAAAGGCAAAGACAAGTTTTTTTTTTTTTTTACACAATAACACGAGTTCATGACACAAACTTGACTACCTACAATGAACCCGGTGAAGAGTATTTAAAAATTTTCAACTAGCGACTCACATAATATAACTTGACATGTAACCACACACTAAATTCATCTATCATTTAACTACTCAACACTCTATTGAATAGCTCTCTAAATATAGTGAAACCTTCATGTGAGATTAATTATCTTATTTTAACATTCCTTAATTATGACCATATTAATAACCATAACTCAAACATGACTCAACTAGGCCTTCTAGGCTTACAATAGAAATTGATTCAATTATCACTGAAACATGCGTGATCGTCTATATCTTACCTAGGCTTACATTGACTCAAAAATTTTACATCATTTCATTTTATTTTTCTCTGCTTCGACATTCTATATCCTCGAAATTGGTTCATTCTCTATTACGCTTTCTAGTTGTAGGCCCCATATTTCCTTACTTGCTGCTGCCGCAATTTTTCTTTGAATTTTCTTGAATTTGTGATGAAACAAAATTTGATCTTGTCTTCTACACCTTTCTCTTCAAACATTCATTCAATCATGGAGTCCTACCACAACATTACACCTTAAAACTCTCTTCTTTCCTCTTCTTCTTGCACTTCATATTCCTCACTTTATTTCTCCCATATCTTCCTGTAACTTGCTCACTAAAGATCATTATTCACCATTTCATTCAATTCTTTTATTTCATCTGTTTCTTTAATACTTGCTTCAATTTGTTCGATTTTATTTTGAATCCATTCTTCAATGAACTTCAAATCTGCATCAGAATTATTAACAACCTTGCTTTCAACTAATGCTCTCATGCTATTTTGAGTACTTGCATATTAAAAAACAATGCTAAAAATACCTTTATTATGCTCTTCACTGAGAGATTCCTTTTCTACCTCTTCCTTCTATGTCTTATTTTCCAATGTTTTAAAAACCTATGCTAATGCAAAAATGTAGTCTTTCACTTGGCTTCCAAACACAAGTGAGTTTCTCTCACAAAATAATAACATATCAATGTGTTATTTCTATTTCGTTATGTGAAAACAATCATCACCAGTTAATAATTATTCATCAAATTCAACTTCAAAAATTCCAATTGTTGGATCCACCAAACAATTTTTTTCTCTATTGATAGATTTATCTAAACCAAACTTAGTTACTTCTTGTTTGCACACTGCTTCATGAGAAGGTCCAACTGATTCATAGCATGTTGCTACAATGGTTGCTGCAACCTTCATTTTTTCATCAAACATGGTGCTTATTGTTAGAAAGTTATATATTACAGACCAATGCAACACATAAAATATGCAGAAATACAAACACAGAAAACATATAAAACCAGAGAGACACAAATATATGTTTTTCACCCAATTTGGGCTACGTCCACCCTGAAAAACCATCTTTCCTTTGTATTATCCTGAAAAATGAAGAGACACAACCTACAATAGATCCATTGTAATATCCTATGTTCTCTCTCACAGTCTCCCTTTTTGTTTCTCAATCTGAGAATACACATACAATGCACATCCGCAATACAATACCCTCATACAAAACAAGGGGTTTCCTTCTATGGAAAAAAACCCTAAATTAAACATAACTTCTACTGTTAGATCATCCGCCTAATTTAACGACCCAGATTGACTAGAAATTACAATACTTTTACAAGGCAAATTTACATCTATTTTTAGCTTCAGGGATGTTGTCCTCCCTGGACCCCCCAGGAAACGTTCAATTACGATCGGCGTTGTTGCCCTGTTAAGAATAGGGGTCCAACATTGTGATACATCTAAATAAAGAAGATAATCATGCTCCACACCCAACGCTTACCATATTACTATAATCAATCCTTGTTTGAAACATGTCATCAACATAATTTAATCCACAATATTGTGGTATATTTGAGCATGCATGTTTTCATTATGAATTCCATTCACAATTTCAGCTTTACCAAATTCATCACCTGTTTCTCGATGCACTAATGCACATCTAACTTTGCAGTCATCATCTTCCGCACCATCAACGTTACAGTGGAGTTCTTGAGCATTGATATTCTCTTACCGTACTTCACATATAGAGGCTTGAAATTCTCTCTTTGTAAGTTTTGTTGCATATTCTTCATATGCATGCTTGCATAACTGGTTTCATGATCATTTGAACTATCCACATTACAGTGGAGTACTTGAGCATTGATATGTTCTTTCATTGCTTCACATACAGAGGCTTAAACTTCTCTATTTGCAATATTTGTTTCATATTCTTTATCCATGTGCATTTTTTCATAATTGGATTCAATTTTATAGAATTCATGACCATCTTCCACTTTTGAGTGGGATTCTCCAAGCTCTGTTGTCCTCTTAGATTATTTCTCATCTACTCTCAAATTTGTGTCTCACTGAGAAAATTGTGACACTTCTTTCTCATGCATGTAACTCCCCCTTTGAACTAAATTCTTTTTTCAAGATCTTTCATGCTTCCTTGGAAGTTGTAGCTTTTTCTACCTTGCACATAATTGTTTCATCCATTTCTTGCTGAATAAAACTAAAATCTATGAAATCATTAAAAATAGGAGGGGGTAGCAGATCCACGCTACACCAATCAGCTTCGATTTATCTTGTGCTGAACTTATCAGTTCCTCGGTTGCATCCGTAACCTCTCTAAACATGGCAAAAATATTTTCCTCTTTTTTAAATCACTTTTCTTACTCTTCTTTAGTCACGCTTTTCAACCCATGACGGTTGCCATTCCTTTGTCTTATACTTAATTGTGTGTTTCATGAGGCTATGTTCCATATCGCCCCTGAAAAAAATATGGATTTTAATATGTGCCCCCATAAGGCACAAAATTCATCCAAAACCCTATCATGTTTGAAAAAATACTAGATAATTTTTGTAGACTCATGGACTTTGTAAAGCCCTAAATTTTCTTTTCAATAAAGCACTTTTTATAGTATTTAATAAAACACCTTTTCAAATCATTGATGCTTCTAAAGCCTTTATAACTCCTCATGTAAAATATTTATAAAATAAAGTTTATAAAGCCCCTTTTATCATTTATGAATCCCTTCTCAATTAATTAAAAAACATTTTAATAAGATTTACCAAATCCCTTTTGAAAGGACTCTTAACAAAACCTTTTTAAATCTCTTCAAAAATTTTATAAACCTCCTTTTGAAAAGGTCTCCTTTCATAAACTTTAAATTTTTTTTTCATAAAATAATCCTTTCCTTATTATGAAAATCTCCAACTCCACTTACCATATGTGCCCTTTCAATTTTCCAAACCTAACATGGTTTGGTCTAAGATCTTATTGCTTGTTAACGCTCTCGTTGATTGGGGAGTCCCACGTTAGTGATCTAATGCATCAAAAGTTCAAGGAACCCACGTGCTGTATCAACGTGCTAAGTTTACCAATTATAATGTGGATATTTTCTAAGCCCTCCAGCGTTATAATGCCCTGTATACCACTGCAGTGAGCATTATAGCTGAATAAAGAGAAAAAAATTGTTTCTGTGATATCTCTCACAGATTGCTGCTAATTTATTTGTCTTTCGACTATACAATTTTTTTTTCTCTGATCTCTATGCCCTTAGCTGTGATACCAATCAGTAGGAAAGGAAAAGAGGAGAAACAAAAATAATTAGCACAATAATACCAACTGTGGCTCTTATTTATTGATCACATAAACTGGATTGAGATTATTTACAATGAACCCGGTGAAGGGTATTCAAACCTTTTCGACTACAGACTCGCCTAATATAACTTGACATGCAACCACACACTAAATTCATCTATCACTTAAATCAACTTGAGTTAACACTGAGTTGACCAAATCTCTAAGTATAGAAAACTCTTCATGTAGTAATTATCTTATTTTAATAGCTATTGTTTAATGTATCGTATACATGTTCGTATATTTTAGTGAATTACATTTTCTATATGTAGTCACTTATTTGAATGTTCATAGGAAGTCACAGTTTCATATATATATATATATATATATGGTTACGATTGATTAATATATGGAAATTGTTAAGTGAGTTTCCCAAATTCTCATTTATATCTTGACTAATTTTCGAAATTGAATCTATTGCTCGAATTTTATTTTAGGGGAATAGAGACATACATGATTCCCATTTGGGGTTTTTCTTTTTAAAAGATATTTTGATTCACAACAACAACGTGTTGAATCATCTCATAAATAAACAAGTATAACACCTTTCCTTCTTAAAATTAGAATTCTATTACACTCAACCCTTCTCTACAATTTGTTCCTTCTTAAATTCCTAAATTCAACTGTTATAAATTAAGAAAGTGGCACATGCACATAATATACATTCAATTCGATAACTCATAGAGAAGAATTGGCATTTATCTCTTCGTGTAATAATTTTAGATATTTTTTCTAATACGACATTCTCATTCGAGTTGGGTCACATTTCTGATATATTAAATGTATAATTTCATTAATCCAAGAATTCAATTCATCGCAGTTTCTAGAGCAGATTTTGACGATTCAGAGTGGAGAGATGCAATATATATAACTAAATTTCTAAATCTTAAATGTACCTATGAATATGGAGGCGACTAAAGCATAATAAAAGGAAACCGTTTGAGTTTCAATTCAATATAAATACTACTCACATCTACAACTAAATAGAATAATATCTCCTTCAATTTTCTAGCTTACCGTAAAATTCATACAGAATCACAATTACTCCTTTACCAGAACTCTATTGTATCCAATCGAATTAAATTGAGAAGAAATTTTTTCCTCACAACAATAAACCTTCTCTTCTGGTTATTACCCATGCTGATATATTTTCCTCTAGAATAAAAAACATCTTGTTATTCTTGGGTAAGGTATTTTATTCTCTCTCTCCCTTGCATACTTTCCTTAGTGGCTTCCCGCTTTCCTAGAGTTTCCTAAGTCACATAGCCTACGTTTTTCTTATTTTTTTTCAAAAGTCTAATTTTTCTATTTAAATCCTGCCTTTTCCCATCTCATGCTTTATTCACCCAATCCCAGTGTTGTCTCCCCCACACTCGGTGATTTATTATATTTTTCTCTCCCAATCTAATCAATCCCATAAATTCACTCATATGTATTTTTAGGATTAGTTTGGGAAAGTTTTATTTTCATCCTACCCATCCACATTTGATTCTGGATTAGGATAATGATCTAATTAATTCACATGTTCTTTTCCAAATTAATCCTCTAAGGTGATATCTCTAATATTATTCAAATATATTAAATACAACATCATAGTTACTTCAAAGAGTCAATTATGGCTTCCTTGTCATTACCACAAATAGTCTAGAATACTAAAAGAATATTTACATGAACATAGAGGGGTATTAGAGTCAACGTCTAGTTGAGAATGGGACTTGCTTTACCTCACGCTAGTATTTCACCCTTAGGGTGTTATTAGTTAGAAATGAATTCCACCCTCGATGGCCCTTGCCAATTCTTGAGCTTGTCCCTCCTCGACTTAACGAGAACTCCCTAAATGTTATTTTTGCAGGATGTTACTTTTTTTGAGGTAAGGGTTTTGTTATGTTCCTGTTACTAGATTACATATTCATCTACACAAAACTAAGTTCTACAAAATTATTTTTTTATCTTTATGAAAAATTATAATACCCAATTTATTTTGTTATTAAGAATATTAAACTAATTTTCTTAGTACTTGGAATACAATTAAAAATAAATTTGTTTCCATAAAGTAGAAAAGGTTTCCATGTTCTACAATATTCACAATTTATTACAATACTTCCATACACATGGTTCAAGCAGTTCTTTAAACTACCCATGTTCACAAATAACTTATAATACAAGATTTATTTAAACATAAAAAATAAAGAAAACTTGCAGACACTTATCTAGACTCAGACTCAAATATAATAAGAGTCAATTAGGAAGAACACATAACCCAACTAGGAGACTTCCAATGACATACGGTCTCTCCATGAGCTTCCTCACTCTAGACAGTTTAGAAAACAATCATTGAGTTAACCCTTTCTTGAACCTTAAGACTTCATGAGTCAAGTTCACAATTATTTACTCAAGGAATTCTTCCAAGGGTTCCAATGGCTATGTGTCTAGCTTAAGAACACCGCAGTCCTGGAAATTTCCTAACAAAATTCGCAACATCCTGTGCAAGGTTCAAAATTTCTCACCGTTCTTCTCTCTTCATCCTCCAGCCTACATCTTCCATGGTTCGATATTTTTCCATAGAGATGGGGTTTTCCCATGTATATGGAGAGGGAAAAAAATATAACTATCTATAAATATCTTGAGGTTTGCAATTCATTTTTCTCGGTCTTTCCCCATGACTTTGAAACATGTCATTTTATTTCAAAATCAATATTGTCTTCACTATAAACTTCCACTAGGCTCCTTGCACTGAGTCATAAGTCATTAACTCCAATAACATAAAAATAAAAGTACAAGTAAATGTAAAATTAACCCACAATAGGCATTCCCATCACAGGGTGTTACATATTCCCCCCCTTGTATGAAACATCGTCCTTGTTGTTTAGTCAAGTTGTTTGGAATAAGTGAGGATATTTCTTATGCATAAAGTATTCATCCTCCCAGATGGTCTCTTTCGGGTTAAAGTTCTTCAATTTCACTATATCATGGGTGATATCTTGCCTCTGTAACATTATTTCCTTCTTCTCGAGAATACGCTGATGCTCTACTAGGAACACTCCTTCTAGTTTGACCTTCGCCATAATCATAGCTTATCATTAGTTCAGACTAATCATATTTTACATTTATACATTTCAAATTACAAAAGAAAATATATACTTGTTCTTACCAGTTAATCACATGTCTAAGATTGTCCATATATGTTTTTAATAATGAAACGTGGAACACATTATGAACTTGAATGTTGCTAGGTAATGCAAGTTGATATGCTACAGGCCCAATTCTTTCAAAACATGGAAATTTCCACTTTATTCGGGTTCTAATTTTGGAGAAATTCCACAATGCAAGGTACTCCTCTTAGTCTTAACTAGTACATAAACATTATCTCCTACATGGAATTCACTTTAGGTTCTCTTCTTGTTCACATAAGATTTTTTCCTATCTTGGGAAAATTTTAAATTCTGGTGAACTTTTCTCACTACTTGCTCCATTTCGGCTAATATATCAGGTCCTATCATCAGTTTATCTTAATGGATATTCCAATTGGTGGGTATTATGCATTTTTTCCCATATAGCACTTCAAAGGGACTTATTCCGAATGATTCATGGTATCTATTATTATAGGAAAATTCAACTAAGTGGAGATATTCCTCTCACTTGGTTGACTATTGTATCACATACATTCGCAACATATCTTCAAGCACTTGATTAACACACTTAGTATTTCCATTAGTTAGAGGGTGGTATGCGGCATTGAACTTAATTTCTGTACCCAAACCTGTTAAAAAGGTCTTCCAAAAGGCTGAAGTAAATTTCACATCCCTATCTAAAATCACCACCATTGGTATACCATCTAACCAAAATATTTCTTTCGTAAATATATATGAAATTTCCACAGTTATATTATATATTTTCTTGTATAAAATTATTTTTCTCACTCAATTTTCCCACCACTACTAACATGGAATCATTTTGAATTTTAGACTTATGCAAACCTCTAAAATAATCCGAAGTGGTTGTATTCCACTTCCATTTAGGTATGGGTAGTGGATGGAGTAAACAAAGAGGATGTTGATGCTCCACCTTCACTGAAATCCAGGAATTTCGCCAAATATTTTTTAATATCCCTCCTCATATCTATCCAACAATATTCCTTTTTTTTAACGAAAAAAATATTTTTTAATAATCGAGTGGGAAACATACGGATTTTTATGAAACTCATCTAGCATAAATTGTTTAATATACATTTAGTTAGGAACATATATCCTACCTCTAAAGGTCAGCATATAATCACTGTTTATGCCATACTCAGATAACTTACTAGAGTTCTGTGCCTGACTAGTATAGCGCCATAAGAATTTTTATTCGAGATCTTTATGAGAAACTTCCTTAATTTTATCATAATGTATATATTTTTTATTTCACTATAAGAAATTTCGTACACACAAATTACTTTTCGACATAACATATCAACCACTCGATTCTGCTTCCCCTTAGGATGTATTATTTAAAAGTTGAATTCATTTAAAAAATCATTCCATCTCGCGTGGAAACCATTTAAGTTAGGATGGTTAAAAAATATTGTTAAATTACTATGATCAATCATAAAAAGGAATCTCTTTCCAAATAAGTAGTGCTGCCATACCTTGAGGGTGTGGACTACTATGGTTAGCTCTATATCATAAGCAGATTATCAGTTTTCATGATATTTCAACTTGCACGATTCGTAGGATGTTTCACTCCCCTCCTTCATCAGAACTCCTTTGAATCCGTCTTGGAATGCATCCACATACACCGTGAACTCTTTTTTTGAATCGACCAATTTCAGCATGGCAATTGTGGCCAATAAATGTTTCAAATGGTCAAAAATTTGCTGGAATTTGGTTATCCATTTAAAGGCTCTTCCCTTTATCTAAATTGAAGTTATAGGGTACACAATCCTAGAAAACCCTTCAATAAAATGATGGCAGTGACCATCCAATCCCATAAAAGACTGAATATCTGTAACATTTTTAGGGATAGACCATTCCATGGTAGTTTTAATCTTCTCACGATCCAAACTTCTGCCTTCTAACGAAATAAAGTGTCCTAAATATTGGATATGGTCTTTGTAAAAATCACATCTGCAATATTTAGAATAGAGTTGGTTGTCACACAATGTTTGCAGTACTATCCTTCAATTTTTTTCGTGCTCCTCCAAATTCCTTGAGTAAATCATAATATCGTCAATAAAAATAAAAGAAACATTTTCCACGTAACAATGGAACATACCATTCATGAGAATCATAAAAGTGGCGGGGGAGTTAGTAATCCCAAAGGGAAATACCACAAATCCATAGTGAATGTAACGAGTTCAAAACATTGTCTTACAAATGACTTCATCTTTTATCTGAATCTAATGATATCATGATCATAAACTTATTTTCAGGAACACATTAGCATCTCCGACCTGGTCAAATGGGTCATCAATTCTAGGGAGAGGGTATTTATTTTTAATGGTAATATTTTTGAGTTGTCTATACTCAATACATAATCATGGAGTACCATCATTTTTTCTTACAAATAATATAGCGACTCCCCAAGGTGACACACTTGAGCGAATGTAAGCTTTATCAAGGAGGTCTTGATGCGTGAACCTAAAACTTAATTTAATGCTAAAGTAAAATATATATACTCAACAATATTTTATTGAATTTAATCTTCATGGGATCTTAGATGAAGAATTTAAAAATTTAGTTGACATGAAAAATATCATGTTTTTCATGGGGTTCTTGTGTGGGTTCCTTAAAATCCTAAACATAAAATTTGAATAATAGAATTACATATATGTTAATACTAAATACTAATGGAAGAGACAATTTTTTATTTACCATTCATGAAATCCATTAAATCGTCACCGTAGAGGAATGCATTTTCCAAGGCTTTTCCATTGTGTTTCTCCCAAATCTGCACCACTTTTTTCCGAGATAGAATGTTTGGAGTAGGGAAAATGTAGATGTTTTTGTTCATAGTACGCGGGTCGCTCACATTCCTTTTATCTACGAGAATAACTTGAGAATTTCCATGAGATTTGATGATATAAAATTTTCATAAAATATATTTTAAAAATCTGAAAAGGTTTCTTATCCTTGATAATTTGCATTGGTAACTTTATTAGTGGAATATATAGCTTATAATATAAATTAAATTACTATATAAGTAGAGGGAAGTTACAATTAAACTGAAGAAAGTGAAATTGAGGGAAATTATTTATGAAATTTTTAATTAATATATTATATTGATGTAATAATTCTATCATTTTTATTATTATTTATTCTAGTAACAAAATTTGACAATAATGTACATTTCCACCAGTGCTCAAAGTGGACTTGGGACATCTCCCATTTACAATAAAAATTAAATATATTGTATATTAAAAAAAACAATGTCGGCTATAATGATGATTAAATTTGACTAAGACCAATATGGTCTATCAATCCTTAAGAAAGTAAGATATCAATTGAGATTCTTTGAAGATTTATTCCCACGATCAAAAAGAAGGAAGAGAATTGTTCCTATATAGTCATAGTTTTATTGACTTAACAAGACAAGAAGGTTGGTAGTGTGAAAAATATTTTGAAAATTAGAACAAATGTAAGTGGCAGTTAGGCAACCCAAGTGAAATTTCTTATCTTCAAGTTATTAACTTCAACCCTCTTAGTAACACAAAGGTGAAAAAATATTTTGTCCCAATTTTTTTTTCAGAATAGGCCAATGGTTTCACTTTGAGTCTTATGATAATTATATCTTATCTTGGTAATGCCCATTTTCTTCTTAGCATGGGTGAAGATAGAAAGATAATTTTGGTTTGTCGGATTTGGATTGATCAACTCCTTATAACATCGTATCTTCCTTTTTCATTGTAACTTCTTATTGTTCCACAAATTATCCTTAAATTCGGAAGTAATAATATTATTATCCTTATTATTCAAGATGATCTCCTCTGTTACCCCCAACTGTGCAGTGAAGACCAAACATCCTTACACTAGCCTTTCTTGAGTTGGAGGTGGGGCTTTTCGATAGAGTTAGAGTAAATTATAGGATACCTCTTGGATTCCATGTTGTATAGATTCTTCTTATACGTGAGATACCTAATCATGTCCACGGTTTCAAAGGTGGAAAGGGTATATTTAATCAAGTGGATATGATAGGGAGTGTTT
Source organism: Pinus albicaulis (assembly GCA_034641835.2). NCBI lineage: Eukaryota > Viridiplantae > Streptophyta > Pinopsida > Pinales > Pinaceae > Pinus > Pinus albicaulis. The sequence goes on along the minus strand of CM076581.1, from coordinate 1,247,960,363 downwards.
CCTTTAATCTTCTTCAATGACTCTCTAGATATATTGCCACCCTGAACCTCACAACCATATAGACTAATACGGTGGAAGAGTGTCTATAACAAGAACTTGTTTTACTCCATGCCCAAGTATATATTGATTTGAATTTTTTTTTAAGCATATAATAATATTTATAATGTCCAATTATCCTTTTCTTAATGTTATAATTCCAATTGTGTTGATGATGAATGTTGATTCCCAGATATTTCAATGAGGAAATTTTGTCCAAGTAGTTATTATCATGAATGTAGTTATCATAGTTGATCTATTTGGATTTAATTATTATGAATTTAGTCATATTGTAATGAACAATCACACCCATACTGGAGTAGTAACTGTGGAGCAAGATAAGTTGCTCATCAAGATACTCATGGATCCTAGATAAAAAAATAATAGTGTGTAACAACTCCACTTCCTAATTTTATTTATTTATTTTTAATGGAATTAATACCATTTACATACAAAATATTTAATGTATTTCGTCACACCCTGAAGAACACTACCTAACAGACATTTTGTTTGTTGTACTCTGGTCTACTTAATTGAGATGTCGATGTATTTTCTAGCATAATACTATTATCATGCTTTTTATTATTATTGAAATCTACTTCTTAGGATCATAGTTCAAATACATATTGCAAATATGTTTCCATGTCATTTAATTGACCAATTTTCTTCCAATAGATAATGGTAATTAGTAGTTAAGGTCTCATCCTTAAATCTTAATCTATAATTAATTTCCAAAATTCCCCATTCCTATGTTCTACCCACAACAATATAATTCCCACACAATTCGTATTTCATTTATATCATTTAACTTTATTAAGGTGTTACGTTACACATCTATGGCATTATGCTTATTCCCATTTGATATATATATATATATAGATATATGAAACCTTGGTTTCGATTTTTCCTCTTGCATTTAAATGTTTACTTTGTCATTTTTCATTCCACGCTATCATTATGGACCTACGGGAATATATATTATTCCCATATGTATATGCATGACGTCGATTTTTCTCAGGAGTTCTCCACATCATTCTTCCATGGTACATGGCTATAGATATAAATTTTTTTTGGCATTTATGAATGGTTTAATGGAACTCCGGCTCCGTATGAGTTTACACCAAATATTTGAGTCTTATTTTTCATTTGTTCCACAGTACTTAGTTATGACAGCCGTCATATGGCTTAGTCATTTATTGATTTAACCCTCCAGCTACGAGCTTAATCTCCCTCGTCAGTTATGTTCTACGTGGGAGGTTGAGATCTGATCGTATCTATGAGTAGGGTTTCCTTCCTTCCTTACGTTTTTTCTGTATCTCTTTTTCCTATCATTCATCACTATTTTAGCAGTAGTCCCTCGGCTTCAAGAAATATTTCTTTTAACCTACAAGGAAAAACTAGTTCATAGCCTCAAGGTTAAACTCTTTGCTCTTATTAGATTTATCAAGTAATAACAAAACTCCCACCTTGTTTTTAAACTCTATTATGTCGATTTAACTTGTAGGTCTCTAGATTTTTGTTTTCATTTTGATCTAAATGATTATTTTGTTTCATATAATCTTTGAAATTGATTTGTATTTTAGGGTTGTAGTGATGGGTTCATCCCCATCACGCTGCGTCCTTCACAGAGACTCCTGTGGTCTAATTCTTATATTGTTGTGGCAACACAAATGGTAAAAAATATTCCAGCATGCAACTTGAAAGACTCCCTTGCCTGGATATTTTTCAGATACGATTGTGCCTTTGGATACCACCTCGCATTTGTTAGGAAATTTCATTTATGTGTTTTGACAATAGAATTCAACTAGGGGTTCATTCTTCCCTCCTTTTATTTCGATTTCCAATTAAGATTGTGACTGTCTAATGCGATTTTGTTTAATGCAGGGGAAGGATTTACCACATGGGAACCATTCCTTCTCCCGCATGTGGAATTACTCAACTGTTTACTTCTTGCGGCATTTCCAATCCTTCCAGGTAAGCATTACGTCTCCATAGCTTTACCTCTTTTCTTAATTATAAAGTTGGTTTCTCAAAATTTCTACTTTTTGTTTGATTTAATGGCTCGCTCTTCTCTTTTCAGAGAATCCACCACCTTCATGACCTACATTCTCTTTTCCAATACCCTTTGGTTTACGAATTAATTATTTGACCATCCAACCAATTTGGTTCAACGTTTATTGTATACTTTTGGCTTAGAACGTAAATAAATATCAGAGATAAGAATTTCTATTTTATTATGATTTAATAAATCTCGACTGCCATTATTTCAATCTCTCATATTTCTACTATGCCCTTTTATTCCGTATGCATAGGAGTTTTAGGAACTCAATTTGTTTGCACAATTATTCTTCTTATTACAATTTCTCGTCTGTAATGATTTAACTTTTATTGAATTTCAATTCTTGGTAGAGACAAGGTCTAATAATTGATTCCCTAAATTGTACAAGAATTTCACAATTCCATGTTCTCTCCAATTTTATTCGTTTTTTTATCGAAGAATTTCAAGTAAGATTTTTCTTGAATTTAATTAAAATTTCTTTGATTCTTTGATTCTGCATACTCTTCATGTTACTGACTTGACAACATCTTTTAATTACAGCTTTATTTCTCCATGACGGCCAGTAAGGTAATTAATACCTACACTTCTACGGTTATCTATACTTTCAATTTTTGCTATTATTTGGAATCTATGCACTAGTACTAATTCCCTAACTTCTATTCTATGTAGGTAACTCCTACCATAATGCCTCTCTTTACAACTTTTGTTAGCAATATGTATATATCCAACAACCATATAGTAACTTTGGATTTCCTTTTACAGGTTGGTCTACTAACCTCCTTGGGGACTTCTTTTATTATACATCTGCATAATTCTCAGAGAGATTATATACTGATAATTTCTGGGATTGAATCCCCAATTTTTGTATAATTATTTGAATATAAATTTAGTTGGATAGTATATGTATATGGATCTAAGTCTCCTGACTTAATCTAATTCATGATAATTTAATATACTCTAATTCTATTATCGAAGTTATGTTTTCCATTCCTCATATGATGTATTCTATAATATATGTATTTCAATTCAGTTAATAATTGATGAATTCCTTACTGTAATTATGACATAATATTATGACTTAGGTATAGCATTCAAATATTCAAATTTTACCATAGTATAAGATTTGCTTTGAATGTTATAAATTCACATTAATTACCAGACATAATTGCTTTCAATTATGGACTAGTTTATTTAACCAATTTTCATGGTTAGTAAAATAATTCTATTGTATTTATTTTTTTCTTAAACTGATTTCAGACTGTTCACCTAACCTCAGATTTAAATTTACTTCAAGGTTTAGACATTCTGAGAGTTGGTACTCCTCTCATAATGATCTGTGAAACACTACAGATCTATTCTATATTTATTATATATTATTCTGTTAAATGAACATATCTAACAGTTTACAACAATTAGAATAGACTATTTTCCACCCAACCTATGATCTCTTTCTCCATAGCTCCCACCGAGCAGAGATCAATTTCTTCCAGCAATAGAAAACCTCTTGTCTACCCAGCATTTGCTTATTTAAGCCTGCTTTCCCATCAGCTTGTTTCCATAACTGCATCTAGTTAGTCACAATGATATTTTCCTTTTTTTCGAGGCTTTCCTTTTGTTTTTACACAAAATTACTTTAAAACTAGATTTTTCCTCTTTATAGTTTTATTCCGCCTCTTCCCAGCAAATTTCCTCTTTACTGTGGTATCTTTTTAGATTTTTGTCTCCAATCTGATGTTCAATATTTAAATTATTTTCTCCAAGGATTTTTGGAGAACTGGGAAAGTCTTGGGAACCTTATCCATCCTCATGGACTTGGATTCCTGATCTCTAATTATACTCTAGTCTTTCCACAATTAATTACATTTTCATTTTATTATATTAAAATACTAAAATATGTCCACAATAATTGTTCTCCCTTGGGTCCACTTGACCCTTTAGGACTGTTCAAATCTCTAATAAAAGCAGAAAAACAGGGGATATTACATATTCCCCCTGTAAAACAAAACATCATCCTCAGTGTTGCAAAGACAAAATACAAGTTCACTTTTCAAACAGTGATGTATATTTTTCCTCGATATCTTCCTCTCTCTCCCAAGTAGCTTCTTTGGGTGCAAAGTGCCTCCACTACACTTTCACCCTGGCCACTGTTCTGTTCTGGAGCTCAATTTCTTCCCGTGGCAGTATGCGAAGTGGCTCTGGAAGAAATTTCCCTTCTGGTTCCACCTGTTTCACATTCCAATCAATGACATGAGCAGGATCATGTACATAATTTTTTAATAATGAAACATGAAAAACATCTTGAATCTTAATGTGACTAGGTAAAGCCAACTTGTATGCTACTGGCCCCACTCTTTCTAGTACTTCAAAAATTCCATAGTTGTGTGGTGCTAATTTTGCATAGATACCTGTGTAAAAAGTACTCTTTTTTTGCTTAATCCTCAAGTAAACATGATGACCCACATTGAATTCTCTATGAATTCTCTTTTTATTTGCAATTTTCTTGCTAGCCCACTCTTTCTAGTACTTCAAAAATTCCATAGTTGTGTGGTGCTAATTTTGCATAGATACCTGTGTAAAAAGTACTCTTTTTTTGCTTAATCCTCAAGTAAACATGATGACCCACATTGAATTCTCTATGAATTCTCTTTTTATTTGCATAGCTTTTTTTCCAGTCTTGTGCTGTCTTGATATTTTGCTGAGTTTTCTTTATGGTCCTTTCCATTTCCTGCAATGCATCAAGTCCAAGTATTAACATATCCTCTGGTTGACTCCAACTTAGAGGTGTATGGCACTTTCTCCCATATAATTATTGAAAGGGACTCATCTTGATTGAGGCTTGGTAACTATTATTGTAGGCAAACTCTACCAGATGCAGAAAGTCTTCCCACTTTGTTGGTTTTTCCATCACATACATCCTCGACATGTCTTCTAAAATATGGTTTGTTCTTTCAATTTGTCTATCGGTTTGGGGATGGTATGCGGTACTAAATTTCAATTTGGTACCCATTCCCCCAAACAGAGTCTTCCAAAAAGTTGAAGTAAACTTTGCATCTCTGTCTAATATGATCATTTTAGGAATACCATGTAACTTTACAATTTCTTTCATAAATACATTAGCTACTTGAGTTGTACCAAAAGTAGATTGTACTCGTAAGAAGTGTGCAGTTTTTTTCAATGTGTCTACAACTACCATTATAGAATCATGTTGGTATTTAGTTCATGGAAATCCATTTATAAAGTCTATGGAAACTATTTCCCACTTCCAATCTGGGATGGGTAAAGGATTCAGTAATCCTGTTGAATGCAGATGCTCTACCTTTACCTGCTGACATTCCAAACATCTAGCTAAATAATTAGCTACATCCTTTTTCATACATGGCCAGAACATATTCTTTCTCAAGGTTGAAATCAATTTCTGATACCCTAGGTGTCCTATATGGTATTTTATGATACTCATCTAGAATCTCACTTTTTAAGGAGTTCACATTGGGGATGTATAATATGTTTTTATAACAAATCAATCCCTTCTGGTTTTGAGTATACCCCACTATCCCATTTTCCTCCAATTTTTCTTGGAGTTTTTCATAGTTTGGGTGTTGACTCATTACTTCTTCGATCAATCCTTCAATGTCAAAGTTTTCACTACTCCCAACACTATTCAAATTTTGACAAGAATTCCTACTTAAAAGCGTTTGCAATATTATTTTCCTTTCCTTTGATATGTTTGATCTCCATGTCAAATTCACTAAGGAAGGACAACCATCTATTTTTTCTAGCATTTAAATAAGGTTGTGTGAAAAATTATTTCAAACTTATGTGATCAGTCATTAATACAAACATTTTTCTTAACAGCTAATGTATCCACATCTTCAAGGCATGTATTACAACAACTAACTCTAATTCATACACACTGTAATTCTATTCATGTTTCTTTAGTTTTCTTGACTCATATGCTATGAATGAGTTTTCTTGCAGTAACACCCCTCCTAATAACTCTTCACAAGCATCGGTACATACTACAAATTCTTGATTTGTATCAGTAATATTTAGAATAGGAGGAGTTGTGAGTTTAAGTTTTAATTGTTCAAACTATGTTGACATTTTTCTGTCCACTAAAATTTCACTCCTTTCTTCTGTAGAGATGTGATAGGATATGCTCAGGTTGAAAATATTTCTACAAATCTCCTATAGTATCCCGCAATTCCCATGAAAGATATTATGTAGAAAAGATCAGTAGGCACAGACCAATCCATGATGTCTTGTATCTTTTCTGGGTCCACTACTAATCCTTTTTCTGAAATTATATGGCCCAAGTTCTGAATTTTATCTTTACAAAATTCACATTTGTTAAGTTTAGAATACAACTTGTGTTCTCTAAGTGTTTGTAAGACAATTCTAAGATGTTCTTTATGTTCAGCTTCATTCTTTGAATATATCAGAATGTCATCAATAAATACTAGAACAAATTTATCTAGATATTTACTTAAGACACTGTTCATTAGGCACATAAATGTAGCAGGTGCATTAGTCAACCCAAAAGGTAGCACTACAAAATCATAGTGTTTGTATCTAGATCTGAATGTAGTTTTATTTATGTCTTCATATTTAATTCTCAGTTGATGATAGCCTATCATTAAATAATTTTTTGAAAAGATTGTGGCTCCTCTAAATTGATCAAACAAATCATCTATCCTGGGTATAGGATATCTATTCTTGATTGTCATTTTATTTAGTTTTCGGTAGTCTATACACATTTTGAATGTACCATATTTATTTTTAACAAACAATACTGGTGCTCCCCATGGGGACACACTTGGTCTTATATAGCCTCGGTCCAGAAACTCTTGTAGCTGAAGTTTTTAATTCTAACAACTCTAGGGTAATTATTCTCTATGGGGCTTTAGAGACTGGTGTAGCTCCTGGTATTATCTCATTTGAAAAATCAATTTCTCTTTTTGGGCGTAAGTGAGGAATTTCATATGGGAATACATCCTTGAATTATCTAATGACTAGTAATTTTTCTACAAGTTATTTTTCAGTTTGTTGCCCCAATTCTTCCACATGTATAACATACAATTGGCAGCCCTTTCTTTCTGTCCTTTTCAATTGAAGTGCTGAAATATATCTAACTTATATTGGTTTGGGTGTCCCTTTCACTATCACTAGTTTTCCCTCGTCATCTATACAATGTATTGTTTTATCTAAACAATTTAGTATGGCTTTATGTTTTTCTAACTAGTCCATTCCTACTAACACATCATAGGAGCCAAGAGGAAAAATATTCAAATTCAGTTCAGTTTCATACCCAGTTAAATTTACAACAATATTTGGTAACTTATGGGTCACTTTTCTTTTTGTTCCTGTAGCTATTTGAACTAACCATGCTTGCTGAAAATTTTCTGACTTTAATTTTCAATTTTCCACAATCTGAGGACTTGTATAACTTAAATTTGCACCTGGATCTATCAAAACATAAAAAGGTTGTTCAACAATCATACCTTCTATTTTGACCATGATGGATTGGTGTTCAGCTTGATGATATTCGAGTGCAGCACTAATTATGGGGATTTTTCTTGCCACATCATTTACAGTAGTTTCCGCTCTCAACACTTGTATGTTATGAATAGTTCGATGATGACAGTCTCGTAGTAGATGAGGTTACCCACAACCCCAGCACTTTAGTGGCTCCCTCAGTTTTATAGTTCCATATCTTTTATTATTTCCATCTATTTGTTTAGATCCTAATTGTGATTGGGCTGGTTGATTTTCTCCAGTTTTGTTAAACTTCTTCCTTTGGTGATTTTTCCCAAAATTATTTAAGTATGTTGGTTTTACTCTTTTTCCACTAGAGTTACCGTACAACTTCATCCATTGAATTGGAGTTATCAAATTCTATCCTCTCCTTGTAGATAGTACGTAGGAAGTTTAAAAATCGTTGTACCTTGGCATTTTCTTCTCTAATATAAGGTACATAGCGAAGCAGGTTGGTAAATTTGGTAACAAACTCATCGATGGTAATCTATCTCAATATAAGCTCATGAAACTCTTTTTCTTTATCATCATAGTATCTTTCATTCAGATATCTAGATTTAAATTTTGTTTGGAAATCTTCCCAAGTGACAGTTTTCTCATCTACTACATGCACCATTTTGGTTTCTTCCCACCAGAAGGTAGCCTTACCTTGTAATTGGTAAATAACCAACCTAGCTTTCAAGTTACTTCCATATTCATAAACTTGGAAATATTTTACAATGTTTAGAAGCCAAGCTTCTGCATATTCCTCCTTCTCACCATCATAAGAGGGAGGTTTGATTTTTCAGAATTCTCCTTGCAATTCCTTTTTCCTTCTGGACTGCTATCTAAAGGCTTCACCATCCTCAGATTCTTCGGAGCGGATTTCTGTTTCCTTTCTCTTTCTACCATAACCTTCAGCTTTGTGACTGAACCCTGGAGGTTAATTCTCCGATTAACCTTTCTTTCTCTTCATTGGCTATCGACAATATTTTATTGTGGGTTTTTAGTTGCATCATTTCTCTTTGCATTTGAAGTATCATGGCCAACAATTGAGCATTTGGATCTGGTGGATTTTCTGCACCACCCAAATCTACATACATCTCATCCCCTTCACTCCTGGTTTTAGCTATACGGTTCTACACTAATTCACTGTACACATAAGTAAATATTAGTGTATATTTGTTTTACAACAATAGAATTCTTGGATTTTATTTTCTGGAGTGAGTACACATGTAGGCCCAATTTTTTAACGTGGGCTATGATACCATTTGTAGCAACTCCGCTTCATAATATTTTTTATTTTATTTATTATGGAATTAATATCATTTACATACAATAGATTTAATGTATTTCGTCACACCCTGACAAAAAAATACCTAACAGAAATTCTGTTTGCTGTACTCTGGTCTACTTAATTGAGATTTCGGTGCATTTTCTAGAATAATACTATCATCACTATTTTTATTACTATTGAAATCTACTTCTTAGGATCATAGTCCAAAGACCTATTGCAAATTTGTTTCCATGTCATTTAATTGACCAATTCTCTTCCAATGGATAATGGTAATTAGTAGTTAAGGTATCATCCTTAACTCTTAATCTATAATTAATTTCCCAAATTTCTTATTCCTAAGTTCTACCCACTACAATATAATTGCCACACAATTCACATTTCATTTATATCCTTTACCTTTATTAAGTTGTACGCTACACATCTATAGAATTACACTTATTCCTATTTGACATATATATATATATATATATATATATATATATATATATATACACGAAACTTTATTTTCAATTTTTCCTCTTGCATTTAAATGTTTGCTTTTCGTTTTTCCTTCCACGCTGTCATTATGGACCTACGGGAATAGATATTAATATCATATGTATATGCATAATGTTGATTGTTCTTAGTATTTCTCCATGTCATTCCTCCATGGTACATGGAAATAGATATAAAATAAATTCGACATTTATGAATGGTTTAATGGAACTTCGACTCTGTATGAGTTTACACCAAATATATGAGTCGTATTATTTTCTCGGGATCTTATTTCATGTATTCCACAGGACTTAGTTATGAAAACCATCACATGTCTCAATCCCTTATTGATTTAACCCTCTAGCTATGAACTTAATCTCGCTCATCGGTTATGTTCTATGTGGACAGTTGAGATCTGACCATATCTATGAGTAGGGTTTCCTTCCTTCCTTACATTTTTGTTGTATCTCTTTTTCCTATCATTCATATCTGTTTTAGTAGTAGTCCCTCGGATTCAAGAAATATTTCATTTGACCTACGAGGAAAAACTAGTTCATGGCATCGAGGTTAAGCTCTTCGCTCTTATCATATTTCTTAGGTAATAATGAAACTCCCACCTTGTTTTTAAACTCTATTGTGTCGATTTAACTAGTAGGTCTGTTAGATTTTTGTTTTCATTTTGATCTTAATGATTATTTTGTTTCGTATTATCTTTGAAATCGATTTGTCTTTCAGGGTTGTAGTGATGGGTTCATCCCCATCACGCTGCGTCCTTCACAGAGATTCCTATGGTCTAATTCTTATACCTTTGTGGAAAAAATAATGTTAAAAACTCTTCTGACATGCAACTTCAAAGACTCCCCTCCCTGCGTATTTGTCAAATACGATTATGCGTTTGGATACCACATCACATTAGTTAGGAAATTTAATTTCTATGCTTTGACAATAGAATTCAATTCTAGGTTCATTCTGCCCTCTTTCTATTTTGATTTCCAACTAAGAATGTGACTGTTTAATGCATTTTTGTTTAATCTAGGTGAAGGATTTACCGCATGGGAACCATTCCCTCTCCCACACGCTGAATTCTTCAACTGTTTACTTCTTGCGGAATTTCCAATCCTTCCAGGTAAGCGTTATTCCTCCATAGCTTTACCTCTTTTCTTAATTATAAATATGATTTCTCAAAATTTATACTTTTTGTTTTATTTAATGGCTGGCTCTTCTCTGTTCAGAGAATCCAACACCTTCATGACCTACGTTTTTTTTTCCAATACCCTAAAGTTTACGAATTAATTAGTTGACCATCCAACCAATTTGATTCAACGTTTATCGTATACTTTTTGTTTATAACATAAATAAATCACAGAGATAAGAATTTATATTTTATTTTGAGTTAATAAATCTCGTTTACCATTAGTTCAATCTCTCAGATTTCTACTATGCCCTTTTATTCTGTATGCATAGGAGTTTTAGGAAATTGATTTGTTTGTACAATTATTCTTCTTATTAGAATTTCTCATTTGTAATGATTTAATTTTTATTGAATTTCAATTCTTGGTACAGACAGGGTATGATAATTTGATTCCCTAAATTGTACAGGAATTTCATAATTCCATGTTTTCTCCAATTTGATTCGTTCTGCTATCGAAGAATTTCAGGTAAGAATTTTACTGAATTTAATTAAAATTTCTTTGATTCTTTGATTCTACCTACTCTTCGTTTTACTGACTTCACAACATATTTTACTTATGACTTTATTTCTCTGTGACGATCAGTAAGATAAATAATAACTATACTTCTCTAGTTATTTATACTTCCAATTTTTGCTATTATTTGGAATCAATGCACTAGTACTAATTCCCTAACTTATATTCTATGCAGGTAACCCCTACCATAATGCCTCGATTTACAAATTTTGTTAGCAGTATGTATATATCCAACAACCACATAGTAACTTTGGATTTCCTTTTACAGGTTGGTCCAGTAACCTCCTTAGGGAGTTCTTTTATTATACATCTGCATAATTCTCAGAGATATTATATACTGATAATTTCTGGGATTGAATCCCCAATTTTTGTATAATTATTTGGACATAAATTTAGTTGGATAGTATATGCATATGGATCTAACTCTCCTGAATTAATATAATTTAGGATAATTTAATATACTATAATTCTAGTATTGAAGTTATGTTTTCCATTCCCCATATGATGTATTCTATAACTTCTGTATTTCAATTCAGTTTATAATTGATGAATTCCTTACTGTAATTATGACAGAATATTATGACTTAGGTATAACATTGAAATCTTAAAATTTTACCACAGTATAAGATTTGATCTGAATGTTCTAAATTCAGATTCATTACCAGACATAATTTCTTTCAGTTATGTACTAGTTTATTTAACCAATTTTCATGATTAGTAAAATAATTCTACTGTATTTATTTTTTGCATAAACTAATTTCAGATAGTTCGCCTAACCTCAGATTTAAACCTAATTCAAGTTTTATACATTCTGACAGTTGGTAGATCTATGCTATATTTATTATAGAGGATTATGTTAAATGCACAGATCTAACAATTTGTAACAATTATAATTTTTCCCATTATTTTCATACATAGAATAAAATCCTTGAAAGATTTAGCTAATTTCTTCACCACTATTTTAACTTCAATATAATAATGCAAATACAATATAAAATGAATTAAATTGTGCATACCAATTCTGGTAGACTATTTTCTGCCCAACCTATGATCTCTTTCTCCATAGCTCCCCCTGAGCAGGGATCAATTTCTTCTAGCAATAGACAACCTCTTTTCTACCTAGAATTTGATTATTTATGCCTGCTTTCCCGTCAGCTTGTTTCCATAACTTCATCCAGTTAATCAGGATGTTGTTTTCCTTTATGCCTAGGCTTTCGTTTTGTTTTTCCACAAAAGTAATTTAAAACTAGCTTTTTCCTCTTTCTAGTTTTATTCCACCTCTTCCCAGTAAGTTTTCTCTTTACTGGGGTATCTTTTTTGTTTTTTAATCTCCAATATAATGTTCAATATTTAATTTATTTTCTCAAAGTATTTTTGGAGAACTGGGAAAGTCTTGGGAACATTATCCATCCTCATGGACTCATATTCATGCTCTCTAATTATACTCAAGTCGTTGCACACTTAATTCCATTTTCATTTTACTAAATTAAAAAAATAAAACATGTCCACAATAATTGTTTGCCCTTGGGTCCACTTGACCCTTTAGGATTGCTCAGCTGTCTAATAAAAGCAGGAAAACTAGGGATATTACATATTGTGAGGGTTGCACCCTTATCTTATTTCATTTTTTTCTTCATATAGGATAGACGTTAAGGTGAAAAACATAGTAGAGTTAAGAGTCATTTTTATAAAAGTATATGAGCTCAAATACCACACCAGACCCACTAATTAATAAATTTCTCTCGAAGATATTTTCGATGTTATATATAGTTCTGCAAATGACCCCTTGAACCAAAAGATAAGGGAAGTCAAATTTGGGCCCATAAAAGTCAAAATATGAGACACCCAATGACGCTATAATCCCATAACTCATTACAAAATCAGTTTCAAAAATATCTAAGGACTCGGTGTTGAAGATTGTATCTAGTCTCAGTCTTCATAATTGTACTTGAGTCATAATGAAATGTATTTATCAAAAGAAACATTTATTATTATTATTAAATATATTGTCTTATTAAAGCATGGTTTTCATGCTTGGGGAATTGTTTTTTTATGTCGAAGCCCCTATTGAAGGATTATAAAGTTTTTGTCACATTTCATGGTTCATGTCATGTTGTAAAGAGCCCTTATTGTGATTTATTCATCAAGGAAGAAATATATTTTGTTGTGAAATAGGTCAATTAGGCATCCTCCACCAATTCGGCCACAAACTGGACAAGTCAACCTAAAATGGGCAAAAAAATCACTATGTAAAGTAAACAACTCGATGTCATTTTTTACTCACTCACAACAAGTTTGACCAGTAACTTTTGGGGCCAAAAAAAATGAAAATTTCAAGGAAGAAGAAGAAGGAGAAGGATAGAGAAGGAGAAAGAGGTATCTCACAAGCATAAGAATTAGAAATTCTCTGTCTTTGTATCACATGTGTGAAGTTGTGAAGCTACTAGAAGGGTTGGAATTCTATAGTTTTTTGGGATGCCAAAATTATGAAGTTCGGCCAAAATTTGTGGGTTGATGTTGGGTTCAAGTTGTTGGACAATATGAGAGTACTAAAGTTTGTGAAAACATATTGAAAGGTTGAATTGGTGGAGGTGGAAATTATGTTGGTCTAGGGTCTTGGTATATCTCATTTGAATTAGAGAAGAAAGATTTATTGACTCGAGTTTCCCCTATATAGGTGTTTTTCTGCGGTTGTCTGTCTACATCTAGTGTACTTGATATTCATGTTTTGGTTTTGGAAATTACTTGATCAATTAAGGTCAAATAAGAACATAATAAAGATGATAATAACTCATGAAAATCAAAAGTAATTATCAATAAGAGAAACTATTTTTTCCTTTATGATTTTCCAACACTAGGGACTAGGGATCTATCAACTGTCAAAACTGGGGCCATAAAATGACATAAAATAGTAATAGAAATTGGAGGCCTAAATATCAGAATTTTAGGACCCAATAACATTTTATCAAATAAAATTTCGAAGGCGTATAGATTGAACATTTTACAAAGAAATAAATAGAAAAATAAATGATAAAGGACCATCTCTCTCTCCTCTGATCACACAGGTGGAAACATGTCATTAGGTTGAGTTGATGTATCAACCGCCCACTGGGAGGTGGACACATGGCATGAAATTTTGAAGCTTTTAGGTACACAAAGGACCCATATATGGATGACATTTGGACCAATCATAGGTCAACATGTGGCATGGTTAACCTATGCATGCCTTCATTCCAACAACATACTCGACAGGGTCATAACCCCATAACAATTTCCAATTACACTTCAAAGGAAGATAGGCTTCCAGTGACTAGGGGGCCAAAGAACTAGGGTATCAGGGTTATGGCTCAACATTAAGGAAGTCCAGGAGGAACTATTTTCAACACAATGGAGCTATTAAGTGATAATGGGCATTCCCCCATTTTCCAAATGTAAATGATTAAATGACATCCACTGATGGGGTGGATGATCTTCCATCATGAAGCTACCTCACTCGAGAGAAGCTATGACGAGTAAAAAATCACGGTAGTTAACCCGACGCTTAACCAAAAAAATCCAGTTAGTAAATTGAACGACACAAATAAACAGTTATGACTATTTCCAAGGGGTGGAGCCTTTCATCCTAGTCCACGGAGGCAAGTGTGGATTAATTTAATTATTGTATCATGTGGCACAAAAAGAGATCAAAGAACTAAATAACAAGTTTAAAGGTAACGTGGCACTCATTGAGGCTAGGAATTTAATAAGGGAGGATATCATCTCAAAAATAAAGTAATTATGGGAACATATGAAATTAGTTTCAAAGAAGAAGGATGCATTAAAGGCCACCAAATTATTTTTCCTGTCAGCTAAAGAGGAGGCTATTAAGAATACTAGAAATGTTGAGATATTTATCAATCTCCTTAATGAGAAATCAGTTGATGAGTTGTGCATGATAGATATCATTGAAAAGAAATGAATGATCATGGAAATCACCAAAATGATTCATAATAAGCAAGCGAGGGATAAGGCTAAATCATGTGTGGTTGGTTTAGAAATTCAACTCTCATTTTGATTAGAGAACTAGAGCAGTCTTACCTAGCTGTTGGGATTTCGAAGGACATATTTTACCATGGGAGAAATATGAGAAATTATTAGTTGAAGCCAAGGGTAAGGTGGAAGCACCACATGATAAGACTTCCACTCTCAAGGGTAGGAACATAGTGAACTATATGCAAAGAGACTTCCAACTATTGTGGCTTCTGAAGAACCTGTTAACCCCTAGGTCAAATCACATTAAGATAAAAAATTTAATGATGGCCTAAAAAACCCTTATTCACTCTCCCGTACCATATCAAGTTCAATGGCAATGGTGTGACCATCTAATTAACTGCCACTAGTCTGAGTAATTGAGAATGTGTTCACTCAAAAGCATCAAGCGAGGCACTAGTGAAGATATTTTCTGATTGGAATCATGACATATCCCTATAATTTTGGGAAATTTTGTAAATGTTTTATTTTAAAATAGCAATCATTATTTTTGTGTAATAATTATAATAACTAGTCCGTTTGGCACACTCACACAACTGATTAGTTTAGATAGTTGTCTCACTACAAGATATTTTGGTAACTATTTTTGTTAGGAATTTCCCTATAAAATAGAAGAGGAGCTCATTTGTAGGGGTTCAATTTTCTATTCTAGAGGTTGTAATATCCTACAATTTTTCAACTTTTGGGGCTTTATGACATGTATTTTATTCTAGAAGATTAATGAAGAATTTTTTGGTGATTATAAGAACTAATATGTGGAGTATGTGCTCCTCTCTTTGTTTATCATTTTCATATGTGTTTCTTTCCTCTTAGAAATCCTGTAATTCAAGTTGTTGGAACTCAATATTGTATGTCATATTTATCTATGCCTTGTTATGGAAAATGATACCTATAAATGTGATATTGAAATCCTAAAAATGCTCCATGTTTTCTGATTCCATTTCCTTTGCCTATACCTAATTATGCTGGAATTTAGTGAAGAAGATTCTATCTCTAGCCCTCTGCACCAAATTTATTTATTTTATTTCTTCCTTCACCTATATTACAATAGCTGTCTATATGTAGGCCACCATGGCTAAACATTAATTATTTGGAAATAAATATTGTCAATTTATGAAATGTGTTTTTAGTCTGAGTAAGATAATTAAGATATATTTAAATAATTTTATATTTAACTCTTGAGCAACATTGATGTAACTTCAAGCGACACTAAGATGTCCTAGAAACTAGCCCTTCTCCTCAACTCGGGGGTTGTCTCTAGGATCGCTAACATATTGTGGTGCCATTTTCGGAGAACAAATTAGAATATATTTCCCTAGGTATGATTTGTGAACATTCCTATTGTATACTGATCAAAGGAAGTGTGAGTTGAGATTTATCACCTAGAATATCTATTAGGTTGTAACCCTAGATTTTTCAAGGCCTCATACTCATTCATATACCTCTTAATTTAGAAATCCTAATGTCTCTGACCTAGAAAGAATTGTCTGCATGAGAATTTGGAGAGAAATAACACTAGGAACTCCAAATACTATTTTTTTCCCCATAGGCCTCAACTTATATCTCTCAGAAAGATGAAATAAAATATCTTAAGACCTCATCCATACTTTTAAATTTTCCAAAATAATGTTTTTCCCCACCGGGCTTTCACTTTCAGAACCTAAGTTAGAAGATACCTATATCATATTTTATCCCTTTACATATCAATATACCTTCCTAGAAGTTGGTTAAATCAAATATATTCTCTT
Organism: Pinus albicaulis; assembly: GCA_034641835.2. Taxonomy (NCBI): domain Eukaryota; kingdom Viridiplantae; phylum Streptophyta; class Pinopsida; order Pinales; family Pinaceae; genus Pinus; species Pinus albicaulis. The sequence continues at coordinate 1,247,943,503 of CM076581.1, read as the reverse complement.
TACTAGTCCATTTCAAACCCCCAAAGTTATTTCACACTAAATATTATCTAATGGTCTTCACCCAACCTCTCAAATAGGCTCTGCATCAAACCTTTTTTAACCTCCTTTGCAGAATATAGTTTTTCCTAGCTTATTAATCAACATATATGATCATATGAATCTATAAAAACCTTTTAACGTAATCCCCAAAGACTTATCTTAAGCTCCTTCCTAGATTCACTAGGGAAGATGATGTCACAACCAAAAAACATATTGATATATTTTGTCAATTTGTAGAAAACATGAATGTAGAGCACTTGGATGTAGTCTTGAGGCTATTTTTCTAGTCATTACATGGGGAAGTTATAAAATGGTTTAAGACCTTACCAAATAACATAATCGACACTTGGGAGGAATCGGAGAACACTTTTATGTATAAATGGGGAGAGAATGAATACCATGGGTATTTCTTGACTAAATTTAATGCAATAAAGAAATGGCACAATGAATATGTCACATATTTTATAAAAGTTCTAATAAACAATATAACAACTTCCCTAATAAGATTAAACCTCCACAGGGAGTAGATAAGGTGGTGTTTTCTAGAGCCTTTGAGTTATATTTCAAGTTTTCCCTTATAGAGAGGAAATCCCTCACACTAAACTAGATCCAGATTGATGCTCTGGAAGTTGAAGAAAATTTAGCATCTCCAGGTAAGTTGAAAGGTAGGGGGAAACCTATTGATAGTGTGAAAATTCCATAATTTGAATCCCTACTGCAATAATTTAATGTTATTTATTATAATTTTTAATTATGATAGAAGTTATTTACGGTGTTACATGGTAAACATTGTAATAAATACAACCACTAGCACATTTGGTCCAATTTCTGACGGCCAATTCCTCGCTATTCCGACACATAGGCCTCGCAAGAGCGACAATTTGAGGCAGGGAAAAAAGTGGTTAGCCATTACGTAGCAATTCCAACACTTCAATAAAGTGTCAGAAGAGCGACACATTTTCCTATGTTTCCAGACGATCGTCGCTCTTCCGACGTTATCCAAAAGTGTTGCTCTACCGACGTTAGACAAAGCATCGCTCTACCGATGTTGTACAAAGTGTTACTCTACCAACGTTACACAAAGTGTTTCTTTACCGACGTTATACAAAGTGTCGCTCTATTGACATTAGAAAACACGTCGCTCTAGCGACATATGAAAAAATGTTGCTCTAGCGACAGTGTAAAACGTCGCATTACCGACGCTCTTTCGTCAAAAATAAATTTAAGAAAATAGGCATATGTCGCTATAGTTAAGGGAAAATACGTCGATCTTCCGATGGAATGAAATTTTAAAAAAGCTGAATGTCGCTTTTTCGAACATATTTCCTTGGGTGCCCTCATGGTACAATATGACCCAACCCAACCTGACCCGAACACATTTCCTTGGGTGCCATCACATGACCTAACCCAACCTGACTCGCTTGAATGATGTCAAAGACACAAGGGATAAAACGACAAATGGGTCGCATGAACGTGCACAAGGTACACGAGTGGTCACAACTTAAGATTTTTAATACAATCACCTCCCTCACATGATTTGAGCTGAATGAGTTTCCTATGGTGCCCTCACACAGCACGACTCGACCCGCTTGAACAAAGGGCGCATGAGGGAGAAAACGGAAAAGGGATCGCACAAACGTGCACAAGCAAAATGGGTGGTCACAACTCAACATTTTTGATACAACCCGACCCGACCTGAACCGACTCACCCGAACGTGTTTCCTTGGGCGGCCTCACACGACACGACCTGACCCGATCACCCGACCCGACCCGACCCGCCCGAGCATGTTTCCTTGGGTGCCCTTACAATATGGCATGAACCGAACTGACCTAACCCGAACACGTTTCCTTGGGCACCATCATGACACGACTTGACCTAACCCGTACGAATGTGTTTCCTTAGCCGACCTGACACGACATGACATGACCAAACCCAACCCCACCCGCCCGAGCGCGTTTCCTTGAGCTCCATCACAAGACTCGACCCGACCCGTACGAATGTGTTTCCTTGGGCGACCTCACAAGACACGACCTGACAAGACCCAACTCGACCTCCCCGAACGCGTTTCATTGGGCACCCTCATATGACCTGAAACATTGTTCCTAAACCATAAACCCGATCACATGACCCGACACATTGTTCCTAAACCCTAAAATATAACTCCCAAACATTGTTCCTAAACCCTAAAGCCTAAGATTGTTCCTAAACACTAACACTTGCCTCCTAAACATCACAATACCGACACTTGTTTCCAAACCGTCACAATACCGACACTTGACCTAAATATCGCAATATAGACACTTGTCCTAACTATCGCAATACTGACAGTCTTCTCTGTAACGTCAAAAGACCGATACTTTTCTCCAAATCGTTGCAATACCGACGCTTTACTCCAAATGTCGAATACTGACACTTATTTCTAAGTGTCGCAAGACCGACACATTTCTCCAAACCGTCACAATACCGATGCTTTTCTCCAAACATCGCAATACTGACACTTGTCCTAACTTTCACAATACCGACACTTGTCTTCAAACGTCGGTATAGAAACAGTTGTGGGTGGGATTGAAAAATTGATAAAAGTTGGGGAAATTTCTGACATTTGGTCAAAAGTGTCAGAACGAAAGTGTCAGAATTTTGACCAAATGTACTAGTGAACTATAGTCTTCACAAAATAAAAAATATTGCAGAAAGAAGAACTGAGTAGGAAAGAAATAAACACACACATATACACCATTTTTTTGGACAATGTCCCCATAAAAAACCCAATACGAAAAAATTGGTACAAAAAAAGATGGTTTTAATTATTATGCAGTAGTTTCTGAATATAAGACACTCGATGCCCAAACTAGCTATCCAATACCGAGATAAAATCGGACAAAACTATAGTGAAAAGATCTCACACTATCATTGGAATATTTGGCACTGATCTAACTGGAGATGAGCCCTCTGCGTTGTCTTTGTGTAGTATTTGAGTCTTCCCATGCATTCACTGTGTCACTGCTATTGGGACTACACTGCACCTCCTCCTGATCTCCTGCTCACTGGAATCTCGACCATCAGGCATCCTGGTCTCACACCTCGGCTCCCGAAACTAAATGTCGACTATTTGCTAGAAGAATTTTAGAGTCCCTCTGAAGCTTTGCACTTCCTCTGCGTGGAATTACACTACCTCTCTAGACTTATCTCTACCTTGTATGCCTTGAAATCTTTGTATCAAAAAAAAATCCTGCCGAAAAACTATCCTTGCCCCTCACTGCAAGTAATCAACTCAATCTGTCTCTAGCAATTGATATGCTGCACTCTTTAGATTTCGATCTCTATAACTCTCATTCAATGTGTTTTCCAAATGTCCATAAATCTCCTTCTTATAATGTCTTATTGAAATACTAATGACCAATACTAAAACATAATCAAAGGTTAAGATTAACTGGGAGTGGATCCATTTCTTTATCTAGAAGATTCACACTCGATCTAATTAATACACTTTAATTAATCAAATTTCCTAAGTTTAAACTTAGGAATACATTAAAAATGATTAATTATTTTAATTAAATCCTTTCCAAGAAGAATTTTCCAAAAATATTTTTGGGTATTTTGGAATGCATATTTCTTAGCCTCTCTGCAAAATATCGAGGCCAGAGCACATCAGATGCTACAAAAATAAAAACTCCCTCTTATCGAGGAATGTGCTATAGCAATGTAACCTCATGAAGAATCACTCTAACTTCTACACCATCCCAGCTGCACTGCTGAAGTCTGGGTCCTTCTTCCTACCAACTACTTCGTTTCTTTTTATATGATGCATCCATGTTGCTACTAACCATGCTAAACTATTTTCAACTACTGCACCTGCATTGTAAATCTATTTTTTCTACCACTGCAACACCCGTAATTGTCTCTCATCTGCTGCTGTTGCAGCTGAGATATTTCCATAAACTAAACCAACTATGTTGAGATTGATGCTTTTGTCAACCAATTTTTGACTACTGCTAGCCTCTACTCTATCACTAAAGCCTTTGCATAGTTTTCGACTCTACACTGTGCCAACTACACTAATGCCAACTCTGCTAAGATTTTCTTATTTCCTAGCACTGTTAACCACTGCATCTGTCACTTTGGCAACAGACTGCACCATATCTCATTGGTCCATCCTGCTACTTCTATTATGGGCTCCCATAGCAAGGTGATGATCTAAGAGGTGGAATCTACAAGCATCCTTCCCATCTTGTAGCTCTCTAATGCTACAAAACCATGTCACCAACCTTTCCCATGGAGGTATATTGGCAATCATGGAAAAATCTTCCTCCAATCTGGAGGCCAGCTTATCGATTTTTGCAGTAGCATATTGCTGATCCTACTCCTTATCCTTGTCATTCTTATAAATAGGACACTAAGTACTGAAGTGGCCCTTCTCACCACATTAGAAACAATTGATCTTGGAAATATCATTTTTTTCACTTGTGTTGCTCCTGTTGTCCCTTCGATGTGAGGGGTTCATTTTACTCTTCCTTATCAATCTTCACCCCACTTTTGCTGCTACCACTTATGGTTCTCTTCACCAAGTCATGCCTCATCTCCTCTTCTTGTATATCATCCCTATCTTTCTCCAAATTAGATAACTTCTCTCTACCCAGGATACTTTGGAAAAAGACTTGCCACTCTTCAGAAACACTGTAAAGTGCCAGCCATACAAACTCAGTACCCTGAGGAGCTTCTCTCACAGTAGTCAGCTGATCTTAGGTATATTGAAGTATCGTTAGGAAATGGTCTATGCGCTCCCCCTTATTCATCCTCGTACATCTCATCTTCTCCTCCAATTACATCTTTCGCTCCTTGGAAGATCCCTGATATAATGTGGCCAATACATCCCACATATATTTAGTTGTGTCTTTTCCTTCTATGTGAGATAAAAAGTGATATCTCACTCCATAGAGGATCAACCTCCTAGACTTCACTATCTCCTTCTTGCATGACTTCAGTTGATCTACATTTGTGGTCTCAACTATCACAATAACGATATAATTTTTGAGATCATGATCGTATAAAAGGAATGAAGCCCTTGCCTTCTAGATAACATAGTTGGAGGCACCCTCCAACTCGTTGTGATCCCACAACTCAACTGATTCCATCTCGAAAAAAAATGTAAAACTCTCTCCTCTCTCCTTTGTGCAACTTCTGACTATCTCCACCCACTTCCTGTTGGGGTAAGTATATATTCACTCGACTACTACTACTCTACACTAAGAAATGAAATTCCATGGCTCAAAAATATCTAAGGAAGAAATTCCCTCAAAATTTTCCCTTGTTTCCTCTTATGACATTTTTCTGTGGAAAAAAATTGTTGCTGAAAAATGTATCCTAGCTGTCAAAGATCTCCTTAACATTGAATATATTGTGCTTTTCCCTCTAGCTATGACAAGATCTTGATCCAGAAAATTGTGACAAAATTCTAAATTACAGATCAATGGAACACATAAAAATATGCGGAAATACAAATACAGAAAACATATAAAACAAGAGAAACATAGATATATGTGGTTCACCAAACTTGGGCTACATCCTCGCAGAAACATCTAGTCCTTCCTTTCTATTATACAACAAAATGAAGAGACACAACCTACAACAAATATGATGTAATATCCTCTACTCTCTCACACAGTCTCCCTTTCTCTTTATTTATTAGAATACATGCCACACACAGCCACAATAAAATTCCCTCATATGAACCAAGGGGTTTATAGTATTCGTAGGTTATACATCTGGCTGTAACAAAGACCTCTAAATCAAGATGATAATCAGGCTTCACACCCAACAGTCTACCACTTGGAGACTGATTGTTGCAACTCCACCACTACTTCATTTGATGGATAATAGCTCCACTTTGGACCTATTTGTTTCTCATCTTCATAATCATACTTGAAGAACAATTGAAACTGAGAAGAACCTCAGTTTATCCCTAGTTACAACTTTTGTTAACATATCTGCAGGATTCTGGCTAGTGTGTATCACTTCTTGCTTCAACTGTCCATCTTCCAACACTGAACGTATGAAATGGTACTTGAGTTGTATGTGTTTAGTCTTGGAATGATTTTTTAAGTTCTTTGCACGATGAATGGCACTCTGAATGTCATTGTATAACATTCCAATCTCCTACTTCTTACCCAATTCATCCATAAACCTTTGTAACCAAATAATTTCTTTACTAGCCTCCATAGCAGCAACATATTCTACTTTCGTTGTTGAAAGTGAAACAACACTTTTAATTTTCCAAACCCAACTAACAGTTGTTCCATCTACTCTGAATACATACCCTGTAGTTCTCCTCCTGTTACCTTTATCAGATTACATAACTGCATCAACATATCCCTACAGAGCAATGATTGAACCAACAAAGCATAGTTATTGATTTCTATCACTTGTCAAATACCTGAGGATCCATTTAACTTCCATCCAATGTTCTTTTCCTATATTGTTCATGTACCTGCTTACAAATCCCATTGCATGTGAAATATTAGGCCTTATGCAGACCATTGCAGACATTAAGCTTTCAACTACTGATGCATATGTATCTTTAGACATATAATCCATTTATGCTTGGGTCTTGGAGCACATCTCCTTAATAATTTTTAAATGGCTAGTCGAAGGTGTATTAAATGGTTTTTCATTATGCATATTAAATATTTCCAACACCTTTTGTATTTACTCATTCTAAGATAATGTTAGTTTGTGATTTTTCCTACCTCTAGATATTCTCATACCAAGGATTTTTTTTGCAGCTCCCAAATACTTAATTACAAATGAAGTTGCTAAATTTCCTTTGAGCACATTTATTTCCTGCATGTTGGACCCTGCAACAAGCATGTCATCTACATACAAAGAAAAATATAATATATCTTCCATCATTTTTAATTTTCAGATTAGCATAATGATTAGAGTGACATTTAGTATAACCTTGTTAAAAAATACACCTCTCAAATTTTAGAGACGAGTACCTCAGATTCTGTTTTAAGCCATACAAGTTCAACCTGCACACAAAAGTTTCCTTCCATTTGACCTCATGTCCTTGTGGTTGTTGCATATATATATCTTCCTCCAAATCTCCATGGAGAAAGATTATCTTTACATCTAACCATTCAAGATGAAAATCTTGTGTTTCTACAAGACATAAAATAGTTCTGATTGAAGCCATTTTAACAGCAGGAGAAAATATTTCATCAAATTCGATACCTTTATTTTGTGCAAACCCCTTCACCACAAGTCTAGCTTTGTATCTATGTTTTCCTCCATCTTCTTCCTTCAATGTGTAAACCCATTTATTCTGCAATTTTATTTTACGTGCAGGAAACCTGACTAAGTCCCAATTTTGGTTATGTGCCAAGGAGTCCTCTCTTCTTCATGGCTAGCTCTCACTCTTCTAGTAGGTTTTTACCCTCGCATTTCTTCATCATAATAGTCTCGTTCAACACTCTCGTTGAAAAACACATAATATAATTAAGGAGAATATCATTAAGGGGGTCTACTTATCCTAGTAGATCTTCTCACACCACTTTCATGTAACACCCCAATTTGTGTGTTGAATTTGTAAAAGTTAGACATTTGAACTTTAAATCCTAAGGGGGTGGACCCCAAGGGATAAGTATGGTGTGAATGTACTTGCATATTTAATTTGAGGAAATAAATAAAATGATTGTGCATTTTGACCAAGATGAGAATTAGAGATCACTTGCCAAATCCATGAGGATGGGTAAGGCAACAAATCCCCACAATCTTTCAAAAATCCTTGAAAGAAATTAATTTAGATTCTGAGGAGGAATCTAAATTTCCCCAATGAAGAGGAAAGTAGTTGGGAAGAGGTAAGAAAAGCTGAAAAAGCTGAGGAAAAGCATAAAACAGCTTTAAAGAGTCCCAAATGGGAAGCCTAGGCTAAACAGGAAAGAAAGCATCCTGCTATTCTAGACGCAGAATTAGAAACATGCTTTGGGGAAATATGAGCTTAAATAAGCTGCTCCTAAGCAGATCAGAGGTTGATCTGTGATGGAGGTGATCTCAGCTCGGGGGTGAGTTATGGGAGACAAAGAGGACTCTAAGGTTGGGAGGTTGGTCATTTGCAATAGTGGTATGTTTTCTGAAATTCTTGTTATTTTGATTTATTATGGTATGAATTGGCTACATATAAAATTAATTTGAATGGTATGATTTATTTTAGTAGTACATTTAACAGAATCCATCCTAAGGCATTCACCTTCCAGATTCTGTTTAGTTGTAGACCAGAAATCCATAGAGTAGAAACCCACAGAAATTTTAAACCAAGGTCGGTTTAAATCTGAGGGTACTTAGTCTCCACAGATAATTAAATATTATCTTGTTTCATATAGATACAAAGGTGAAATTATATGCTCATATGTATGCTAGAAAAATATTGTAGCAGAACTGAAATTTACATGGTACAAAAAAAAAGGGAAGCAAAGACATTAGAATATGTAATTCGAATCTTTTCTAGATCAAGAAGTAATTCTACTCTATAAGAGTATTATAGCATTTATAGGGTATATTGCATTCTTAATTCACCTCTAAACCTTGAAATAAATATCATAGCAATAGATTTAATCTATGCTGAATGTACACTACCAAATGAACTACCGAATACATGTATATGCATTCAAAAAAAAAAAAAAATTAAATAAGTATCGAGAACTAAAACAATAGATCCTTTTAATATCGATTACAAATGAGATATATATATATACGAACCATATATGTTAAAATGAAATATAATTACGCACCATATATGTTAAAATGAAATATAAATGTGCACCATATATGTTAAAATGAAATATATATGCGAACCCTATAGCTATTTGGATTAATGTATAGTCAAACTACATTAACTCATGGTGGTTATTTAATCTACTAGGCATTGGGCCTATGACAAACAAATTTCCTCTGACTGTACCGACACTAATATTCCACGGCATTGTAGGTCATTTTGAACATTAGATGAAACGAACAAAGGTAAAATTAAAACGATGATACAATGCGTAAATAACAGTTGCAACAATAACAACTATGAAACATCGTATAGATAATAATGGCCGGTTTTACGCTGTATATTAATCTCCATGCAACGTATTTGGATTATTGTATATGCAGTAAGTTATGATATTAAAATACCACAGGCGGTGTTGAGGAACGCTACCATTATTAAAACCATAAGAACACAGAGTAAACTTTTCGTTAATGAATAGGGATTACCGATGTGAGGGTTCGGTACCCTCCTTGGCAAGAGTCATAGTCCTTATTGCCATTAAATCGACACGAAGCCACTCGAAATAGATTGAATCTGACTGGCCAAGACGCCTTTGACCATAGCCACGAATGAGACAGTTTAACAAAAACATATAAACGTAGCCATGAAATAGGTTCTAACAGTTAGCGGTTGATTGCAAACGATATCAGAATTATGAAAGCATAGACCAACAAATTAGATGCATCAACTTCTGCAACCCTATGGAAGAACTAAGGATTTACCTGTGTATCGGGTTTTTCTTCCTACCCTTGCGTCGCATCGACGTTAACAACAGTAAAAACAAGAAATCCATACGCTGTTTTAAAGAGATTAGAACGCCTACCGTAGAGAGATTATCCAATCTGGATGCAAATAAACCTAAGCTCTCGCTCCAGGACTTAGAAAAAAATATATATATATGTTACCAAAGGCCTCGGTGTATAGCCATTACAAAAGTCTGCTAATGGTTTCTTCACAAGGGATGCGTGCTGAATGCAGCAGTGATAGATCGGGAAATAGAACTCTCACGATCCAAACAACCAGGGTTTACATCAGAGCAGTCTAGCAAAACTATGATAAGAAAAAAAATCGGCGTATGTATAAATAAAAAGGAGAGCAGCCAGGAAAATAAAACGAGGATTAACAAATGCTAGAGAACAGGCTAGGTCTCCGCCCTCCAGTGAACAGCCTAAGATGCTGACACTCTGCCCTCTCTGCGAAAAACAATCAGTAGATGATGAGATATTGTATTACCTAACAAAAAGGAATAAAAAGGAGTCTTAGAACGTAAGGAGCTATAAAAACAATGGGATTCAGAGATAACGTGAAACCTTACGCTGAATCTCTCCATGGGGCAGTAGTCCGACACCTTCGCGATGACTTAGTGTCCCTGCACATGAGTCACACAGAAAAGAACCGCGAATTAGGTGAAGAAACCATGAATGGAGACAAGCACAAAACAGGAGAAAATAAACTGTAACCGCAACCTGATCCGGCTATACCATCAACAACAGGCGAGGAGAGCGGTGAAAGGAAACGATTCTATATCACAGAAATAAATGGGAAGGGTCAGATGAAAAAATTGGCACAAGAGCCCCAATTAAAAAGAACCCTCGTAACCCTAATCCCACTGCCCCAGAAATTCAGAAAATCCCTATGTCGATTGAGAAAACTCAGCCACGTCGATAGGCGGGTACTAGGCGATATTAAGGAGCGCAGAGGAGGTATGGGGAGGAGCTACGCATCGCATGCACAGAGATAGAGGACTAACCCTAGAATTAATAACTTTCCAAGGCATAACTCGGCGCACACAGTACTTAGGCCAGCCGAAATGACAAATAGCAAAGCCACCCGTCGAATTCTTGCTGGGTATGGGACGATATACGCCGGCAGTTGGTACTTCCCTCTCAATAGCGAGACGCCGTCCCTGCCTGCAAAACCATCGAAACATCAAAACCAAACTCATACGATAAACCAAATCGAGCACGGTACGACGCGGATATTAAAAACCATCACTAGTACGCATGGTGAGTACTCCACGTATGAAAACAAAACGGGTATGCACTGGTTCCAAATCCAAATAATGATAAACCACCGCAAGGTGAAATGAATTCAGATTTTATATTATTTCATCTACGCAATTTCGCGGACTGTGGACATTATTACATGTGATATTATAAACTGATAATGATATGCCTGATATGCCACGCCGCGACGAATCCGACAAAGAATTGAAAAGTAAACAATGCCAAAAGGGTTTACGATTAGGGTTAGGTAGGTCGCGAAAATTCATAATTTGTAGAGGAAGCGCTGACATGTATTTATATCAATAGTTCGAACGCCCTAAATCTCTATGATGATAAACTTACACGGGTATATAGTTGTACATATATATATATATATGGAGTTATATTTAATGTATATTATGTACATAATCAATATTCCAATGTGTTGTCAAAGTATATTTATACTATATGTTCTATATGCTTGGGAGGATGCAATAACTTTTTCAAAGGGTATATATATTACATGCATATATAGGTGAGTACCCAATGATGCTATCGAAGGGTATATTGGTAAATGTAGATATACATACATTGTATACATGAGGAGTACTCAATGTTAATGTAAAGGGGTACCAAAACTCTATATATATGTATAGTTATAATATTTACATAGGGTATATTCAATACTATTAGAAAGGGATAATGAGAAGGAAATCCTAGAGTTAGAGTGAGATACTAGAGTTGTAGAGGAAAATTTAAAAGGGTGGAAATAAAACCCAATTCTTGAACTTAATATCCAGGTGACAATGTAAATAAAAGTGCAACCCCAATATATATTTGAAAAAAAAAAATATTCTAGGTAAAGGAGGTGTTACATACCTAGTCATTAATTTCATCATTTTTTACTAGTGATCTCTTCTTTCATGGCTAGCTCCCACTTTTTCTAGGTTTCTACCTGCATTGCTTCATCATAACAGTCTGGTTCACGAGAATCAGTAAACAACAGATAATATAATTAAGGAGAATATCATTGAGGGGGTCTACTTATCCTGGTATATCTTCTCACACCACTTTCAGGTGTTTCAGGTGCATGTTATTGTTGTGGTGGTTTTTGTTGTTTTGGCTATTGATTATTATTATTTTTAGGCACCTTTATTTTTTCTGTGATCTCATCAACAACTATGTATTCTATGTTTTCTTTGTCCTGTTTGTTTTCATGCATTTGATCCTTCTACAAAACCTTTTCATTGAATATGACATCTCTACTCCTAATTATTTTGTGATTTTCATAATCATATAAGCGATAATGAACTCATTAACACCATATCCTATAACAATACATTTCTTTGATTTTTTGTCAAACTTTGTTCTAGTTTCTTTATTAATATGGACAAAGGGCTCACAACCGAAAGGATTTAAAAAAGAGTGGTTTACCTTTTTACCTCTCCATGCCAGCTCTGGAATAAAACCATCCAAGGAACTTGAAGGCCCTGTGTTTAATAGATAAACAAAAATATCTACAACATCTACCGAAAATTGTAAAGGCAATCCTGCATGGAATCTCATGCACCTTGCACACTCCATGATTGTCCTTTTCATCCTTTATGACAAACCATTTTCCTGTGTTGTTCCTAGAACTATCTTCTCTCTGTGAATTCCATGCTCTGAATAATACATATCAAACTCTTTGCTACAATATTCACCTCCATTATTTAATCTGAGACACTTTAATTTCTTTCTAGTCTCAATCTCAACCAAAGGTTTCCATTTCTTGAAAGTATCAAATACATCATATTATTTCGAATACAATAAATCCAATTTTTTCTATTTGCATCATCAATAAAAGTAACATAATAACGAGAGCCAATGAGAGATGATACTTGAGCAGGTTCCCATATATTTGTATTCACAAGCTCTAATTTTTTGCTCTTCTTTTCTTTCCCAAATCTAAGAAATTTTACTCTCTTTTGTTTTCCATAAACACAATTCTCACAGAAATCCAAATCAATATTCTTCAAACCTTGCAACAAATTTTTTGAGTGAAGAATATTTATCCCCTTATCACTCATGTGTCTGAGCCTATAATGCCATAATGCTGCATCTTCTCCTATGGAGTTTAAAGCATTAAGATAATTATAAATACCATTTCATAAATACAAGGTACTAACTTTTTCTCCTCTTTCTATTACCAAGGCTACTTTAGTGACCTTCCAGGTTTTATCCGTAAAAAATTTCACACAACCTTCACCGCCTAAATGCCCTATTGAAATCATATTTTTCTTCAAATATGAAACATGCCTTACCTCCTTTAATAACCATTGGTTTCCAAGAAGTTTACCCCATTCCAATGATTTTACAGGATTTATCATCACCGAGACAAACCTGTCCAAAATATCCTTGAACATAGTCATGAACATGTTTCTTATCAGGTGTAGCATGGATTTAGGCCCTAAATCTACCACCTAGGCATCCATAAAATTTTATAAAGAAATAATCAAAGCATATTGAAACACATCACCTGTCACATTCACTTCATGATTGTTTCCTTGTTATGCGTCTACTTCTTTTCCCTTTCGAGACTTACAATATTTCTTCAAGTGTCCTTTCTTCTCGCATTTCCAGCAAATTATCCCCGATATCGACCTGAATATGCCTTTTCTTGACTTACTGTGATATCTTGGGCTCTTTCCTCTTTCCATTTTTCTTCCACTAGTATCTGCACTCAAAGAATTACCTGATGTCTCACCAGAGCTTTTCCATCACATTACTTGCTAAGGATGGCATCGGCAACATCATCAAACTTTAAAGTACTAGATCTAGAGAGAAAGTTACTAATGGACATAACTAAACCATTCCAAATTTCTAGAAACGCGCACAAATAACAAAGCCCTGACATCATCATCAAATTTTACCACTACAGAACTTAGCTGACGTGTAACCATATTAAATTCATTAAATGATAAACAACAGATCCACCTTCTGAAATTTTCATAATAAATAAATGCTTCATAAGAAATATCGTATTTGAGACTGAGGTGTTTTCAAATACTTTGGCCAATTCCATCAATAAATGCTCTATTGTCATTTACTTTGAAATATTAAAGGCTGCTGATGCCGCAAGGCACAAACATATTTTTCCAAGTGCCTTTCTCTGGAGAATCTCCCATAATGCATCTGTTATACTCGAAGGATTTTTTTTTCCTGGTCAATGATAGGTACAGATATTTCTGATACACATCATGTTCCATTTGCATGTTCCACAGTGGGAAGTTTTAGCCATTAAATTTCTCAACCCTAAACCTACCATCTTCTGCCATTTCTCCCACTCAAACCAGGAACCCTTCTTTCCTTCGACTTTATTATACAAATAGACCTTTGGCTCTGATAAAAATGATTAGAAAATTATATGTTACAGATCAATGGAACACATAAAAATATTTGTAAATACAAACACAGAAAACATATTAAACAAGAGAGACACAAATATATGTGGTTGACCCATGTTGGACTACATCCACGGAGAAACGCCGAGTCCTTCCTTTCTATTATCCAACAAAATGAAGAGACACAACCTAAAATAGATCCGCTGTAATATCCTCTACTCTCTCACACAATCCCCGTTTCTCTTTATCACTCATTATACACACCACACACATGCACAATACAATTCCCTCATATGAACTGAGGGTTTTCCTTGTAGGGAAAAAAAACCTAAATTAAACATAACTTCTACTGTTAGGTCATCTGCCTAATGAATGACCAAAATTGACTATGAAATTACAATATTTTAAATGGAAAGTCCCCCCACATCCCCCCACATGGAAGGGTGTATAGTCTTCCTGAGGTATACATCTAGTTGAAACAAATACCTCTACATCAAGATGATAATCATGCTCCACAACCAAAAAATTTTAACTCTCTGTAGACTCACTCAGAGAAGTAATTTTCCACGAAAATCAGCTTTCTCGGCCAACGGACTGGGCATCCCCTCCACGGTTCAATCTACTACTTACACAGTCCTTTGAAATCCTTCTTCTGCTCAACATTGGGCTCTTCCTTCTCTACCCTCCTCCTTCACCTGCGCTTTGATACGATGTGAAAATTCCACAATGGGAATCCCTACTGTAGCAATGTGATGTTATTTATTCCACTTGTTAATTATGATACAAGTTATTTACATTGTTATACAATAAACATCGAAATAAATACAAATGTCATCTTCACAACATAAAAAATACTGCAGAAAGAAGAACTAAGCACGAAAGAAATAAACACACACATACATTGTTTTAGGACAATGTCCCCAGAAAAACCCAATGTGGGAATATGAATGCAACAACTAAGGGTTTTAATATTATGGAATATTTTCTTAATACAAGTCACTCTATGTCCAAACTGGCTATTCGATACAAAGATAAAACTAGACAGAAATATAGTGAGAAGATATCACACTGTCACTAGAAAATTATGCACTGACTTGACTGTAGATGAGCCCTCTGCGCTATCTCTGCATATGCCCATGCAGTCACTGTGTGAATTCTACTAGGACTGCATTTGACCTCCTCTCGATATCATGCTTGCGGGAAAATTGACCCTCACGGCACCTGATCTCACATGCTAGTTCCTGACACTAGATCATCACTGTTCCCCAACAGAATTTCAAAGTCCCTCTTAAGCTCTATGCTGAAACAACGTAGCTCTGTGTTGCCTCTGCGTGGAAATGCACTTCCCATCCATACTTATCTCTGCCTTCTCTACCTTGCACTATCAGGATAAAAAAAAAATTTCCATCGGAAAACTATCCCTGCCCCTTACTGCAAGAAATCAACTCAATCTCTCTCCACCAACTACTGCATTACTCTCTTGAGAATTCAATATCTATATCTATCACTCTATGTTTTCTCCAAATTCCCATCAATATCCTTCTTATAATCTCTCATTGACATGTCAACGACAAAGATTAAAACATAATAAAATGCTAATATTAACTGGGAGTTGATCCATGTATTTATCTATAAGATTCACACCCGATATAATTAACACACTTTAAATAATCACATTTCCTAAGTTTAGACTTAGGAATACATTAAAAATTAAAAATTATTATAATTAAATCCTTTCTAGGTGGAACTTCCCAAAATGGTTTCTATGTATTGTGGAATGTAAGTGTCTTATCCTCTCTACAAAATATCGAGGCTAGAGCACATCCAATGCTACAAAAATAAATATATAGAAGAAGAGAAAAAAAGGAAACAAAATGCTTTGGCTAAGAGATGGATTCTAAAGAGAATAAGTTGGATTGGATGAATAAGTTGATTATAAACCTTTAAACCAACTTGGTGAAGCTAGAGTTATAAAAAAAAATCCTCCTCGAAAGGTCCAACAAGGTGCTAACATAAACTTCAATCCCCAATATAGGAAACCTCCTTTGCAACTATCGAAAATATAAATAAAAGAAAAAAAAGAAAAAATAAAACCTCATTTGTATTTAGAGGATTTTCATGAGGAAAGTATTGAATATGAAATTGAGGTTAAGGAGAATAAACACTCTACTCTCTCAGAAGAAGAAAATGAAATATAAGAACAGGGAGAAGATGAGGATGATGAGAATGCCCCTTTGGATGAAGAAGATATATATGATTAATGTAAGTAGTTTTATGATTTCATGTAAGAAAAAATGCGTAGGAGATATGATTTGAGATCCAAAACACATCTTGGACATAAGACCAAAATGAAGAAACCATCCAACCTTCCCCCCAAAGCAAAATGATAAACGGAAAAATCCTGCCAACCTGGACCTACCAACCAAAGAAGAAACCTCCCAACCGATTAATTTCTATGTATGAATATGAAAATATATAGTGAATACTAGTGCAAACAAAGCTATTACAAAAAGAAAAAAAGAAATCCAAATTATCCAATGAAGTTGGATAGGAATTATTATGTTTTAATCTTACAAAAAGAGTTAGATATGGTCAATATATATATACTCTTGACTACATTGCTAAAACAACCTGCATATAGAAAACAAGTCTCTACACTTAGGGATGTATGTCATATTGCATCATCACAAGATAGTTTAAATTTGTAGGAAGAAAAGCATGTAGGTCATGTTTGGCCCACATGTGGAGGAGGAAGGCCCTTCCACACCCCAATTTTATTCTATGTTAGTGATCCATGATTTATTGTTGCATAATTACATGCTTGATGCAGGGGCCTCTCATAATCTTATGCCTTTTAATTTCATGGAACAATTAGGCCTGCATATAACAAAGCCATATAATTACTTGTATTCCTTTACTTCCAAAAGAATAGAATTCCTTGGGATGATCAAGGATTTAGTAGTCAATATGGATTAAATTCCTCTGAAGAGTGTGGTAATCGATATTCTGGTTGTAGACATTCCTACAATATTTAGTATGCTCCTCTCTAGACCATGAGGAATGAATCTTAGAGGATCCATTAAAATAGACCTTACATATGCTACTATGGCATCATTTGTTGGAGAAGAGGGTAGACTGTACGGGAATCCGGGTTTGTAAAAACCATCACTAGAGAAGATAATTAAAACAATTCTCAAGTGTATTGAAAATAAAAATACCTTTCATGATTTTTGTTGGAGATGGATGGACAAGTTATGGAATATACCTAAGTGGAAATCCCCTCACAGGAAAATCAACAAGAATTGAAAGTTGGCAGTGTGTGGAAGTTGTACTTTGATTGATCCTACTACAAGGAAGAAAATGGAGCAAGTGCTAAGATCTCGTGAAGGTAACCTCATTCCTCTTTCATATAAGTTGGAATTTCACACTATAAATAAGATTGTTGAAAATCAAGAATTAGTGTTGGTCCTACAAGCTCCTAGTGATATGAAGTTTGAACGTTTAACATTTTTTGGACATTATTAATTGATTGTGAAACATCATATTAAGAATCAATGTTGAATAACACCCCAGGATGAACCCTATAGAAATGAGGTGTGGTATCTAGTTGAGAATTTGTTTTTCATTTTTAATATTTATTTTTATCCAAGGGATTAAAAAAATGATAGATTCCTTTGAAGAAAGAAAAAACACTTTCAAGCCCCCAAAAATTCCCCTACTAAAGTACAAAGTGGAAGTTAGGAACAAACCCTCAATCCCTAACAATGTAAAATACTAACATGTGCTTGAGGATGAATATCATATTAATTTTTTTATGGAGGTGATTAGGGAGTTTTCTATCATTGTAATAAACCAAGAAGGTGAAGATGTTGAGGAAATCGAAGAAGTTGAACAAAAAGACCCTTGGGTATAATCTATGGTTGGGAAGAAAATCATGTAGTTGAAGGGAAATGTAATCACAAAGGGGTTGTTTCCATTGGAAAGGTTATTTGATGTCAATGATGTGGCATTCAAACCGGCCAAGGAGTGTTAGGAGGATAAAAAATATTGTAACATTTCAAAATAACAACAAGAAAACCTAAGTATGTTTGCAATGGGGATCTCAGAGGGATAAGAACAAAAATATATTGACTTGTTCAAAAAGTATGCTGATATTTTTTCTTGGTCTTATGATGACTTGAAGACTTATGATATCATTATCATTCAACATAATATTCCTATGAAGTTTGGAATTAATCCACACAAGAAGATTCTTAGGTAAATAAATTCTTTCTTATCTGGTTGATAAAGAAATAAATTAGGAAAATGATCCGAACTAAAATAATTGTATCTTTGAGGTATTCATATTGGGTAGCTAATATGGTCCTTGTCAGAAAGAAGAATGGAGAGGTCAAGTTGTGCTTGGATTTCAGAAACCTGAATAGGGCCTTCCTCAAGGATAACTACCCCCTTCCCAAGATGGATTATATTTTGCAGAAGGTGGTTGAGTCATCACAATTGTCAATGGTTGATGGATTCTCTAGGTACAAACAAATAATTTTACATCTTGAAGATCGTAAAAATGTAGCCTTCACCACTTCTTGGGGGGAATTCATTTAGGTCCGAATTCCTTTTGGTCTCATGAACATTGGAGATACTTTTCAAAGGGAAATGGATATAGCATTTGTTGGGGAGAAGGATAAATTTGTGGCGATTTACCCACATGATATAATAGTGTTCTCAAAGTTTAATGAGGAACACTTGCAACATTTGAAACACATTTATGAGAAGTGTAAGAAGTATGGTTTGTCCTTGAATTTTAGGAAGTATCAGTTTTCCCTCAGAGAAGGCAAACTATTAGGGCATACAGTCTTAAGGGAGGGAGTGACAATTTATGCCAAAAGGGTAGAAAAATTTAGTACCATCCCTTTCCCAAGAAATAAATAGGAGATAAAAGTATTCTTAGGAAGGATAAACTTCTTGAGGACATTTTTGCCCAACTATGCTGAGATTGTGAAGGACATTACATACATGTTGAAAAAGGATAGAGAGGTCAAATGGACTGCACAGGAAAGAGAATAATTTGCCAAGTTAAAAGGGTCTCTGGAGAGGCTCCATTATTTGATAGCCTTGATTACCAATATGAATTTATTATATTTTCTTTTCTGCCCCCTAACATTGTTGCAGTTATACTATTGCAAAAGAATGAAGAGGCAAAAGAGAAACCACAGGCCTCTTTTAGCCAAGTACTGAGAGATGTAGAATTGGAGTATCACATCTAGCAAAGAACAAGCTTGTGCTCTAGTTAAGGTTGTCAAACCATTCAGGAGCTATTTTTTACAATCTAAAATCATTGTACATGTTCCTACAACTACTTTGAATGGCATTCACATAGAAGGAGACATAGAAGGAAAAAATGGTCAAGTGGATAGCCAAAATTCAGGAGTATGACATGGACATCAAGCCAATTAAATTAATAAAGGGGAAGGGTTTAGCCAAGATCTTATCAAAGGGAAAATATAAAGAAATTGGGATAAATCTATTGGCTGAGACTTCTAGATCAAATTTATTAAGTAAGGAGAGCAATTCATTGGTCGCGATAAGAAAATTTCATATAAATACCTTTGTTCATACTGGTGCAAAATTATTTTCCATTATCTATTATTTTTTAGCAACCCAGTAGGTTTCAATAGAGAAAAATATAGGACTCTAGAATGAAAGCTTAGAAGTATGTAATCACAATTGTTTAGCTGTATTGGAAGGATCCTATTGGTTTGTTGGTGTTGTTCTTAACATAAGGTCAAATTCTTGAGATCATAAATGAATACCATGGTTGTGATTTTGGAGGCCATTATAGTTAGAAGACTGCAACACATAAGATCCTTAAGGCTAGTTTTTACTGGCATACCCTATTTTTTATGTTTATAATATAGTTAAGGGTTGCAGGGAATGCCATATTTTTCGCTGAGAAGAAGAAGCTAGCCCAAGTTCCATTTACCCCTATTTTTGTGTAGGAACGCTTTAGATAATGGGGATTATATTTTATAGGAGAGATTCAGACACCTTCCATAGGACAATAAAGATGGATTTTGATAGCTATTGACTACTTTACAAATGGGTAGAAGCCATTCCTATCGAGGCTGGAACTGACTTGGTAGTTATAAATTTTTTGGAAGAAAATATTTTTGTGAGATTTCGTTTTCTGAAGAAGATAATGATTGATAATTCCCAGGTGTTTAATTATGAAAAACTCATTGATTTCTTCCATAATCATAATGTCACTTCTGGTCAATTTACCACCTATTATCCACGGGGAAATGGGTTGTACGAGTCATCAAATAATACTTTGGTGAGAATTTTAGAGAAACCATTGCAGAGAATAAGAAAAAAATGGGTCTTTTAGCTTAAGTTTTCTCTTTGGGAAAACATAGTCACCAGAAAGAGATACACAAAAAAAATCATCATTTGAATTAGTATATCGGTCCCTAAAATTGCTCCCTACTCAATTGGTTATGTGGGTAGCTAAGTTAATTCAGGATGCAGAGGAGGAACTTAATCTATTGACCAGGAGGATAAACCACTTAGTTGAATCGTAGGAGAATAGAGAGACAATGACTCAGAATCTGCTCAAGTACCAAGATAAGATGAAGGCCCTGTTTAAAAAAAAAGACCAAAGATTTTTTTTCCAGCTAGGTGACATTGTGCTTAAATGAGATGTCAGGAGAGAACAGAAAGGAAATCATGGAAATTTTTACCCTTTGTGGTTTGGGCCCTTCATGGTAGATGAAGCCAAAGGTAACAACACATTCTTCCAGGAAAATCTAGATGGTGAATTGTTTGAGCTTCCTGTAAATGGGAAGTACCTCAAGCACCACTTTCAACACTAATGTCATGTATTCATTTCCATTGTAAATATCGGTGAGCCATTGTGAGTACCTTAGTGTTTATTCAATTTCCAGTTTTGTACATATTTTTGACTCCATGCCCAAAAAAAGGTTACTACTACGTAGGTTATTAGTGCCTTAGCAACAAGATATTGTCCCCATTTGGAGCTGATGTTGTACCCTCTTCTTTCTTTTTATTCTTCATATAGAAAAAGGGTTGAGGTGCAAAGCATAATAGAGTTTAGATCCATTTTTAGAGTATCAGATGAGCTTAAAGAACACATTGGACCCACGCAATCAGAAATTTCACTCAAAGATGTTTCCAATGGTATAGAAAATTCTAAAAATGGCCCCCTAGATTAAAAGATAGGGGTAATCAAAGTTGGGCCCATAAAATTCAAAATCCTGGAAACACCATGACATTGGAATCTTGTACACATTAGAAAATAAAATTAAAAAATATATGGGGACGAGGGACTAGGGATCTATCAACTGTCGAATCCGAGGCCATCAACTCACAAAACTGAGTAAAAAAAACTAGAGGCCTATATCTTGAAATCCCAAGACCCCGTAACTTCTTATTAAATAAATTTTTTAAGGCATTGTGATTGAAACTTTTACAAACCAATCAATATAAAAACAAAGTATTGAGGACCATTTTTCTCTCCCCTATTCGAATAGGTGGAAATATATCATTCGAAAGAGTTGACGTTAGAAACCACCCACTAGGAGGTGGGCACATCAATTTTGAAGTTTTTCAGGTACCCAAAGGGCCCCTATATGGATGATTTTTGGACCAATAATAAGTCGACACATGTCATGGTTGTCATGAGAATTTATTCATGAGTATCATATACTGGAGGTCCGGAACCACGTAACAATTTCCAATTACACTTGAATGGGAGTCGGTCTTTCGGGGACTAGGGGACTAGAGCACCAGGGTGTTGGGGTTCCATATCGATAGTAATGAAGTCCTGGAGAAAAAAATTTCAGGAGAGAGGAGCTTCCAAGTGTCAGTGGGCCTTCCCCCACTTCCCAAAGTAAAATGATTAAAAATAACCAACGATGCGGTGGATCATCGTCCATCGTGAAGCTTCGTCACCTGGAAGAAGCTCTGACGGGTAAACAAGCCCGACAATTAAGTCGATGCGTACCCTCGGAAATTCAGGTTAAATAAAGTGAACAACACAAATAATTCGTTGTGATTAATTAAGGGGGGCCGAGCCTTGTCTCCAAATCCACACAGGAAAGTGTGGATAAAATTAATAACAAGTATGAGGTGGCACAAGAGAAGATCAAAGAACTAAAGAACAAGGTGAAGGGAAACATGGACGTCATTGAATCTATGAAGATAATATGGGATGATATAATCTCAAAAAGAAATAAATCATGGGAATATATGAAATTGGTTTCATAGCATAAGCAGTAAATACCACTAAATTATTTGTCCTATCAACAAAAGAGGAGGATGTTAAGAATGATAGAACTAATGAGAGATTTATCAAGATATTTAATGAGAAATAAACTGATGAGTTTAGGGTAATAGAGATAAATAAAAGGACATGCATGATCGTGGAAATTACAAAATCAATTTAAAAGAAGGAAACAAGGGATATGGCTAAATCATGTGTCGGTGAGGTAACAAAGTTGGTTGGAACATTCAATTCTAATTTTGACTAGAAAATTAGAGAAGGTTTACCAACCTGTTGGGATTTCCAAGGACATATACGACCATGCGAGTAATATGAGAAATTATTAGCTGAATCCAAGATCAAGGTGGACTCGTCCCATGAGAATACGACCACTCTCAATGGCGGGACCATAGTGAACTATCTGCAGAGATATTTCGACTTGTTTTGGCTTGTGAAGACCCTCTTCATCGTTAGGCCAAATTACGGTGAGCTCAAAAATTTAAGGATGTCCTATAGAGTCCTTATTCACTCTCTTGTACCATATCTAGTTCTATGGCAATTGTGTGAACAACTAATTAACCCCACACGAGTCTGAGTACTGGAGAATGTGTCCACTTTGAAGGATCAAGCGATCCAACAATGAATATATTTTATGATTTGGAACCATGACATATCTCTGTAATTTTGGGCAATTTTGTAACTATTTTATTTTGAAGAAGGAATCAAGTTTGTTATGTAATAACTAGAACATCTAGGTCATTGTCAGGATCACACGTATAATTAGTTTATACAGTTGTCGCACTACAATACATTTTGGTATTTTTTTTTCTTAATACTCTCCCTACAAAAGGGAACATGAACTCATTTTTATATGTTCGATTTTATATTCTAGAGGCTATAATATCCTGCATGCTTTGCAAGTTATGAGGCTTCATGACATGAATGTTATTCTCTAGGATTAATTAAGAGGCTTTTGGTGATTCCGAGCACTAATATGTGGAGTATGTGTTCTTTTCTTTGTTTATCATCTTCATATGTGTTTCTTTCCCCTTATAAATCATGTAATTATAGGTGCTCGAACTCAAATTTTTTATGTCAGATTTACCTATGTCATGCTATGCAAAATGGTGCATGTAAATGTGAAATTAAAAGCCTTTAAATGTGCTCCATGGTTTGTGATTTCATTTCCTTTTTATATACATAATTCTGTTGGAATTTAGTGCACAAGATTCTATCTCTACCCCTTTGCACCACTTTTATTTCTTTTATCTCTACCTTCACCTATACTACAATATCTAAATAAACTTCATTATCTGTGTGTAGGCCACCATGGTCGAGCATTAATTCTTTGGAACTAAATATTATCAATTTGTGAAATTTATTTTTTCTCTCAGTAAGATAATTGAGCCAGATTTAAATCATTTTATATATAACTCTTGAGCAACATTCATCTATCTTCAAGAAACACTAAGATGTCCTAGGCATTGACCCTTCTCCTCAATCTCGGGGTTGTATCTAGGAGAGAAAACAATCAGTATAAAGGAGAAGAGTAATGACTATACCAATGGGATGGGGGCTATCACACTATAACTTTCAAACACTCTTATGGCTTATTAATGTAAATTCAAAAAATGGTAGGGATAAAGGTCATCCTTACTTAAATATGACAGTATTGAGCTTGACAATAACATTCTCATAGAGCCTAGCCATATAAACTCTCCAGTCAGGAAGAACCATTATTTCTTCTAGCCTCTTCCATAGCTTATCTCGGGGACAATGTCATAAGCTTTTCTAAAGTCAACAAAAAAATAAAAGAGATCAGTCTTATTAATTAATATTAACTCTATAATTATCCTATGAGTAACAAGATGGTCTATAGTTGAGTGCTGTCTCCTAAATCCATATTTACCTTTAGCTCCTTTACCATGGTTTTCAAGCCAAAAGCTAATCTTACTTCCAAAATGAGTCCATACAACTTGGCTAAAATGTCGCTAATCATAATGGTCCTGTAGTTAGAGGAAATGTTTTATACCCACTTTTAAAGATGGGAAGAAAAAGGCTTTGCATCAAAGGATTAGTGACGCCTTAATTTGTTGGTAGATTGAGAAGTTTGCGTACCTGAGATATAAGGAAACCCCTTCCAATTTTGAGAGTTTCAGTGTGATATAATTTAATAGCCATATCTTTCCAATTAGTGAGTTGCTTAATTCCGAACTCAATGTCTTCCAAAGAGAATATATTCTACTTTATAGGAGTGTCTAGGATAGTTCCCATCGCTCCAAGGGAATCACAAAGATTGTTAAGATAGATATCAAATTTTTCTAAGGAAATCAAATTATTTTCTTTTGATTTATGATTAAGAATTTTCCTCCAAAATATTTTTATGGTTAACTTTACAAAATTCAAAAAGGTGTTATTTCCTCCTATTTATATACAATTTTTTCTTCATTTTGATAAGAGATCTATAAATAGTTACCTTTTCAAGATTAACCATTTTTCTAGGGGCATCTCTAATAATTTTCCAAACAATTTTACAATTATTATCATCCCAATGGTTGGAAGTTCGACTTATCATCCACCTATGTAGGAAACTTGTTAATGTTAGTTGAATGAGTTGTAGTAAAAGTGTGGTAGATGTGATGAATGGTATCATTATATGTTAAACAATATAAATATTTATTTAAATCCTTTAAGAATATATGAATAAACATATTTAATTAAGTTTAACTAAAAGTATTAAAAAAATCAATTATGTCACTCTCACTATACTTATTGGGTTTACTGTCAATAATATAGCCTAGAATGAAGAAGATGTGGTAATATTACAAGCCATTATCGAGGAGACATGGAAAAAACTATTTAAATGTCCATGTTACATAATATATTTCACTATCAACTTCATATATAAGCATATAGATACATAGAAAAAAAATACATTATTAGTGTTGACCATAGGAAAATATTTCAATTCCTAGAAGGAAGAAGTAATAAAAAGTAAAATAATTCGCTTAATTTTTATAAATTGAGGAAGTGTAATTCATTTAATTCTTGATATACCACCCTAGATCCATCTTAAGTACAAAACACAATGTGTTATATTTCATTGTTTAGATTCTATTTTTGAATGCTAAATAGAGTATACATAGGATCAAATAAAACTTGTAACCACAAAACTTATTTTTTTCTTCTATATATATGAAGTTGATATCCACATAAATTAGCTAAGATACATCATCAAATAGTTTATTGAAATCTCTTGTTGAAATATTTTTGAAAAGTATAGGATTTTAACATTTGAATCCCACAATATTTTTATTTTTAGTTACTTTACAACATATTCATTTTTAAAAATTATACTCAACATTATTTTTCTATTTAGAACACAATTTTTTATTTTTATTTTTATTTTTATTCTAAAGGGTGAGGAAAGGAACTTATACATCTCGTGGTACTTGGGTGTAGAATGTAAGGAATGGGCCTCTCCACTCAAAAATTTATAAGTTGCAGTCAAAATAAATAAATACAAATATTTTACTATGCAAGGTTATTTAATGTTGCCATGTATTTAAAACTATATTTATAATTGAAAGACATTTTAATATGGTCAATATGTTTATAAATAAAATATTTTACCCTCTAAAATTATTTCAATGACATTTATGCATTTGAAAATGTAAATTTTAAAATATTTTACTCTCTAAACTATTTCAATCACATTTATGCATTGGAAAAAGTAATATATATATGTGTGTGTGTGTGTGTGTGTGTGTGTGTGGAGAGGAACTAAATCTCTTAAATCGGAAATGTTTTGCAAGTTTTTTCACCTTAAAAGAAGTTTGCATATCAAGTTTCTCTTGATGCATGGTACATATATGATAAAAGATGTTAAAGATGTTGGAGACTATTCTTTATTACAATTCAAATAATTCAATTGAAAGTCCAATCATTTATTTTGAATCAAAATATTGGAAGCTGGAATATTGTGGAGGGAGGCATGCAACGATGATGATGTTAAGACATTAAGATAGAGATGAGAATGAAAGGAAAGGAAAGAAGGATTTGAAAAAACTAATCAAATGCTCTAAGATGTAAGGGGAATAAAAATTTCAAAAGGATACAGTGTTGATCTTCTTGAGGCCATATATTTTAGATTTTCAAAGTCAAACATTCAAGGGAAAAGCTAGCGACAAAAACTACTAACTAAATGAATTAGAAAATATTGTGCAAAGCAAAGGCTCAGGTTGATTCAAATAAAGTGTATTTAATTAGAATATAACTAATTTTTATGAGGAGGTTCTTTCTAGTTCAATATAGAAAATATGTAATCTCTTATCTTGTACCATCTAATTAAACATTTTCATTCAATCAATTTATATAAATAAATAAATAATTAAAAAAATTAAATAAAATTGATAATTTATTTAAAATTGAGATAAAGTTGTCAATTTTTTTCTGAAGTCTTGATAACCAATGATTTTTTCAAGTCTAATACATCTTATTTTCAGATATATCACAAAATAAATCAAATTGCTTGACATACAAACCTTTTTTAGAATTAAAAGAAATTATATTATTGTTGAAGCTTAATATATATAAAGCTAAGTTGGATATAGGTGTTAGAGTGACTTAGGTAAAATTAACCAAATCAAGTTACTCATAACCCACTTTTATGTACAAGTATAGTTTTTTCCTTGATATTTTTCTTTAATATAATCTATTTAAAGAAATAGAAAGGTCCATATTAAATTGTACTAATGGCCATTAGTAATACAACAATGTTCGACTTTAGATACTACAACTTATAGAGAGCTACACCTTCTTAACAGTGATTTGTTCGAATATGTAATTCCTACTTGTCTGCAGTGTTGAATCTCTATGTAAGGAGTTGGTTCCTATATCATAGGAGGTAGCTAAATCTAAATATTCCTAGTTTAGTGTGTGGTTGAGATATTCTCTCAACCAACTTATTGTACATCCAAGATAGTTTTCCTATCTTGAGACTATACGTCATGTATATATATGTAATCCTTTTGATTGATACAATATAGTGTGCATATTTAGATTTTATCTTAGTATCAGAGCTCATGCAAGCCTTGACCTCAACCCCTCCTGGGCTGAGGGAAATAAGAGAGTATATTTTGTTTTAGTTTTTTTTTTTGGTTGTCCATTTGTTTGGGCAGAGGTGTATTGGAGCACACGATGACTGCGTGTGCTACATGGAGAGTGCAACAGCGTGGAGGCACAATGACTGCATGTGCTGCGTGGAGGCACGGTAACTGCATGTGCTGCGTGAGGATGTTGGTGCAACTCTTATTAGAGAATTGTGATACAATCTAACATGGATCTGATGCCCGATCGAGGCATGTAGGCATGTCAGATCTCAAAGGCCGATCGGATCGGATCTCACCTGTTTCAATTGAACATATTAACGATGCATGCTTTAGCAGGTTAGAAGCTTAGAGATTTCCTTCCAAGCTTTTTTTTTGCACCAAACACTCCTCCTCATCATTACTTCTTTGACAACGATGCACTGAATTGTATAGGTGATGATGTCGTTACTTCTCTTTCTCCTTACGAAACCCTTATTTTTACTTAAGCGAGATGTGATCTATTTGGGGGAAAATCATTATGTATCTCTGGTTGTTTGAGCTGTAATAATCGACCAGTTATTCACCGCGATGCATGAATTAGTGGAGAAACTGCATACACAATTGATATCTGCTATAGAGGAATTCGAATTTTTTCTTCCCTATTATTTTCCATTTTTTGTTCTTTGGCATAGCAGAAACATGGACCACAGATCTTGAGGGAGAAGTGCTCACCTGTGGGAGTTGACCGTTGAGAATTTGATGAAGCATGGTGGCTGCTAGTGTATCTGAGTTACAGATCCAAGTGTGCGGAGGAGTTGTGTGAGGAGGAACAAGCGTGCAGAGTGATGTGGATTTCCTGTAGAGTGGTTAGCATGATGAATCTATGAGCCCATGGTGAGAAGAAGTCACTTCTTGGTGGTTTAATCATTGACCGTTGTGGTGTGACAAAGGAGAAACATTCTCAAATGAGAGCCAATGTAATCATCCAGCAAACAAGGAAAAAGAACCATCGAACAAATGTTGAGCACAAAATTTGGGGATGAGCAGGTTTGTAAAGTATCATAAATCGAAGATGATATTGAATGAGAATGTCATTTCTAGTTATCAACGACTGGTTTCGTGGAGTCCTACAGTTCGAATGATTTTAATTCCTTCGTGGAAACAGATTGAGTCTTCTCTGGTATCTGATTTTGTAGCGCTTTAAATGAATTCTAGAGAGATTTGATATAGCCAATAGCCTCATCTAGTATGGTGGATTTGTCTGTCTGTTGGAAAAATGGTTTCATCGTAACAAACTTTGTTGACTTAGAAACCGCTATTGTGGAAGGGTTGTATGGAGTCAACGCAAACAACGAGGAAGAACCCATCACTTCGGCCATAGTCAGAGCAACTGTGTGGATTGCAAGATTCGATAGATCCATAGGGAAATGCTACCGGAAATTATCTTGATGGACTCGGAATTAAATTAGAGGAGTGTGCGGTGAAGGAGTTATGGTGTCATCACGAAGAAAATGGTGTTGTGCCAAAGACGCGAGGTTCCTTATTAAAATTGTCAACGAGGCTCCATATGTATTGAAGACCAAATACACATTTCTTTTTTTTGTGTTTTTTGAAGCATCTGTTTGAAGCATGGTGAGCGTGGATAACTCAATTAGGGAGCTGAGTTGTATTGTCACAAATGTTTCCATTTATCCTTTCACTTTCGTATTCCTTATTGTATACTACTCTCTTTTAACACTACCTCTTTTCTCAGGGCAATTCATTATGCAGACCCTCAATGTCATATATTTTGATATATCCTCTTACTATAATCATAAATATTTCTCTCTTCGAAATTCTAGTGATTAAGTGGTCAGGTATTGAACTAGAAGAATGGTGGAGAAATGAACAATGGAGAAATGATCAATTCTAGTCGACAGGGGGTGCTCACTTGGCAGTCTTGCAAGGATTGCTAAATGTTATCTGATGCATTAAAATATCAGATCGATCCAATGCCTGTTTGATGTCTTCTAGGTGCATTCTTATCTTGGTAGTGTTTTTTAAGTCTTATTTTTTATGCCTTGAGGCTCAGGTCCATTTCTTTGTCGATTTCACTTAATATTGTATGTGGTAGCGATTTTGCCCCATTTTTTACTATCACTATAGTCCTTGTGTCAATGGGCAGGTCATGGAGATCCTGTGGTTGCTTTTGTGTGATCCATATGGATATTGGTGGTCACCCGCCTATTCCACTTGGGGCCACACCATTGTCTCTTTTAGTTTTTTAGTTTTGGCACAACTTACTATTTTTAGCAATTTTTTAGGTCCTGAATTTTTGGAGTCGTTTTGATGCCCTAAATGACATTTTTTGAGAAAACCAAGAGCAACATGGGTCCATGGATCGATGTTTCTCACTTAAAATTTGTAGTCCTCGGATAGATATTTCTAACGAGGTATGGTTCGCGTCAAACGGAGATCGTATGCCAAAGTTACGTCCCCGGGAAGTTGAAACATCAATTTACCCAAACGGGGCCCATAGTTTTGGCACTTCATCTCCTAGGTTTAGGGTTTTGGATGTTTAAGGTTTTCCATTGTTTCTAAATAATAAATAGGCCCTTGAGCCTCATTGGAACTCAATTCAGAGGCCTGTAGCTACCGCATCTCTTCTCAAAGATAGCTATGAGCGCCCTAGCTAGTTTATTTCCATTCTGTCTGTAAGCAAATTTCAGTTCTTTGATATTAATGAAATGAAATGTTATTTCTATTACATATTTGTATTTATGGTTATATGCTTATTTTATTGCATTCCTGCATAAATCCGGATCAGTGGTATCAAAGTGGTCTACTTTTTCTTGATCCTTCTTTGCATGTCCCCAACAACGTCGGGGTATAAGGAGTTAGGGCTCGATCTGGTGGAACCTTTTCAAGATCAACCTCGCAAACCCTGATGGACGCCCATGGGGAACGAAAATAAAGACGAGGGAGAAGGAGATGCTATCAAAATATTGCTCGAGGAGGCCCTAAAAAAAAAAAGGAACGCGATGATGGATAACTTTGCCCAGATCCTTCAACGGCTGCCCACCGGTAGCGCATCTACATCTAGCAGCCACTCTGGAGGTGCGACTCCATTTAAGCTACAAGTAAATTTTGACATTCCCATATTTGAGGGTCAAATAGATGCAGATTCCGTAGATAGATGGTTGAATCTATTAGAAGTATATTTCTCAGTTCATGACTTTTCTGACCAGGAGAAAATTATTTTTTCACTTCTCAAAGCTACCCCCCATGTCAAGGACTACTAGGAAACCTATTGTGAGAAAAAGGACGAGACAAAACCCTCTCTATTCTTAGCCGTACCCACTTGGAATTATTTCCGAGACGCCATCAAGGAACAATACTATCCCGTGGGGAGCTATGAGGACAAGTACATACAATGGACCACGCTGCTACAATAAAGGGATCAAGATGTGCATGAGCTGATGAATCTGTTCCATACCCTGTGCACAAAGTTTGGTATCAAAGTTTCAAAGAAACATATGGTGCTAAAGTATCCCAGTTGTCTCCATAGATACATTTAGGAGAAAATTGAGTTCCTCAACATCTCCTTGCTTGGTACGACATACCGATATGCTGCCAAGATTGAGCAGAAATTCAAACTGAAGAAGCGAGACTTTGGATCTATGAATCAAAAGCAAGGGAAAGGTGCTACCAAACTGCAGAACAAAGGACAAAGCCAAGGCATGGAGGCTCAAGACAACCTGTCAAAGCCACAAGCAAAGAACAATGCCACAAAGCCAAAGAAGGACATGGGAAAGTGGTGTGAGTTCCATAAGAGCTCCACTCAAAACACAAGTGAGTGTTGGGCCAAGCAGTTGTCGGTAGCCAAAATGAGGGCTTCTGAGTCAGATGCATGCTTCGACTTTGAATTAGAACCTAAAAAGGGGAATGACAAAGGGAAACAGATTATTGATGAAGAGCCCAACGCCACTATTGCCACTACGACGATCCAGAAGGAGGAACTGGAAGATCCAGAGGAGGAGGAACGTCTCTTCCACTCCCAGATGTGGGTAAAGGGCTCCTCGGTATAGTGCATTGTGGACAATGTGAACCAAAAGAACCTCTTCAGTAGACGCCGTGAAGCGGTTGGGCTTGCTGACCACAATTCACCCACATCCATACATCATCGGGTGGCTTCACCAAGGACAAGATCTCCGCGTCAGCCAGCAGTGCTGCCTTCCCTATAGCATCAAGCCCTTCACGGATGAGGTATTATGTGACATTGCTCCTATTGATGTTTCTGATGTATTATTAGGACAACCATACTTGTGGAAGCATCATGCTGTGTATGAGTCTTGGCCTTGCACTGTTATTGTTAATTTGGGAAATAAGTTGTACAGGATACCAGAGGTACCACCTCCTGCCACTATCTCTTTGGTTATTGCAAAACAATGTAGCAAGCTTATTTCCCAAACCAAGAAATTTGTTTTCATGATGATCTGCCCCCAGGGAAAGAATAATATTGTGGCCATGACCTCCTGATAGGGCTCCTGTGCACGATAAAAAAAAATGTACAAGGTTGTGGAGGAGTATGGGTTCCTCTGCGCTGTCAGGTCAATCACCCGATTGATCTGACCCTAGGTGCGCCGTTACCCAATGGACCGATCTATCGGCACTATGTTATGGAGAACGATGAAATCAAAAGGCAGATTCAAGAGTTGCTGTATAAAGGTCACATTCGACCAAGTTCATCACCCTGTGGGAGCCCGATCATGTTGGTATAGAAGAAGGATGGGACGTGGAGACTCTGTATTGACTATTGGGTGCTAAACAAGATCACTGTCCAGAATAGGTACCCGATCCCAAGGATTGATGAAATTCTAGAGCAGCTCAAAGGGGAAAAATATTTCAACAAGATCGACTTGAAGTCTAGTGTAATATCCTAAGCAAGGGATTCTCTACAACAATAAGAATATCTTAAGATATTCTTAAGTTGGAGCTTCAGCAATACCTGAACACAATGATCGATGTTCAGTGAAAAATATACTCATATGATGTGTTCAAAAACACGTAGCCATCAAATGAGTGAAACAACAACAAAAGAAGAATTTCTACACATTCCCAAGTAGGGAAAATGCAACAAATAGACCTTGAAAACGTTATTTCTGAATATATGTGTTTTTACTGGGTGAAATAACACTTGGTTCCCTTATAATATGATCTTAGGCCCTCACATACAAAAGGCGATCAGAAAGAAATCCCTTTTGATATGTTAAACATACCTCCCGGCTTCATATCAACTTAAAAATAGCCAAATCCCATGACTTATGTTATGTAGAAAAAGACTAAAGCATGTAAAATGTTATTTTATGAGGGTTTCTATAGTATAATGATAAAACAACATGGATCTGGAATTTTATGGAACAATAGGCCAAGAAAATGAAGATCTTGCCTCCTTATTGCATTATAAGGTAACTCAATAAGGGTTTCTTAAAAGCGTGGGTACAAAAAGAGTAGATCTGAATATTCAACTCAGAAAATGCAGTATTACTACAACATTATAGAAATATAGCTGAATAATACAAATAGGGATGAGAATCCCTTCCTTTAGCTTTCCAGGAGAAGGGTTGGCCCTTTCCCTAGGAAACTAGCTCAAAAACAAGGGCCTTAACCCTGTTGCAACAACTCTATGCAAAATGACGTAGTTCATACAAGGGACTGCACTGTAGGAGATGAGGAGTACTCTGGCCTGCTGCCAAGATGTGAAATATGCTCAAAAATCTTCCTAGCTGATCTCTCGAGAGAAGGAAGGCACCTTCTACTGAGAAACAGACTCGGAAGTGGTGTAACAATCCTCCACTACAACACCTTACAACTCAGCAATATTCTGCTACAGAAATAATGTCGAGACTGAAGAATTGTGCTTGGCCTCAAGCCTAGATGTGGAGCAATATAGGACAAGCTCACCCAAGAGACCTCTCAAGGGAAGAGATGGGATTCCCACTCGGGAACACCCTGTGCTCAACAACACTGCAACCTTACTAAACAACAAGAGGAAGCCAAGTCTAAACAGAAAAGATCAAAAGATCAAATACGAATCATGAATAACAAAGGCTCCCATCCTCTCCATATATAGCAAGTGAACCTCTCCACATTGTATCCCATCCACATGTGCCATCAAGCTCATGCAAGTTTTCCTCCACCAAAACTGTGCTATTCATCAAGGAAGTTTAATGTATCTAGACAACTTTGTTGACTTGGTCAAAGTTGACTGATTCAACATGATCCCATCTCTGTTCACACCCAAGGGTGCTCAAATCAACTGCTTATTCTTACTCCTTTCACATTAGGAGTTTTATTGATCCTTATAAAAGAGGTTAATGGGCCTCCCTACCCATTTATTCACCTACCTAGTGATAAAACAACTCTAATATTCCATTTAGCTTGAAGGCTAAAATTTTGGAATATTACAGTCCTCCCCTCCAAAATGGTGCTTTTCCTCAAACAACTGTATAAGGAGAGAAAAATCCTCCCCTCCTCTTCTTGTGGCCACTTCATCAATAATCCCCACCACTGCTCAAAATGATCTGCTACAAATCTATCCTCGAATGTTTCCTCCCAAGCATGCAAAACCATATGGCTTACATCATAGAAAGATGGAAGATGTAAGTGGAAACCTCCTTTTTTTCCAATGGCCTCCTCAAGGTAGGAGTGATGATGAACATGGGGAATATTATTCCCAATGAGTGGCTTCCACACCCATGCTATCATCCAAATGAAATGAGCCAATCTAGTTAGCTCAAAAAGATCCTCAACCCCCAGTTTATACAGTGTGTTGGGGCTGCATGGAGAGATTGGATCCTCCCAACCAAGTGGTCTCTCTCTCCATTCATGATAAGTATGGGGCTATTGCTAATCTTGGGCTGAAATATCATGACCTCCAAGAGTTTCCCAAGCTACCCCACCAAACAAATAAACCATGAAGTGCCTCCTCCAAAAACTCAAGTTCTTCATATGGCTCCTCCCATATGAAGAAGAGAAGTGTAATTTGGCAATCATGGGCTGCCCATTGCTGCTCATGAAACATGCATAATGAAAAGTAGGGAGAATCATACTCCCAATGGGCATCTTCAACTCATATCCCGCTTTCCAAACAAAGCTCCCCATGAACATAGAAATATCAGCAATACATGGAAGAAAAAACCAATAGGAACAAGTTGTCATATGACATCCGGAAAGTGGATCAAGGTCCAACACATGGAACCAGTGTAGTGCATCCTTTGTCTGCACCAAATTAAACAAAAACAAGTGCTTTTACAACCACTTTTTTGCTGCCACAATCATCTTACAAGATATAAATATGAAAGTACAAAGTGGTGTCAATGGTGCACACCAAAAATCATGTGGATTTCCCCACAAACCACCAAGGAGATAGCCAATCTCAATGCTACAAATGGATTCAAGTACATCATTATACAATATGAAAGAAGGAGTGATCCTTCTTGGTACAATATGCTGCTCATATAACTAAAAGAAGGACAAAACATAAAGTGAAATTGTACATTCTTCATCGTGTACTTGAGGTCTTGAGCTGAAATGGCTCAACTGGAAATTCTCCCTCTCCTCCAAAGAGTAGGGAAGTGGCTGTGACCTCCTCTCTATCACCATCCAGGCTATGCATCTCCCCATATTTTGAAATATGTCATGCTGAATGCCCTCCCAAATGAACTCCTATGCCAAGGAAAGCTATGCATCAAAATGCATGGAAAAGAAGTTCTCATGTGCTGCATGTAGCAGCTTCTCCTTGAGCTTAGAAGCTCTAGTCAAGAAGACTCTGCCATAAGAATAGATGACCATATCATCCACCATATATTTGTCATCTCCATTAGGGTCATCAAGAATCATGCAAGCACCAAGATCCTTGGCGTACTGTACCAAGAGTTGAGACCTCCAATATGGATCAATCCTCCCAAGAGACAGCGCTGGTGATCTGGCATGTGAATCTCTCCTCATGCTGTTGCCTACTAATTTGACATCCCTCATGCCAAAGTCTCCCTCAAAACTCTTCACCTCTCCAAAATCCAAGAGTGGTGAATCAAATGGAAAGATTTCTCTTACCAACTTCAGATCTGGTGGCCTTCCTGCTGGAATGCCTCCATAGAGTGAGACATCAATGGTAAGAGAAGACTGTTCATATGGTTGGGCAACTTTTCCCTTGCCCTCACAACACAAACCAATCTTCCTCCTACTTGCACTAGGTCTCTGAAATAGATAGGGGTGTGTGATCCTCATCAAATGATGATGTATTTCCTCCCTACCTCCTCCTTCCATCAATATCATCTCAAAATCATGCTTCTCATTGATTTTACTTTGCCTTCCATATGTGAGATCCTGGGGAACTTCTTGTAATGACACAAGAAATCCTCCGGTTGGAGCATGTGATCCTCCTTCCTCTGCATGAGGCACTAGATATGCTCTAGATGTGACAACGCTATAACCCCCATCCTTCTCTTCATCTTCAATATGAATTGGAGGTAATTGTCCAATAAGAGGATCCTCCTTTGCAAAAGGAACCTTCATGTCCTCTTGTCCAAGGTTATGAAACAAGGATCTTGCCTCTAGCAAGGTATCATGCAAGATGTGATCTCCTCCAATAGGTTTCTGAAGTGGTTTTGGGTTTGCAGGTCCTCCCAACTTATGCAAAAGTTTCATTGGTTTGATTGTCTCATGTTTTTTGTCAAACCTTTCTACCAATCTTTTAGTGAACTTTGCAAAAGAAGAAGTATTAACATTTTTCAATGAAAATGACTCAAATATCCACTAAGCATAGGAATTACCTTCAAAGTGCAGCACCGCAACTCTGATGGCTTCATCTTCAGAAACTTGGTGCTGTTGCAAATAAGTATACAACTCCTCCACCCAAGCTTTGGTTGAACAAGTTGGGGATCTATTAAGGGTAGATAGAGAAAACATATCCATGTCATGTATCTTGCTCCTCTCCACCTTGATCTTGCAAAACTCTTTGAAAGCAATATGATCTCTAAACTTTTCATTTTGAGATTCATACTCTTGTAGAAAATTACTAAGAGTCCCCCTCCTTGGCATTTTCTCTTCTTTCATCTCTTTCATTGCAGATCTGGGCATTTGACTGCGCTGTGCATAATAGGGTGTAGCTGCATGCTCACACCTATCATGTACCAATCTAGATCTGGCTCTAGATATAAACTCCTCAGGAGATTCCATCTCTCCTCTCATCTTCTTAAGATCTTCATAGATGCACTGCATAGATTTTGGAAGAAGATTTGTAAGCCTATCTTCCCTTCTTCCTCCACATAAAGGAGTCTTATTTCTATTCATATCTCCTTCTCTTGGTAGCTACATGGTTGAGATCCACAGGCTGAGCTAAGACCATGCTTTGATACGACTATAATATCCCAAACAAGAGATTTTCTACAACAATAAGAATATCTTAAGATATTCTTAAGTTGGAGCTTCAAAAATATCTGAACATAATGATGGATGTTTAGTGAAAAATATACTCATATGATGTGTTCAAAAACACATAGCCATAAAATGAGTGAAACAACAGCAAAAGAATAATTTCTACACATTCCCAAGTGGGGAAAATGCAGCAAATAGACCCTGAAAACGTTATTTCTGAATATCTATGTTTTTACTGGGTGAAATAATGCTTGGTTCCCTTAGCATATGATGTTAGGCCCTCAAATACAAAAGGGGATCAGAAATAAATCCCTTTTTATATGTTAAACAGACCTCTCGACTTCATATCAGCTTAAAAATAGCCAAATCCCATGACTTATGTTATGCAGAAAAATAATGAAGCATGTAGAATGTTATTTTATGAGGGTTTCTATAGTATAATGATAAAATAACATGGATCTAGAACTTTATGGAACAATATGCCAAGAAAATTAATATTTGGCCTCCTTATTGCATTATAAGGTAACCCGACAAGGGTTTCTTGAAAGCATGGGTACAAAAAGAGCAGATCAGAATATTCAGCTCAGAAAATATAGTCTTATTGCAAAATTATAGAAATATATCTGAATAATACAAATAGGGATGATGATCCCTTCCTCTAGCTTTCTAGGAGAAGGGTTGGCCCTTTCCCTAGGAAACTAGCTCAGAAATAAGGGCCTTAACCCTGCTGCAGCAACTCTATAAAAAATGACGCAGTTCCTGTAAGGGACTATGCTGTAGGAGATAAGGAGTACTCTGGCCTACTACCAAGATGTGAAATATGCTCAGAAATCTTCCTAGCTGATATCTCAAGAGAAGGAAGGCACCTTCTACTGAGAAATAGACTCGGAAGTGGTGTAACAATCCTCCACTACAACACCTTGTAACTTAGCAGTATTCTTCTACAGAAATAACGATGGGACTGGAGAATGGTGCTTGGCCTCAAGCTTGGATGTGGAGCAATACAAGACAAGCTCACCCAAGAAACCTCTCAAGGGAAGTGGTGGGATTCCCGCTCGGGAACACCCTGTGCTCAATAGCACTACAACCCTGCTAAACAACAAGAGGAAGCCAAGCATAAATAGACAAGATCAAAAGATCAAATACAAAGCATGAATAAAAAAGGCTCCCATCCTCTCCATATATAGTGAGTGAACTTCTCTACATTGGGTCCCATCCACATGTGCCATCAAGCTCATGCAAGTTGTCCTCCACCAAAACTGCGTTGTCCATCAAGGAAGTTCAATGTATATAGACAACTTTGTTGACTTTGTCAAAGTTGACTGATTCAACATGATACCATCTCTTTTCACACCCAAGGGTGCTCAAATTAGCTGCTTATTCTTACTCCTTTCACATTAGGAGTGTTATTGATCCTTAGAAAAGAGGTTAATGGGCCTCCCTACCCATTTATTCACCTACCTAGTGATAAAACAACTCTAATATTCCATTTAGCTTGAAGGCTAAAATTTTGGAATATTACATCTGGGTATCACCAGGTACCAATCGAACCCTCCGATGTGTTGGAGACTACCGTCATAACCAAGGAAGGCCTTTTCGAATGGTTGGTCATGCCTTTCGGGTTGACAAATGCTCCTCCAACCTTCATGATGTTGATGGACGACATCTTGCGGCCATTCACCAACTCATTTATAGTGGTGTACTTGGATGACATTCTGATCTTCAGACATACTTGGGAAGAGCACTCCACCACATCTTACAAGTTCTCCAAACATTGCGACAACACAAGTTGTGTGCCAATTTGGAGAAGTGCACTTTTGGCATGACTCAGGTTCAATATCTTGGATACATTATTAATGAAAGGGGGGTGCATGTGGATCCAACCAAGATCCAAGTCATTTGGGATTGCCCAGCCCCAACCACTATAACAAAGCTTCGCAACTTTCTGGGTCTTGCTAATTTCTACTGTAGGTTCGTGTTGGGATTCGCTCATATCACTTGGCCCTTGAGTCAAGTCACCAAGGGAGGAGCGAGATAATTTTTTTTTTGGTCGGAATCTCAACAGAAGACAATCACAGAATTGAAAAATCGCCTATGTTCTGCCCGAGTGCTCACATTACTAGACTTGCAACAACCATTTGAGATCAATACAGATGCCTCTGACTATGCTATTGGGGTAGTTCTTACTCAACAGGGACATCCACTGGCATATCACAATGAGACATTATCTGACACAGTTCGCAAGTATCCCACTTATGACAAAGAAATGTATTCCATTGTGCAAGCTTGTCAAAAATGGAAGCATTACATTTTGGGGAAGGAAACAATCATCCACACAGACCGCCAGCCCCTGCAGTTCATATAGACACAAGGGAAGTTTCAGAATGATTGCCATCAGAAGTGGTCCACATATCTGCAACAGTTTCATTTGAACATCAAGTACAAGAAGGGTAGCACCAATTATGTTGTAGACTGCCTCATTTGACCACCGATCGTGGCGTTCATCACCGTTCTCAACTCTTGTGGGCACGAGACTTTTGATTGGCCGCTTCTCTACGCGAGTGACCCAGAATTTGGCCACACATACAAGGCACTCTTGGGGAGTACGCAAGTTCCAAATTTTCACCTCCAAGATTCACTTTTATGTCACCTGGGACACCTTTGTGTTCCTTCAAGCGAGCATTCCAAGATGATATGGGAAGCATGCTACAGTTGATTCGTTGGGCATTTTGCGGTCGAGAAAATAGTAGCAGTACTACAGAAGTATATCTATTGGCCGAACCTTTGAAAGGATGTCGGGAAACACATCACATCCTGCATTGCTTGTGCCATTATCGAACTGACCATCAAGAAGCAAGGCCTATATACTTTGCTACCTACCCCTAGTCGACCTTGGGAATCCATCTCCATGGATTACATGTCAGCCCTGCCTTCTACTAAGAATGGAAATGACTTTGTTTTCGTGGTCATCGACAGATTCTCGAAGATGGCCATTATGGTGGCCTGCAAGAAGAATATCACAGCAGAAGCCACTACTAAACTCTTCTTTGAACGAGTGTAGGTGAACTTTGGGATCCCATAGTTTATCATATCAGATAAGGATAGCAGGTTCCTCAACACATTTTTGTCCAGCCTCTGGTAAATGCTAGACACCAAGCTCACCAAGTCCACAGCTTTCCATCCCCAAACAGATGGCCAGACAGAGGTCGTCAACAAAATGATTGTACACATTTTGCGCATGTACAATTCAAAGCATCCACGCACATGGGACGAGAGCCTCCCCTATGTACAACATAGTTATAACCAGGCTCTCCACAGCTCAACTGGCCACATCCCCTTTCAGGTGGGCTTGGGATTCCAGCCATTATGTCCCATTGACGTAGCCATGCCATTTGCAGCTACTTAGGCCAATTTGGCTCATGTCCAGTCTGAAGTTGAGAAAGGAAATAGCTTCATCGAGTGCATTCAACACATCCACCAATAGGTTCATTCCATATTGGACAGAACCAATGCTAAGTACAAGCAATGCCATGATCAACATCGGGTACCACACAACTTCTAGGTGGGTGACAAAGTGTGCCTACATTTGCAGAAAGAGCGCCTCATTGGACCCCACCGCAAGCTTTTCCCAATCCGATACGGGCGATACACCATCACCAAGGCTGTAGGGAACAATGCCTTCAAGCTCAGTAGTCCACCATTTCTTGGTTTGCACCAAGTATTCAATGTGGACCGCCTTTGTCCCTACTTCCCACCTCTACTAGACATTTCTGACATTGCAGAACGAATCACACCAACAGAGTTAAACCCAGACTGCATGGAATAAGCCACCACAGATTGTATCATGGACATGCAAATCAAGAACAATCGCCAACAGAAGATCCAACTGTATCGGGTTGTCAAAGCTGGCTAACTCCTACACCAAGGAAAGTGGTTCACCAGGGACCAAGTTCAGTAGAAGTTTCCTCATCTCATGGAGGAACTTAAAGAAATGGGGACCATTTCTTCCTAAGGGGGGAGGAATGATCTAGGTGGATATTGGTGGTCACCCGCCTATTCCACTTGGGGCCCCACCATTGTCTCTTTCAATATTTTAGTTTTGGCACAACTTACTATTTTTAGCAATTTTTCGGGTCCTGAACTTTCGGAGCCGTTTTGAGGCCTTAAACGACGTTTTTTGGGAAACCCACGAGAAACATGGGTTCATGGACTGATGCTTCTCACTAAAAATTTGTATTCCTCGAATAAATATTTCTAACGAGGTATGGTTCACATCAAACAGAGATCATATGCCAAAGTTACAACCCTGGGAAGTTGAAACACCAATTTACCCAAATGGGGCCCATAGTTTTGGCGCTTCATCTCCTAGGGTTAGGGTTTTGGATGTTTAGGGTTTTCCATTGTTTCTAAATAATAAATAAGCCCTTCAGCCTCATTGTAACTTAGTTCAGAGGCCTGTAGCCACCACATCTCTTCTCAGAGATAGCTACCAGCGCCCTAGCTAGTTTATTTCCATTCTGTCTGTAAGCAAATTTCAGTTATTTGATATTAATGAAATGAAGTGTTATTTCCGTTGCATCTTTGTATTTATGGTTATATGTTTATTCTATTGTGTTCCTACATAAATCCAGATCATTGTGTCTATAGATTCATTTTTGTGGAAGAAATTCTTGTAGTCTATGCCTATGAACTTCAGTTACAGGAATATGTGCATCCATTTCGTGATCATTGTATTAACGAGATGGTTTCGGTCACTTCTGCTGATTGGATTTTGTGCTATTTCCTTTTCAACGTTTCGTTAAGATAGATTGGACATGGAAATGTGGTATGTTGTATTGTGTGTTGCTGTGTTAGTGAGAATAGACTTGGGCCATCATTGAATGGGATGGTGTGCAGGATGACCAATTTGGTTTGGTAGCTAAGAAGGAAATTCGCCATACAACGAGATACAGTTTGACCAATGTTGAGAAGAATTTTGTCAGGCAAGTCGCCAGGTGTAGAGGGGTCGATTTGGGTTGAAGGTTTAACACACTGTTATCGTGATCTTGTGGCACAACAGTAAAGTGTGGTACAACATATTTGTTGTAGTGGCTGAGGACAGTGTGGTCAGATGTGTGGACATGATTTTGTTTGTATACCAGAGCAACCTCTCATGAAATGTGCAACAAAAGCATGGAATGTTGCAGCTAATGGCAACGTTTTTTGCAGCGTTTGTGGCTAAGGAGGGAGAGAGGGTGAAGGTGAAACAAAAAGTTCCAACATATTTGCTTTGATGAAACAAATTTTCTTCGATAATTCATTTGTTTTTTTTCATGTTGAGCCCGATCACCTTAACATGTAAATGAATTCATGTAAATCTAGTGAAAAATTGTAAGGTTTGTTGTGATATTTAGTGTGCTTGTTGGAACTGGCTCTTCCAATAATAGACAAAATTATTTGTAGGAATTATTTACTACCAAATATGATGAAGACACTTACAGTGAAAATGACATCAAAGGATAGTGGTTGGATCTACATTAGAGATTGGAGGAGGATGAACAATCAAGTTTATGTGATTTTCTTGGAATATAATCTTGATGATGAGTCACACAATTGAATGGTAAGCAAGTCTAGGATGGTTTTGTAGCGGTCTTTGTACCTGGTAACTCCAAGAGTTGGAGTGTGTAATTTTAGCTTTGTAAAGGCATATGTATCCCCGTGAAGTTCGTGGTTATCTAAAACCCACTTTGTAATTCCCACTTTGTAATTACACGTTTGTGGTTAGTAGGAAACCACTTTTGTCACTTTGAATTGATGGTTTGTGGTGAGCCAGAAGCCACATGCAAGCCCTAGTGGCTATAGAGCCTTCACGACTACAGAGACTTCATAGCTATGGTGCCCTAGGTGCACACAGGAGCCTTCGTGCTCATAGAAGAGTAGGTGGTTTGTAGAAACACCTTACTCATAGGAGAAACTTTGTTTCTCACACGTCTCAATTTACTCAGCACATTTTTGGGGCGATTTGCAGATACAGGTACATGTATGTAGTGATAATGGTTGAAAAAACCATGTATGCAAAGGAAATCTTACGAGACTACTAGTCGCAGCGGTTGGTACCAATGAGTTCTTGTGGATGGTTTCTCCTTTATATGGACGTTGACATATCCTTTTGTTGGTTTTACACATGGGATTTTATCGTTTATGGTGGATTTGAGTCACAGACAAATGTTTTGTTATGATTGACCACAATGTTGGTTCTGCACATGGGATTAGCCCGTTTGTGGTGGATTTGAGTCACACACACATCTTTTGTTATGATTGACCACAACTAGATGTTGTGAATTTCTATTTGAGACAAGTAGTCATTAAGTGGTTGTGTTTGAATATGTATTTCCCACTTGTGTGCGGTGTTCACTTTCTATGTAAGGAGTTTGTTGCTATATCATAGGAGGTAGCTAAATGTAAATATTCTTAGTTTGGTGTGTGGTTGATATATTCTCTCAACCACCTTATTATGTGTCCAAGATAGTTTTCCTATATTGAGACTACACTTCATGTATATATATATAATCCTTTTGATTACAATATAGTGTGCATATTCATATTTTATAGTGATTTTAGACCCACATTGATAAATATGAGAGCACATTGATACATATGAGAGCCCGGTGAATATAAAACCCTGGAATTAAGCGTGAATGGCCTTAAAGT
Source organism: Pinus albicaulis (assembly GCA_034641835.2). Taxonomy (NCBI): domain Eukaryota; kingdom Viridiplantae; phylum Streptophyta; class Pinopsida; order Pinales; family Pinaceae; genus Pinus; species Pinus albicaulis. Next base: position 1,247,899,814 of record CM076581.1, on the reverse strand, counting down.
CATGCCAAGTCTGCCTTCGAAGTTTTAGTCGAATAAAATGCTACTGGACTTCAAGAGAGGATGAGGAGATCCCATGCGATGAAGGAGAGCCCATGTGATGAAGGAGCAGATTTCCAGTTATAACTACGAGGTGGAGATGGATGCATGAGAGGATGAGGAGAGCCCATGTGATGAAGGAGAAGATTGCTAGTTATAACTACGAGGTGGAGATCATTGCAAGCTGAGAAACACTATTGGAGAATAGGTTCACTCCTTAGGGCAAGATGATGCCACCCAGAGGAATAAGTAGAATGACAGGCTAATAGTTTCAAGTTGGATAAAAAATGGCACAACTGCATGGTAATAAGGTATTTGATATTGCAAATGGTGGCTGTCGAATATTGGAATTTCTAATAATTCCCTAATAACCCTACGATACCATGTTGAAAATTTCAAATGGAATGTTCTGATAACACTTGTTGGAAATTTTTGGTAATTTCTTAACACACAGAGGAAGAAGAGTTCCTCAAATAAACACAAATATTTAATAATATAAATGTGGACAAAGAGATGGAGTAAAACTCTATTTCATTAAAACTCTAATCTCTTACAAAATGAAACTTTCATCAGAACTCCAGTTCTAGATTACAATAAAAAATACTCCTCACTACGTTTTTTATTTGATACCTTTACACAGTTTCCTATTTCTGCTACACTCGGTCTCTATTGCTGATACACCCAGTGTTTGTTGTGACAACACACAGTCTTCTGTTGTTGCTACACACAGTTTCCTTTGCGGCAACACACATATTTTGCTTTGCTGCTATAAAACACAATGCTTCAAGCTTTCTTTGTTTTCTGCTCTCTCTATCTTCACTGTTTTTCACACAGTCACTCTCACTCTCTACTCTATATTCTACTACTATCTATTACATATGTTATAAAACTATATGAACTAAATCTTTAAAACCAAAATTCAGACTCTGTCCTTTGACACTTCTTTTAAATGTAGTTAGGTGAATAATGTTGTAATGGGAGGTAACGTGGTGCAGACCACGATTTGATGGATCGGGAGATGGCTGCGGCCAGGTTTCTTGATTCAAGGATTGAAAGAAAAAATTTAATGCACGGTTGAGTGTAAAAATAGATCAAGACTTTGCTTCTCCCGTCAAATCAAAAATTTGAAACTTGTTGTCCTGCTGCTCAGGTTTGCAGTTGGAATTAATTTCCAACACTCTCCCTTAATTACAACTGCTGCTATCTTGCATGTCGAGACTTTTTTCTGAGATAATTAAAAATTTTCTACCCCAATGGTTTTGTTAATATATCAACAAACTACTCTTATGTTCTGTAATGCTTCAGAAGAATTTCTCCATTGCTCACTAACTCTCTGATGTAGTGATACTTTGCATCAATGTGTTTTGTCCTCTTATGAAACGTTGAATTCTTGGATAAAGCTATATCTGAGCTATTATCACAATAAATTATCGTTCCTTTTACCTATTCATGACACAAAATTCTCAACATTCTTCTTATCCATACTGCTTGACATGCTGCTGCTGTAGCTGCAACAAACTCTGCCTCTATTGTTGATAAAGCCATAATTGGTTGTATCTTAGAATCCCATGAGATGGCTCCTGATCCCATATGGAAAACATATCCAGAGGTGCTTTTCATGTCATCTATACTTCCATCTCTATTACTGTCAGTATATCCTATCAATTCAAAATTTTCTGAAGTGGTTTATAAAATTTCATACCTCATTTTTCCTTTCACATACCTCAGAATTCTTTTTGCTGCTTGCCAATGTGCCTCCTTTGGCCTTTCCATGAATATGGAAATTAAACTTACATCATGAATAATATGAGGCCTAGTTGCGGTCAAATACATAAGGCTGCCAACTATGCTCTTATACAAACTTGGATCAAAATCCTTGCTACTGTCTTCTTTGCTTAGTATGAATCCTATCACTATAGGAGTAATTGTTGCCTTGCAATCCTGCATGTTAAATCTTTTCAAAACTTCTTTAACATACTTTTCTTGAGAAATAAAAATATTATTTTCATTTTTCTCTACTTCTATTCCTAAGAAGTATCTCAGTAATCTCATATCAGCCATTTCAAATTTATCCTTCATGACTGTTTTAATTTTTTTAATAAGGTAAGCATCATTACTTGTGAATATCACATCATCAACATACAAAAAAACAATGAGAATCTTACCATATTTCTCTTTGATGTATAATGTGGGTTCTCCTTCAAATTTCTCAAACCCATTTTCCAGTAGATAGGCATCTATCCTATTGTACCATGCTTTTGGTGCTTGTTTCAACCCATACAGAGCTTTCTTCAATCTGCATACCTTGTGCTCTTGGCCTTATTTCTCATAGCCCAGAGGTTGTTCAACATATACCTCTTCCATCAATACTCCATTCATGAATGTTGATTTCACATGCATTTGGTAAAATTTCTACTTGTGTTGTGCTGCTTTGGACATCATTGCTCTTACTGTTTCCATTCTTGCAACTGGTGCAAATGTTTCATCATAGTCTCTTCCTTGTTGTTTCTTTTACCCTTTGACAACAAGTCTGGACTTGTGCCTTTCAATCTTACCTTCAGCATTGCTTTTGGTTTTATTAACCCATTTCACTCCAATGACTTCCTTACCTATTGGGAGATCAACTAGTTCCCATGTCTTATTTTTCTCTATGGCATTTATCTCTTCATCCATAGCATCTATCCATTTCTTATCTTATACAGCTTCTTCAAAATAAAAAGGATCTTCTCCATGACAATATAATGAAAATAAAGAGTTCATACCTTCGTTTGTTGCCTCTTGCTCATAAATCTCATTCAGACCTCTGAATCTAATTCCTCTTTCACTTGTTGAACTTGTGCTTGTAGAAGCACTCAAATAGGCTCCTTGTGATGTGCTTGGAGAAGCATTGTCATCACTTCTCAAGGGTGTTCTCATACATGCTTGTGGTGTCCCTTGATGTCCTTGTGTTGGTGGAGGTGGTGCTGCTAATGAGGGATGTCTTTCAGCCATTTCTTCCTCCTCATCATCTTGAGACAAACAACTTTTCTTATTCATTTTTTTCTCAATGTTTCCATCCCAAGCTTCTTCCTCAATGAACTGTACATCTCTGCTTATCATAAAATTCTTGGTGGATGGGTTATAAAATCTGTATTCTTTGGATTCTTCACTGTATCTAAAAAATATGCACTTCCCCCCCTTACTTTCCAACTTCTTCCTTAACTGATCCGGAATGTGTGCATAAGCCACACAACCAAATACTCTCATGTGGGTGACAAATTGTTTTATGCCACTCCATGCTTCTTCCGAAACTCTGTTCATTACACTCTTTTTTGGGCATATATTCAGCACATATGTTGCACAATGTACAACTTGAGCCAATATTCATTTGGCAAATGTTTTTCCTTCAACATACTTCTTACCATATCCATGGCGAATCTGTTTTTCCTTTCATCAACACCGTTTTGTTGTGGTGTATACCTCGCTGTAAATTATTTGTGTATCCCATTTTCTTTGCAAAAACACAAAAATTCTTTGGAGATATATTCTCCTCCTGTGTTTGTTCTTAAGACTTTAATATGCTTCCCACTTTGATTCTCTACAAGAGCCTTAAAGTGGTAGAACTTCTTAAACACTTCACTCTTTATCTTCAAGAAATATACCAATGTTTTTCTTGTGAAATCATTAATAAAGGTAAGCATATAGTGGCTTCCTACTAATGATGTTGTTTGCATTGGTCCACACAAATCAGAATGGACTATTTCTAAGGGTGTCTTTGCCCTTATGATCTTTCATGATGGAAAACTTTCTCTGTGTTGTTTGTCCAAGATGCAGCCTTCACATAGGCTGTCTGGTTTCTTAATCAATGGTAATCCCTTTACCATTCTTTTTCTATGTAACAAATTCAGACCTCCAAAGTTGGGATGTCCAAATATAAAATGCCATAACCAGTTTTCATCTTTTGCTTCTCTTTGGAATTTCTGTTGTGTCACTGCTGCCATTGCAGTTCATTTCTTCAAATCTGCTCTCATCTTGAGAGGAAACATTTCGTTTCTTTTCATCTTTAATTGTGCAGTGCATTTCTTGCTTGGTGGTTTATCCATGATGGTGCATGCATCATCCTCAAAGAAAACATTGTAGGCTTTCTAAATGAGTTGTCCAATGCTCAAAAGGTTACACTTCATACCAGGCACATAGTAAACATCTGATATGGTTTTTATTTCTCCTATCTTTGTCAAAACACTTACTTTGTCTTTTCCCATGATAGAGACTTTATTATCTATCCCTAATGTTACTTGAGACTTCACATTTTCATCAATCATGGAAAAAATAAAAATGTTTCCAGTCATATGGTTGCTACATCCTGAATCTAGAAACCATATATCTTCATTTTTATCTTAAGCCAAATTACATGCTAAAAACAATTTTTCTTGACTGAGATTCTCTTTAGTAAAATTAGCACTGGGTCTACTACCCATGTCACTCTGTTTCTTTCTACATTCATTGGAATAATGACCATAATTTTTACAGTAATGACATTGGACTTGAGATTTATCATACCTTTGCCCATGCGCTTGATTTTTTCCACCTTGTTGGCTACTGCCTTAGCTTTGATTCTAATTTTGATTGTTACTCCTTCCACTAGCACTTGCAAGGCTGTTTCTTCCTCTATTTTGGCTTCTATCTCTCTCTTTTCCTCTATAGTTTGATCTGCCTTGAAATCTTCCTATTCCAAAAAACATTTGGGTCTTGAAGGCATGCTCCAAAGATGAGTTTGTTGTTCTGCTCAATCTTTGTTCATGTGTCATCAATGATGCATGAAACTCATCAACAATAAACATTGAGAGATCTTTTGTCTCTTCAATGATTATTACAATCACATCAACTCTTGACGTAAGATCCTCAACACTTTCTCCACTATTCTTCTTTCTTCTACTATCTCTCCATGAAATCTCATTTGGGTAAGCAATCGAATCAACATTGTGAATAATAAGTATATTGTATCAGAATCTTTCATAGAAATAACTTCAAAATCCCTTCTCATTAATTGAAGCTTTTCTATCTTTACCTTCTCCATTTTTTGATAGGTTGTCTGGAGAGTATCCCATGCATCCTTGGAATTCTTTGCTGCTGCAATCATTCGAAATATGCTTTCATGCACTACCTAATAGAGATAGAAGAGGGATTTTGATTCCTTCTTTCTATTACTCTTCAACAAATCCTTATCTGCGTGTGTTAAGACATTATATGCTTGTTCATCTATTGATTCTCCAAAATTGTTTTCAACTAGCTCCCATAAATCTTGAGAGGCAAACAGGGCTTTCATTGTGATTGCCCAATAGTCATTGTTCTTTCCATTGAACTGTGAGAGTTGAGTATTTCCCATACTTGTGCTTGTGTTGGTTCTGTTAGAAAATTAAATGTTATAGAGCAATGAGATACATAAAATATGCGGAAAGCATAAGCACACAAAACACATAAAACCAGAGAGAAAAAAATATACGTGGTTCACCTAGTTTGGGCTACGTCCACGTCGAACAGCCAGTCTTTCCTTTCTATTATCCAGCAAAATGAAGAGACACAACCTACAACAGATCCACTGTAATATCTTTTGTTCTCTCTCACAGTCTCCCTATCTGTTTCTCGCTTTGAGAATACACATACAATACACAGTCGCAATACAATACCCTCATACAAAGCGAGGGGTAGCCTTCTAAGGAAAAAAAACATAAATTAAACATAACTTCTATCGTCGGATCATCTGCCTAATGAACAACCCAGATTGACTAGAAATTACTATACTTTTACAAGGCAATTTTACATTTGTTTTTAGCTTTGGGGGCGCTGCCCCTGAAAACCCCCGAAACACAGCCACCCCACGTGGACCCCCTCGGAAACATTTAATTACGGGTGGCATTGCTGCCCCCATTAAGGTATAGGGGTCCAATGCTATGATACAAAATATATAAGATAATCAGGCTCCACATCCAACAGGCTCGTGCCATTGCTAGCTTTACTGAACTATGCTAAAACTTTGACTGTGTATTTTAAATAAATCTTTCTCACTGTTGAGAGATAAATTATGTTTTTAACAGACTTCCTTCTTACAGCTCTCTAGACTGTATTTTTAAAACAAATACAAAACTCTGTTTTAGTAAATACCTGACTTTGCTGATGTTTCACATTGTTGGAGAAAACTTCAACAAACTTATTCTTCCTTCCTTCAACTTCTTTGGAAAATGCAAAGAGCCTCGACTAGCGCTGATACCATGTTGGAATTTCTCATAATTGCTTAACAACCCTCTGATACCATGCCGAAAATTTCAAATGGCATGTTCTGATACCACTTGTTGGAAATTTCTAGTAATTGCTTAACACAAAGAGGAAGCAGAGTTCCTCAACTAAACAAAAAGATTTAATAATAGAAATGTGGACAAAGAGATCGAGTAAAACTCGATTTCATTAAAACTCTAATCTCTTATGAAATGAAACTTTCTTCGGAACTAGAGTTCTCGATTACAATAAAAAATACTCCTCACTTTGTTTTTCATTTGCTGCCTTCACACAGTTTTGTGTTTCTGCGACACCCAGTCTCTGTTGCTGCTACACCCAGTTTCTGTTGCGACAACACAGTCTTCTGTTGTTGCTACACACAGTTTCCTTTGGGGCAACACATAGAGTTTGCTTTGCTGCAACAAAACACATCGATTCAAACTTTCTCTATTTTCTGCTCTCTCTGTCTTCACTGTTTTTCACACAATCACTCTCACTCTCTACTCTACATTCTACTACTATCTATTACATACTTTATATATGACCTAAAACTTTAAAACCAAAATTCAAACTTTCTCTTTTCACACTTCTTTTAAATGTAGTTAGGTGAATAATGTTACGGTGGGAGATAACAATTTGATGCATCCGAAGTGGCGATGTTGCTTGATACAGAGATTCAAACCCAAAAATTTAATGCATTGTTGAGTGTAAAAATAAATTAAGACTATGCTACTTTAGTCAAATAAAAAATTTAAAACTTGATGTCGTGCTGCTAGGTTTGTAGCTGGAATTAATTTCCAACAAAAAAACGCTAAAGTTTCTAAATGTTCTATTAGCTGAGAACACATAGTGTTCGAATTTCTGGACGATTTCAGTAGCTGACATTTCTGTTTTTGGTAATTTTATTGACTGTATCCTGTGCGAAGTGGTCTAATCTCAACAAAAATGGACACGAATGTTTGGATAAACGTATATCTTGAAGCAATACTCCACGCTCGCACCAGATTTACAGAATCCAATCATGAATATTGTGTGTGCAGGAGTGTCATGTAATCAATGTGATATTTATTCACAATCCGTAAATCTATGTAAGGTTGTAGGCAACGAGAAAGCCAAGAGGATGTGCGATAATGGCATGTGAAGCGATTAATGAAATTGGCGCTGGAAATGTTCGAAAGAGCCATGGAAGAGCTAGAACAGGATTACCATGTTGACAAAGATATTCACACAGACGAGGGAGTGCACACGTCTCTCGGAAAGATAAAAATGCACGCGGATGGCCAGGCTGGGGTGGCCTTAGCGTAAGGGCCCATTACTGGTATGGAGGCTGAAAGTGGTGTTCAGACTTGAAGCTGAGAGCTTTTTTTTCGTGGAAGAAAATGTACTTTTATATCACATGGTACTTTTTCTGCCTTTTCCTTCATCTTTATCAAAAACATGAAATTCATATTATTGGTTTTTCAGTGTTTTCATTCTTCTCTACATCAAAATGGGTTCTCATTCTCTTTTCAATATTTTCATTCTTCTTTACATCAAAACTGGTCCTCATTGAAAACTCTTACATTTCTTGCACAATAGTTCCTATCATCTATATTTTTCCTATATTTTTGGAATAATATTACTTATGTCAAAAATACTTAATAAATATACCTTCACTCTGTTAGTATCCTTTTAATAGGGATAATGAAATATGCCTGATGATTATATGCTCCTCTCTCTATGAATAATTTATGATACCAGCATTGATCATGACTGTCTCTTCTAAAGCAGAGAAATAGAAGTAACCTGAGATCCTTGTTATTCCTCTTTTAAAAATAAATCAACTCTTTTATTTTTTTTTCCCTTATAAATGTGGCCAAAACTTACTTTTTGAAAGGTGCTTACTAGTGTTTTAACGCCATTTATCTAGTTAGATAAGATGAGTGGACTGAAATTATTGTATCCACTCACCCATACTATGAACTCCCCATTTCAACTTTACTATTAATGTTTTTTCCGCTTTCCCACCATAAGTGAAATAATATATGGCAACTCTACATCCTCACTCTCTCCTAGAACATGCACGGTAAAAAAAACCCAACTTGCCATATGTCTCTCGTTTTGAAATTTGCATTGCAGTTACTCTCCTTGTTATGTCCTATGCATTAAAATAGGCCATTGTCTTTATGACATCGTCAAGTATCATTGCTTATTACTCTTCAAATGTAATTGCATTAGGGCTAAGCCATATGGACTAGATGATTTGATCCATAATCCACATGAATATAATGACT